>OX463852.1:1678410-2133410 GCA_949825065.1 Odontocerum albicorne | reverse complement strand
CCATCCCTAATTTTTTGTTTGATTGATGATATCTCACTTTAACTTTTACTATGTATATGTTTATGAATTTCATATAGATGAATAAATTTTTTTTCGACCATGTAACGTCCTTCATTTATTTTTGTCTGGTTGGTTGGAAGGGTTGTCGCCTGGCAATAAGCCCGCCGGATTTTTTTTTACAATTATGTATTTAGTATATAAATAAATCTGGCTGGCTTATTGACAGGTGGCAATCACTTTCAATCAACCAGATAAATTAAATTAATTGCATGGATGCAATAATGTTCAAATTAGTTTATATTTATTCGATTTTCATAAAAAATATAAATAATAACAATAAATGTGACATATTGTCATTGAATATACATTCTTAATATATATTATTCTTCTAGTTTTGTTTGTGGTTTGGGCATGTGGAACGAATGAATGAAGAAATACTAACCAAACGGATATATAGAGCAAATGTGAGACGAAGGTATGTGAAAAGGAGATCAAGGAGAGTATGGTTGGATCAAATAAGTGATATTCTGATAGAAGAAAACGTAGAAAGTCAGATAAATCATAGAAGCTGTATGAGTAGATGGAAGAGACGAAAGATGAGTGTTGAGATTAGAAAATCTGGTGTTATATCTTCTATACCTACATCAACAGGGAGATGACGTGATTGTATGTATGTATCAACGATATTGTGGAGAACATTATATAGAAATATTAATATCCTTTTTTCACAGGCTTTAAGAAGGGGGGTGTAATTCAACGAAAGGTTGTAGTCACGTTATTGTAGTGTGACAATTGCACTGATTTTCGTTGATATTTTCCTCAGGTGGCCGCGGAGAACGAGAGACTCAGACGCTTACGAGAAAGAGTTGAGGCGCAAGAGCTGAAATTGAGAAGACTTCGCGCTTTAAGAGGACAACTTGACCAGACCAACATCAACAATGTGGCCCTCAGTGAGTACACTCCCTTTATTGTTAAAAACATTCTGTAATCTTTAAGGCTTTTATATCTACTCGTATATTTCGTATAACTTGTCTGGAATATGTTTTTCTTGCATTATATTTGAATGCCAACGAGGACATTGTTGATAAATTTTAGAAACTCCAAAAGATTTTTATCCGATTTATATTTGACGTTAAGAAGTATAACTTTGTGTCACGAGCTTTGAAGCGGATTTCGATGGTTTTAAATGTGACAGTGAAGGAACTATCATGTTCTGTCGACATTATTTTACGCACTTATCAATCCCAATTTTGCATATTTCATATATTCGTAAATTTCAGTTTCTTTTAGAACACAAACGTCCAAAATAAGGTGATAAGTTGAAAGCACATACTACACAACACTTATGTTACTAACATATATCAAAAGATCTACAAAGGTTTCTTTGTAGTTCATCTTCCTATGGTAAGTTTTCAGTTACAAACCAATATAAGACTCGCTCCGTCCTTTGCTTGCTTTAAGAAGCGACTGAAAAAAACTCTTAATTTCTAGTCAGTAAAATAACGTGTTTCATTTCTGATTTTTTTCTTTTCCTTTCCTGTCCACGATCCCTTCATTTTCCTTTGATGATATCTCACTTTATATGAAAAGGAATGTTCGGATGATTATCCGTCTTTGTGAGGTTTGTGGGTATATGCTCACGTATGTGTTTATGGATTTCGTGGGGATAGATAGTCATTTGAATGATTTATGCGACAACTTGCTTCATTTACTTTTGTCTGGTTGGCTGGAAGAGATCGCTGCCTGGCAATAAGCCCGCCACATTGTATTTGCAAGTTAAGTGTTAAATAAATAAATAAAAAATAAATAAATAAGTTTTCTGCGGTTTTCTTATCAAATATGTTTTTATAAACATGTGTAGAAGCAGGAAAGTACCTAATCTAATGGCCGCAGCCGCTGCCTTTCTATATTTACACTTAACTTATGAGTTTTATCATGAAGTATTTTTAAGCTGTCAATAAAAATGGGTTTTTATTGACAGCTTAAAAATACTTGAATTTTGTAATCTTCGTGAAAACAATTTTCTATTTTTCACAGTTTAACTTTAATGTCTATAAAATAACGTATTCAAAATTAAAGTATAAGACTTAATTACTTTTTCTTAGAAGGAAACGGAAATATCTAAAGCTTTTAAACAAATAATTAACGTAGAAATAGTTATTTGATCAAACAGAGATTAAAAAGATAAGATTATATAAAAAAAAAAAAACGGAAAACAGTACATTTTTAGAATTCTCAATAATTAATGTCTTTGTATAATATAAAAATTCACATATTGTCACTTTGAATTCTCAATAATAAACGTCTTTGTATAATATAAAAATTCTCAATAATAAATGTCTTTGTATAATATAAAAATTCACAATAATAAATGTCTTTGTATAATATAAAAATTCACAATAATAAATGTCTTTGTATAATATAAAAATTCACATATTGTCGATTTGTAATTTATTTAGTCTAACACTGTTTATTCCACTTTATATAACGGTACAACCCTACCAGTTTCAAGGTTTTAACCTCATCATTAGGGGAGCAGAAACAAGGCTGAATTATGCTCGAACTAGTACCACATACACGCTTCTAACGATTAAAATTCGGGTTGGGGATTCTGTGTAGAGGAAGGCAGGATGCAACTTCGACAAGCAACGGTGAGATTTTGGGAATGTATGTATTTGCCAGATGTTCATGCCAATGCAGTGATTTCGATATTTCTAGGACCTATAAAAGCCTGCTGTAGGTCTTTACATTTTTTTGCAGTTACACTTTTGCGCACAGAGTCTTTAGACTACACATGTTTTAGGATGAAGTCTTTTTGCCGTTGGAATTCAAGACTTGTAAATTTCATACATATTTCTTATCTTCTTTCCCTAGTAAAATGCTCAGTACATTTAAATTTACATCTACTGCAGTCTATGTATTTGGGCTCCTTAGCAGCATTCCAGTCTCATATGGTAAGCAAGCCCTTTTATTTTCTTTTGAAACATTACGTTTCCATTTTTCTGCTTGTGATTTCTTCCACCATTTTTTTTGTGTTTCCACTGGCGAAACATATTCCAACTGAAGCTTGTCAACAGATTCTTCTTCTGGCATCAAGGTGACTTCTGGACTGTTCTCTGATTCAAAAGGCACACAATTGTCATTGTTTTTTCTTAATTTTGACACATTTTCATCTGGTGGAGCGAACGCCACACCATCAGATGATGAAAAGGGAATTGGTACTCACAGGTGTTGAAGGCGAGAGTCGGATGTATGGGCTGAGCTCTGCTGCTGTTCCAGGACTCCGGAGCTTCGTTCGGGCTGAAGAGGTCGGTCACGGTGGTCGAAAACTTACTGTCACTGGTTCGTTGTTGAAGAGTATTGCTTGCTATTTTCCCTCTTGATGTATTCGGTGTCATCCGCATGACGGTCTGTGCCCAACTGTGTTCGTCGACGCGACTCTGCTCGTCGCACCAAAATCGTTACAACTCGCGACAATACCATATTTTAGAACTCGCGACAATACCAATAAATCGCGCGACAGGGCCGGTAGCGATAATAGAGCGGCCCAATATTGGAACGATATTTCACGTCACGCTTTGGCGTGAACATCACCTAAAATTTACCTCTGCATTTCATTTTATTTCGAATTTCGTCACTTTATTTCGAGAGAATAATTGAAATGTCAAACCTTCGTAGAAAGCTTTGACTAACTTCACAGTGTTAAAAATTGTTACTACAAGAAAAAATGCCCAACTGTCACTTGGTCACTATTTCTTGTACAACATTACAAGAAGAAATGACTATGTCTAATAGTTAATTTTGCTTGCAAGAAAATAAACATCAATGCAGATAGTCATTTTTAACAAGTCAAGATATTATTGTTATTCTTCCAAGTTCTTGCTGGTTTATTTCTTCCAGGCCACCATTATGTTAGTAAGATGTCAGATAGTCATTTATCACGTTTTCGCGAAAAACGCACTTTGTCACTTTCTCTTGTATGACGACGATATGTAAATTTAAAACGATGCAACGGTTTGTACACCTTTTTTTAAGATTTGTTTTAAAAAATGTTTACAGTAATAACAGAGTCCTTCGGTTTAATATTTCATTGTATTGCACTTTTGTTTCATACGCTACAACCTTCGTGGCCTCATTATAATAATATGACGCTTGTCACCGAACCCGGGAATAGCTGATGAATTCCTGTTGGAGCCCAGATTTGTTCAAAAGGATTCCAGTTTGGTTTTCACTTAAAGCATGTTAAACATATAATATTTCTCATTGGTCGGAAGTAATTACCACATAGCAATAAGTCGACCTGGTTGTACTGTATATAACAAAACTGCAATACAATACTACCATTTTGCGGATTTATTACCATAAGGTAAGAGAACACCGCAAAATTGTAGGCTTTTAAAATTAAACAGAACGATGCCTTCAAATAAAACTACGAGTATGTTACGTATTCCAATATATATTTTTTTTTTATTAAACAAAGTAAATTATTGTACAAACATTTGTCAAGGCTTTACCTATATACAAATTTATTACTTAACTAATCTTAATTATATGTTATAATTTATAAACTTACTTAATCTTATTTTCCTACATATCATTTTATTTTATTTATTCAATCTTAATATATGAGATCTTAGAAATAATTAACACCTACATACTACTTATAACTAGATAACAATTCTTACACTAATTATTTAGCAAAAACAAGTCCACTCGTTCAGGCTACTTGTATTCCATACATTCACTCAGACCTTGGTCGTCCCAGCTAATACTGTAGGTGGACTAGTCAGGCAACAGATAATGCTTCGGGAGCCTGTGCTTATAACGGAAGGGTAGGTCGGATTTACTCTTGTAAGCCCCCAGGGCAGCGACTAAGGGATTTCTGTGATTTTGTTGGCTTTTATAGAACTTCACGGTCCAAGCGAGGATGTGGTGTTGTAGGGTTTCTTCTCGCTGTTCAGCGTGAAGTCGGGTAAGATTTGTTCTGGGATGGGTGTTAAAAGATATCTTGAATGCCTTGTACGTATTCCAATATATAGTATGTACTTTCACAAACACATCATATGTGTATATCACACATAACTCCGACTCGAAATTTTTACGTGGCGTGGTTACTACTTTATTACATGGCGTGGTTACTACTTTATTACGTTGGGTTGTTACTACTTTATTACGTGGCGTGTTTACTACTTTATTACGTGGCGTGGTTACTACTTTATTACGTTGGGTTGTTACTACTTTATTACGTGGCGTGTTTACTACTTTATTACGTGGCGTGGTTACTACTTTATTACGTGGCGTAACTACTTAAATGTAGTCTTTTTTAAATGACAGCTACAGAAATTCCTCATCATGGTACACGCTATTTGTACTACGAGTAGATGACACATACGAGTAGTTCATAATTTCGTAATGTAATTTATGTAGCCAATATATTTTAAAAAAAATGTAAAAAAGTTCAAATCGGAGTCGTTTTTCGAATAGCATCTCTTGACTTCGATTCTGACTCTGTCTACACGACTCCAACTCCTGACTCCGACACATGACTCCGACTCCTGACTTCGAAACCTGACACCGACTACTGACTTCAACTCCTGTCTCCAACTCCGTCTCTACAGCCCTGAGCGTAAGACAATCGGGGTTATTCCGTCAATATGTAAATTTCTTCTTAAATTGTATGTGTCATTCAGTTCCTTTATTTTGAGGTAATGACAATTCTTCTCATATTGTATCTGCCATTCAGTTCCTTTATTTTGAGGTAATGACAATTCTTCTCATATTGTATCTGCCATTCAGTTCCTTTATTTTGAGGTAATGACAATTCTTGATTAGTCGTGTCTTTATTTAATTCAAAATGTTCATTTTACCTGAATATCTATTATTTCTATTCATTTTTAAATATTCAGTATAATTTTAACATGAAAATGTCAAATCCTTAATATTTCTAGAATTTTAGTGTTAGCACTGTAGAAATTCCTGTTTATTCAAATATGATTAAAAATTGAAACACTGTATTATCAACTTGAAAATATTTATTTAATTCAATTAGTTTCAAGTCATATGCGACTCGCCTTAAGGGGTATTCCGAACTGACTATAAAGTCAGTCAGTCAGTGGAGCTGCACGGCTCATCTTCAGGGACAGTCCAAACTGACTATTACCACAAATAAGAACACCCCTGAAATTGAGTCGCATATGACTTGAAATGAGTAGGGTTAAATATATATTTTCAAGTATATAATACAGTGTTGAAATTTTTAATCATATTCAAATAACAAATCCTTACAAATAAATTGGATAAAAAAAGGTTTCGCAAATACCGAAGGGATTTTAATTTTATGAACTTTGTTTTATAATTTAGAAGTAATTAATTCATTGAAATGTGTATAACGAAACCTCAAATTTAACATTAAAATAAACTCAAACGATCTGAAATAACATCCATGCCCAGAAACAAAGTCATGCAATTTGCTTCGTACACTCGCTCAATTCGGATCATTTTAATTTTAATTGAAAAGTTCAGCCCTTAAAAGCGTAACCGGTTCCACTAAAACGGCCTCCGAATTAGTCCGAATAGAAGAAATAAGCTTTATTTTTATTCAAATGCTTGTCTAATGTCCTGAATCCTGTGCCAAATGGTATTCATATACATTCCTGAATACCGCTCTCGTGTGCTGTGATTACATTCGCACAAAGCCATGGTTTAAAGCTATATTCTTGGTTATGGTAATAGTTTTCTGATTTTAAATCTAAATTATATTCTAAATTTAAATTCAGTTTTGTTGAAAGGACGATATTTACATTAAAAATACACTAGTTGGATAGAATGGAGAGACTCAAAAATACATTAGTTTGATAGAATGGAGAGACTCCAAAATACATTCGTTCGATATGATAGAGAGGCCCCAAAATATAGTACATGCGTTTGATAGAATGGAGAGAGTCCAAAATACATTAGTTGGATGGAATGGAAAGACTCCAAAATACGAGTACATTAGTTGGATAGAATGGAGAGACTCCTAAATATTTTTAATCTAAAAAATATATAATCGCATATCCGAATATCGTGCTAGACTCGATTGACTTAAAATGAGACAGCAAATAAGTCTCCACGTTCTGCTAACTCTCTTAAGAGTGTTGAACAATCTAAGATGTCCTCACGATTTGTTTGTGCTTCTTGATGATGAGGTGAAAGCCTTGAAACCGGTATGATTATACCGTTACAAAAAGTGGTATAAACAGTGTTTGATAAAATAAATTACAACATCTTTATGTCCTATGTTATAACATACTCGTATATTATACAAAAAAGTGTTCGTTTGAGAAAAAAACATGACTCGTTTGAGCGCTGTTATTGCTGCCAGATATGATTTGTTTAATAATAGATCCCTTAAGGAAAGTGTGCTCTCTAAACGACGCTCAATGTATATAAAATAACTGTATAAAATTGTTTTTTTTTTTTTAAATAAAATATAAATATATTGTAATGGTTATATAAAAATCTTCGCTTGTCGGATTTTAATTGTGGAGTGTCTAAAACTACAAAGTAAAAAACCCCTGTAAAAAAATGATTTTGAATTTAGCGCATCACAAAGAAATAGAAAGTACCCCACTTGATGGAAAGAAAAAAATATACTATAATATAACACTCCATCTCATCCTACGGTACTCTCTCTTGAACCATAAAGGCTTTTCATATCCTTTTTAGGGGTCTCTTATCCTCTCTCGGGGTAGCTTTCTTCATTCATTGTAGAAAGTAATTTGTCTCAAATTATGAATCAAAAGATGTTTCAGCGAGGGAGCCTTTCAGCGGCCGATCATTTCATATTTGCATCAAAGTATTTCAGCTTTCTAAGAGCCCGTTACATAAAATCATATAAACATTTACTTTTTTTTTCAAATCTTGGCGAAAAGTTGAAATTCGTTTAAACGTTCGTAATTACCCAAAACATATAATTATAGTAGAATATATCGATACTAAATTTGAATCGATTGGTAATATTCAGAGAAATGGTAGGAGGTCTAAAGGAAAATGTACATGTGAGGATGATGCGGAAGAAGTATATCTCAATTGAAAATTATGGCATTATGCCTCTCAGCCTTACCTTACAGAAAAAATAATTAATTATTTAAATGTATTGTATAACGTTTCGTTTTATACTATACAATACAAATTGGTGGATTTATTGCCTCGTTGCAATCTTTGACAGCATGCCAAATATGTTAGATATAAAAGAGGAATTATACCATATCTGGAACCGTTTTCTTATCAAATAACAATTTCTTAACATATGCAAGTGCATGAACTTTCCCAATCTAATGGTTGTAACCACCATCTTCCTATTCTTTCACTTTCACTCTATTTATTATTTATTTTATTTGCAATATTTTTTTATCTGTCGATAAAAGGGATTCGAATCCCGAATTTGCACACCGTTGAAGGAAAAATCTGCCCTCTAAACGGCGCTATTTAAATTGTGTTTTTTTATTATTATTATCCGATTCGTCTTTTAACGTATCTAAAATGTTATTAAATTAATAATTAATCCCTTTGATTTGACTCCATAATCTACCTTTAAAATTTCGCATTTTATTTTCACGATCTAAAAAGAATCTTAAAATTCTACCAATATCTGCGATAGTTCGTTATGCCAGATTGTTTACTTTTAATTGAGATAATTTATACTAAAGAAATCATTCGTCTAAATCTTTTTCGCATCATCTCTCCGCTCTTCCTCCCGTCTATCATCTTCCGCCTTCTCTTCTCATCACTCCTACTTTGCGTAAACACTAATTTAAATTAAATTGAATTTCAAATTAGAAGTTGTGCCGAAATATTCCTGGAAGAACAATATTTACTTCGCAGATCCCGCGGAAACTGCGATGAATATCTTAAATTAACGAATAAATGCATAAAAGACCCAAACCATAAGATGCAATCTTGAGTTAAGAAGAAATAGAACGTGAAATTAATATTTTAGTGGCCTAGTTGGAAAAGGGCCTGTCTTTCCCACAAAAAGTTTATGGTTTGAACCTATATGGTATGTTGGATTAAAGGGGTAGCAGTTTGGGCTTTTTTATATATTTCTGCTTAGTTGTAAGAACTAGTAACATGGCCCATAATTTTTTTAGAGGTTCACCTAACTTCACAGCAACTGTGAAATTAGGCAAACCTCAAAAATCTACATTGCTCTCACAACATTTATTCTGAATTATAAACACAATTTTTAGTTATTCTGCTTGTTTGTTTCTTGATTACACTTGCGTTGTATACAGTACGACTTGGCAATCTCTTCCAAACAACCAGTGAGATGTTAAAGAGGCGTGAAAGTGAAAACCAGACATGATTTACTTTTTGACAGATTTGAACTCCAACGGGAATCGAACCCACAACCTTCAGGTCGGAAAACAGACTTTTGCTAACTAGGCCACGGAAGTCATCACATAGATTGCATTACGATAATAAAAGGTCTTTCAAATTGAGCGGGTATTTTAATTCATTTTTTTTTAATTCTTGAATAAAACACGATTTGCTTTGATTTCAAAACACTTTTTATTGGTCATTGAAGTATAATGTATGACATTTTAATACAAAATTATTGACATATTGAAATATAACGAAAAATAATAATAAAATAAGTTGAGTGTAAGGATAGGAGAGGGGTTGCGGCCATTAGATTAGAAACTTCATTTCATCTACATTTGTTTAAAAAACATATTCGATAAAAAAAAACGTAAAAAATTTACCAAGAAAAGACAAACTACAATTGTACAGTTTAGGCGGAGTGCAGTGAACTGTTCATATATATCGTATTATACTAGAGAAATTGTAGCATGGTCCCTGTGACAGTTCACAAATTTGCCCCAATACAACCTTGTAACGACGACGTTCAGTAATTTTAATTATTTTATCAACTTTAATATAAGCCTAATAAATAGCAAGTTATTTAGGTAAATACATTACAAAAAACTAACAATAATGACAAATTAATACATCTTGTTACAAATTAACAAAAATGTGGCAGTTTGTTAAAATCAAATAATATTTGGTGACGTTTGTCAAAAGTCACTACGTTAGTCTGCATTGGCTTGGGATGGGTTATTCGATAATTGGATTTTCGATTTTTTTATACCTAAAATTAAATGTTCGTAATCAGTATTAATTCATAGTGGATCTTGGCCTATTTAAAGATGGATACAAATCATACAATACATTAGAAAGTCAGTATAATGAAAATTAGGAATTAAAACGTCAGTTTAGAGAAAAACAATTTTTCGATTTAAAAGAAAAACGATTCGTTTTGTAAAAAAAACGATTTTACCCCATCCCTTTGAGACATGACATTTCAAATGTCACAGGGCCCATCCTATATTTTCTCATGTATAGTGATGATATTGTATAAGTTATAGCTAGGAAGCAACCTGGACATATACTTCTGTAATATGGAACCCTAATTAAGGGCTGCAAAATGTTTTTAGGTCGTACAGTGATATAGGTCAGTGTTCTCCAACGGCCGCGGTGGTCCGCGGCCCGGTGCCGGGCCGCAGAGACTTTCCGCCGGGCCGCAAACAGTATGCCAAATTTCAAGAAATTCGCCATGCAAAAATATTTAATATAGGATTTTCATCCATGTTCTCAATAAAATCGAAACAAAGGAATATACTGGACGTGAATGCAGCACTTCGTCTGTCCGAGACAGCACTGCAGCCAAGAATATCCAATATATTAGCAAAGATCAACAGCAGGTTTCGCATTTGTTTGTTGCAAAAACCCCATGGTTTTTGTTAAATTTTAATTGTATCAGACAATGTTACAATTAAAATTGTTTAACTGTAATATGTATATTTGTCAATTATAGTTACATATATATGTCTATCTGTCACAATATAAGATTAAAAAAGTATTAAATAAAAAAAACGTTTTTATTTCAGTATTAGTGGTCCGCGCAAAAATTTTCCTTTTTTTACCGGTCCACAGGTCTAAAAAGGTTGGGGAACACTGATATAGGTCGTATTGTATTATTTTGCTCTTCAATAACTTGACGATCGTATACTTATGAACTGACATGATATTCCGAAACTTCTTGATTTTAGTGTTAACTTTCGCTCTCTTAGAATATTAGCTTTGCATATGTAACTACGTTCAGAAGTAACATCGGCTTCTATAACCCAATGATAAGAGTGCCGAGAGAAGAATGCGGCAGCTGACTTGGATGTGGGCATATTTAGTTCAACACTATCAGAGATGATGGTTGCAGAATTGACTGAAGAATGAGTAATTTTTAAGATAATAAGAACACATAAGTTAATAAACTCAGTGACCTTTTCGTAATCCCTTAGCGAGATTTAATTTCTTATCAGTCTCGAATCGGTCCACCGTAAGGACTTTTTTTTATTTCACGAATGATGACAATCGTGAACGAACGACAAAAAGTTCTAATATTTATGTTGAAAGTAAGAATGACGTGTGACCCACGAGTTACGTCTTTCATGTCAGCGATTTCAGGGATTACCTTTTCCACTCACTGTGTGTGTGTGGGAGGGGGGGGGGTGTTTAGCTTTTACAATTTGAGGAAGTATTTAAGTAGTTATCTTCACTATACCTAGTTCTTATAAATCATTATAGTTTGAGGTCCTTCACTAAGGCTCTGTTTTAAGTATACTGCCATCATAAGCAAAAACGCAGCTAACGGGCTAAAAATCAGAAATTTAACTAAGTATGAGGCAATATTCCATATCAAATTCTGAACCATAATCCATAAAAATAAAACAGAAAACCATTTATTTCAACCCAAAAATCGACATAATGTCTTGTTTAATCTTACAAAATACTAGATTTTTCTAAGCAAAAAAAAAACAATAAAATGTGATTCATAAGCAAAACAACAGCAAGCGCTTATGCGTTTGTTGCGTTTTTGCTTATTAATAACATTTTACAGCTTTTTTGTTTATGAATCACGACATTTTTAAGCAGCAATGAAAAACATAAAAGTGCAGTTTTCTCAAAACTTCACTTTTGCAATTAGCTGCGTTTTTGCTTATGAGGGCAGTATGTTTAGTTAAAACTAGTTTGGAAATAGAACCTGGAACACTGGATTATTTTTTAATACGTCAATTATTTGACTACTACCTATTTATTTTGTTCGTTTGATTTTATCTTGTTACTTTGAAATATAAAATATTTCTTGCATTTCCGTTTTGGAGTTATCTGTCCTTACCTACTCTACCTCCAATAATGAAAGGCACGATTAATCTTTGTCTTATTTCAGACCTTAGTAATAAATGATACGCAAAACTGATTAATATACACTCCGAATCCATTCCTCTTTCAATTTAGAGAATGGAATAATATAAAAAGAAAAAAATCTTAAAATTTGAGTCGGAAATAAAAATATTTATGAACCGGTTTGGTTTTTGTGCAATGGTCTAACTTTTTTTAAGTATACGAGTATATTTAAATAACAACTAAATATTATTTACAATAATAATTAGTTACATTATATTTTACTAGGAATACAATGAAGAAATAAGCTTCCAGATGGTTGGCTTCCAGATCATGTCGAGAGATTATTGAAAAATGTACGGGAAAAATATAGACTTTATAATTACCTTAAATATTTGTACTTCACAGTATTAAAAACCGGCCGGTCACCTTTATTTAAGTTTTTTATATATAATTTTTTTCATACCCATCACTAGTAAATAGTATATAAGAGTATTGACCAACAATTTGGTCACCTATTTATTTAATCCATTTCAGCACAATTGAAAAGGGTTAAGGAGAAATTTCTTAGACAATATTTTTTTTTCTCGGTATCGTATCAAACTTGCTTGACTACAATCTGTTGTTAAATTACTCCCAACTTCTTAACCCTTCCATCCTGTGGTGTGTAACTAGTACACGTTGCTTCTTAAAACTTAAATTTTAATATCTCTATAAATATTATAAATACTGGGTTCAGATTTTTAGGTATTCCTCCGTAATACATTTACGCATTGAATGAAAAAATAATATTAATAATAATTAGCACTTATCGGCCACATCAGAGATATTTTGTGAAAATCGGGAATAAATTCACCAATACAATCAAACGTGTGCCAGTATGTGACGTGGGTATATTCATTCAAAAAAACCGCTATGGGCGAGGAAGCGACGCAATTCACGTCTCACTCTCACTCTACTTCGGTATATGGGAACGCAGGAAATAAAATCTCAGTTCGCTCGCTTCAGTAGCTTTCGGGCATCCATTTAAGTGGTCGCTTCGCCCGTTTTGTGAACGTCGGCCGATGTTTTTTTTTTTATGTTTTCAGCAATTAAATTTCAATTATTATACCTTTTGACTTCAAATTTAATTAATTTAAGCGATTAGCTATGAATATTCTTATTTTTTCGATTTTAAATCGCTCATTTTTACATGTGTTTTGAATACACAGCACCAGAACGCGCGGATTTTTAGCACAGGAAGGAAAAGGTTAAACTATCTGCAAAAAAGGACATATTCGATTCGGTAGTTCTATTCACAGTATCTTGAATAGCCCCGATAATTGTATATTGACTCAAATTAGTTTTCATACTCCTGCTAGAAATACACAGAACCTTTTATAATTCAAATATGGCAATAACAATTTGTTAACTACACTTGTACAGTGTCATTCGTGAGAAAACAATAATTGCTAACTCCATAACAGGTTTAGTGGATATTTTCAATGTACGAGTATGTCGATGTTATTAAATTCAGAAGTGTCCTCCAGCATTTACTTAATATAATGTCTTAAATGTGAGGCTATTATTATATTTTTCATTAATAGCGTATTTATTCTTTGCGATTTGTCCTATAATATCTACTAAAAAGATATTATTTGTATTTTTAAGCTGTATTTAGAGGTATTTTTCTGTCGATTACTTCTGTAGTGCATTGGTATGCTTAAGTATCATATTTGAGACATGTTTGTCACAAATTGTCAAATATTTTAGAGGTTATTGATACATTAACATATCTATTTGATATTTTAATACTACTGTGTTATGTAAATAACATTTATTTTATTTATTTATTTAACATTTTTATTGCAAATACAATCTGGTGGGCTTATTGCCAGGCGGCAATCTCTCCAACCAACCAGACAAAAGTAAATGAAGCAAGTTACACTGTCGCATGAATCATTCAAATGTCTAGTCATCCCAACGAAATCCATAAACACATACGTGAGCATATGCCCACGAACCCCACAAAGACGGACAATCATCTTTTTATTGATGATATCTAAAGTAAGATATCATCAATCAAAAGAAAAGGAAGGGATAGTGGAGAGGATAGATAAAGAAAAATCGGGAATGAAACACGTTATTTTACTGACTAGAAATGAAGAGTTTTTTCAGTCGCTTCTTAAAGCATGCCAGGGACGGAGCGAGTCTTATATTGGTTTGTAACTGATTCCAGAGTCTCACTGCATGGACAGTAAACGACGACGTGAAAAAAAGAGCGATGAACTGGAAAGGCCAATAAACAATTTCTGTTTGAGCGTAGCGCTAATCCATGATTGGAAAGACGCTGAAAATTTTCGGCGAGAAAAGAGTAGGCGGTGGGACAGTTAAAGATATTATACAATACAGACAGCATGTGAATTTGGTGTTTACTGTATTAATAAATCAATAAGTGTTTAAGTTCCATTATTATCGATTAGGTTTATATTAGTGACAATTAGGTTTGCTTCCAAGTAATATTGTGACAGCTGTTCTCACGGTACCCAATTAAAAACTTATCTCGGGCTACCGGCTGCACTTCTGGACCGGTCACGATCCCTCTAAGACAAATGATCTTGTGTGGTAGTACTTAGTTAAAAAATTTCAAAACCGGTCAGACTCGGCCAAGGAATTGTCTTAATGGATCGCTTATACGATTATTAGGAATTAAAAAAATATTATGTACTATATATCTGGTCAATAAACTGTCTAGGAGAAAAATATATTCATTTATTTATTTTATAAAGCTTACATATATGGGTTTAATCTAATTATATACAAAGGTTAAATTGAATTATATACAGTAACAAAAAATACAAAATACATAAGAAATAATTTTTTATTTGTTTTATCAAACATTGTTTATTCCACTTTTTTGTAACGGTATAACCCTACCGGTTTCAAGGCTTTCCCCTTATAAACAGGGGAGCACAAACAAGACTAAATTATGTTTGAACTGGTACCGAGATACACGCTTCTAACGGTTAACATTCGGGTTGAGGACTGCGGGTGAAGGGAGGGATGAGACCATCTCGGCGAGCAGCAGAGAGATTCTAGAGATATATGTGTTTGCCAGATGTTCGCCTTGATGTACTGACTTAGAGATTTCTAGGGCTTCTAATCTGTCCAATTTATTTCCGTTACTACTGATATGTAAGAATTTGGCATCATCGATAGAAAATGTGTGGTTTTCACGGTGACAATGATTAACCATTTTAGAATAAATTAGACGATTTGTTAAAGCGGATTTGTATTCACGAAATCTCGTTTCAAAGGATCTTCCTGTCTTTCCTATACATAAATTATCACAGTCAGCACATAAAAGTTTATACACACCACTTTTGCTAAGTATTCCATTTTTGCCTTTCCCGTTAAATAAGAGTTTCCGCAGATTAAAATTAGTGTAAAAAGCTGGCTTTATGTGACTTAGATTTTTTTGGTTATTTCGTATGATATGTTTTTTTATAAATAGGACTGCTCCATGTATAGGTATGCTTATAGGTGCCGTTAAATTTATGTTTCTTTTTTCTTTCAAAAGGGACAGCCCGTGAAACTAAGGACCATCACTTGACAAGTTAATGCTACTTATTACCAGTCTTAATAATCCTACTTATCTAGGTTAACTGTCCCGCGATTCTAGAAACACTAGTCTAAGTTTATATGTACCCAATAAATATAGCCGTGCAAGGAATCACCCTCTGTTCTACATACCAACTTACAGGACGATTATCATGTCTAAACACTCAGTCACGCGTGGTATAGAGATATTGAACCAACTGAATGACACTGTTGATATATTCTCGGTACCGCCTAGCAGTATGAGAAGAATCCTGGTTGATATTCTTTCTAACGAATAAGCTAACTCTTGAAGCAGACCCTCTTTGTGTAACAGGAGAAATCCGTGCAAAGTGGATAAAAAAAAATTGTACTTCGAATAGTTGTTGACAACGTAAAATCATATATTTTCGAGCACATTTGCATTGGATGTGGCTCCCATCAGCAACTTATAGATATACGAGAAACTCTCACATTTTTCCTCACACTTAGAAGGTCCCAACGTGCACAATAGAAACCTTATAGGATAGAGCCACGAGTAGAAACAGCACTCACCATCTCAAAAAAAAAATCGACTTTCTCCACCATTTGAGAGTAACGAATCGGTACGTAATTGGCTTCATCGTATTTTACCACACTTTCGTTGTTCACAACCACCATCTTCCAACCAACAAGAAAGATGTTAAACTATTTTTAAGCGAAAAGCAGACAAGAATACGGTTTTAAGAAATCTTGGTATCAATGAAAATCGACCCCTAACTCGGAAGACAGGTTTCGTGTCAACTAAAGCACGGGAGACTTAAGACATAGAACCACTTGAGTAGGCATGAAACTCACGGCTTGGCATCACGTGAAGAGGCAACAACACTAGCACAACGCTTATGCTTGTGATTATTGTTACCAGACGAACTCTTTTACCAAACTGGGTCCAATTTTATTTAGACTTGAGTAGACATGAAACACACGGTTTGTCATCACGTGAAGAGGCGATAACACTAGTACAACACTTGCGCTTGTGATTATTGTTACAGGACGAAGTCTTTTACCAAACTGGATCCAATTTTATTTTTTATTGGGTATCGGATACGAAACAGTCGCTTTAAAGAGACTTATCTTACCAACTAACCGACGCAGAACGTTCATAATATCAAAATATCAACTGATGAGGGACGTAGTAGAGGAAGACCAAGGAAACTATGTTTGGATCAAATTAATTATATTGTGGAAGAATTAAATGTAAAATTCTATTAAAATCGTGATCTTGCAAGCTAATTGACCACACTGCAGTAAGAATGATGCACCTTGCGGTCAGTTGCATTTCTACAATACTAAACTCTAAGAGCGAACTGTTAGTTGCATTCCTTACTAGGTCTGTCCATCGCGTTAGTGACGATTCTTTAGGATCCCTAGTCTCTCCATTGTAACATATCTTCCCACCTTATGATATGCTCCGCTCTACTTAACGGTTCAACCCATACTTCACAACGAAAATCATTACCAATTTAACATTATTGTATAACATCCGACCTCTTCTTCTCAATTTTATTATTATTGTGCACTTTAACGTGAAATCTGTTCAAATCAGTTTCATTGTGAAACTTTTTCACTCTCTGGAAGAGATTTATTTACACAATAACATTGAAATGGTTCAGATTATTCCTGTAATTACCGATCAGAGCATAGGTGGGTCTACCCTCTTCAACTACCCTTCCCCCGCCGCCGGCAATTAATACCGCTTTGAAGTTGAGACTTGGTAATGGGACAACCCCTTTTGGGACACCATTATGGAGTGCCACTTTGAACTGATGAATTTCAAAAACATTCGCTTATTATCATTATAATTTTACAAGATATTTAAACTGCAACCTTTTAGAGACCCAAGTGTGTTTCCGTTACATATCTCAAACAGTGTCACAGCATCCTACATTCCAGAAGGCTTCTATTCATCGACTGTTTGACATTCGGAAGTACTTCAATCATTAAATGACTAACCGATATTTGCGAGTACTTCTATAACCTTGAACGGCCGACATTACATAATGCTTCTATGCCACCAACTTACATTCCAGAGTGGTTCTATGTCATAGACTGTCCGGTATTCTTGAATCCAATCATCAACCATCCGACATTCCAGAGTGCTTCTATGCCATCAACTGCCCGATATTCCGAAGAGCTTCAATCATTAACCATCCGATATTCCAGAGTAATTTTATTCTTTCAAACATTCGACATTCCAGAATTATTCTATGTCATCCATCAGCTGAGTCTTATTCCAAAGTTCTTCTATTGCATCAAACTTTTTAAATTCCACGGTGTTTCTATTCCATGCAATTTGGTCACCCATTCCACAAGACCAACCAGGATAACCGCGTCAATTTGTTTGATTGATCTCAACATTCCGTGAATACATTCAGCTCATTTATATATTACTTTAAATAAAATAAAATCTTTCGAAAATACATCATTATTTAAATATATTTATTTATTCAAATATCAAAAGCTATTGAATTTATATTTCATTTGAATCGAACTAAAAAAAAAAAAGAAAACAGTTTCATATTTTCCCAGAAACGTTCTTTCGCTGGTGGCTTTTTTCGAGAAAACATTTTTTTCTCTTTTTAATAACAATTCAACGAATAGAACTATTATTTCTTTTTTTTTTTTTTTTCGTTTCTTTATGAAAACTAATCGGAATAAATTGACGTTTTGGAAAAATATTTTTCCTTGAAATTCAACAATTTTAACAACAAATAAAGGCAGAGTTTTTTTTTCCTTTGTAAATACAATTTTATAAAAAAAAATAACTTTATAAGTGATTTGAAATAAAAAACAAAATTCTTGTTTATTTTTCTAATCTAGTTCAATAATTGATAAAGCAAAATGTTCAGTGAATTTTATTTTATTTTTAATGTATTATGTTAACATCTAAAACCGGATTTTTAAAAAAAACATGACATCAAACAAATTATATTTACGATTGTTAGTTAATATCTGGAAAATATATTTATATTTTTTAGGAAGTTCATTAAAAAATTGAGATTTCATTTTTTTATCACCACTTTCAATCATTCAAAAACTGTACTTTAAGTGAATTGATGTTTATATAAAAAAATAATTAACCCCCTCAGCCTAGTGGTAGAGTGCTTATATTTTACTTAGGCCTCGGCCACACAGGTAGGATCCTCGCTTGGTGCTTAGAGCTACGCTACTAGGTTACTGTAATTGTCACATAGCGTGGCGTAAAGCGGGCAGTGTGGACATTGCGATAGTATGGAGTGCATTGGTTCGCAAGGATATGTCATCTAGCTCGCAGCGTAACTCTAAGAACCAAGCGAGGCTCCTACCTATGTGGCCGAGGCCTTAGGGTTGCCAAGTTTGATTATATCATAGCTGGTGGCAAAATTCCGAAATTCGATACCTCTAACCTCAATATTATGTCAACAAGAGCCCATAAAAGACGTGTTGTTTCGTTATAAAATGAAATGTTAAAAATTTCTTTCAAAACAAGGCAAAAATTAAATGGCGTTTAGATACGTCGTTTCATTTCTGCCAAAATTTTCCCTATTTTTAAATGAACTTAATAACCGCGCTATATTTAATTTTTAACATTTCATGATTTAACGAAACAACGCGTCTTCTATCAGCTCTAGTTGATATACTACTGAGAATATATGTATCAAATTTTAACTGTAATATCGATATATAATAGAACAGCTGTATAATTTATTATACACCTGTTCTGTTATAATGTTATCAATTGGGTGTTAACATAAGTTGTGTCCTTTTTTTTTCAAATTAAAAATGAGCACCAAAAGTAAAACAAAATGGCAAATTTATACTTCATTCGAAAGAAAATTTTCTGCTCTACAAGAAATTGTGTTTGCTTTTACGTTACATATGTTATTTTATTTGATTACAAGCCCTCAAAATGAAATGTCAAGTAGACGAAAGTGAGCATTTTCAACACCTCCGTTCGACAATTTGACACTTGATTTTTGTTGTTTTCACTCAAAACATGTGAAACCATGCGCCGAACTTCTGGACTTTTCCCATTGATTTAAGATAGCGGTATACAGTCATGTGACTACAATTCATCTGCTCAGCCGATTCTACGGTGGTTTGAAGGGGATCTTCATGAATAATATGGTTTAAGCGGTCATTATCGAAGTCTACTGGTCGTCCGGAACGCTCCATGTCTTTCAGGTCGAAATTATCGTAATTGAAATGCAAAAACCATCGACGAGCCGTACGCTTCGCAAATATCGCGAGCAGCTTTGGCAGCTTTATTCCCTCGATTGAACGCGAACAAAAGGAGGTGTCGAAAATGCTCACTTTCGTCTACTTTCGGCGGTATACAGTCATGTGACTACAATTCAGCTGCTCAGCCAATTCTACAGTGGTTTGAAGGGGATCTTCATGAATAATATGGTAAAATCCTCATTAAAGTCCACTGGTCGTCCGGAACGCTCCATATCTTTCAGGTCGAAATTACCGTCTTCGAAACGCAAAAACCATCGAACCAGGAGGTGTCGAAAATGCTCACTTTCGTCTACTCGATATTCCATTTTGAAGGCTTGTAATCAAATAAAATAATATATGTAACATAAAAGCAAACACAATATCTTGTAGAGCAGAAAATTTTCTTTCGAATGACGTATAACCTTTACCATCGTTTTACTTTTGGTGCTCATTTTTAATTTGGAAAAAACGGACACAACTTATGTTAACACCTAATATATCATCTTTTATAAAAAAACATTGTATAATAGTAATACATTATTGGATCGATTTGTATCTGAAACCTTTGTTGTTGGTTACTGAATTTCAAAAGTGAGATTGTTAAATTGTACGAGTATGAAATGAAAGTATCACAAATGTTTATTTTCATAGAAATATTAACAAAATCACATTAAAAATTGGAGGTGACTTTGGAGTTGTTAATTACCTCTGCTCTATGCTAATGAGTTCTTCTGTGTGCTTAAGTGTCACTACATTTAGAGCGAAGATTAAACCACCAAATCTATCTTTTTAAATATATTTTTTCATTAATTTTTACGCTATTTAAATAAAGCATTTTCAATATTTCGTGGGAATGTACTTTATAAGTAAAATCCTCAAGATAGAATCTGTTTTCAATTTTATTGATTCAGTTTAACTTCGCAGAAACTTATAAATAAAGACCCTGTCTTCATAAATATTTAATATCCAGTATCGATCTTGAATTCTCTAAGTATTATATTTTCAGAGATGGATAAGTAAGGTTCTGTATTAGACAGCACGTCTCGACCCCTAGATAAGGAGTCGAAAATTTACGGTTTCCGAAACCGGCGATGATTTTTTTCCTCAATATTTTTAGTTATGTTGCCCTTGGCTAAGCAATGCGTCTTGATATGGAGTTATGCGGCTGCTCTGTTTCCATCCCTCCCAATTTTGTGGTGTGTTGAGTATGTCATTAAGTGAGGATTCAGTCATATCATGGTTTTTTTCTAACTATCTGGTCATCACCACTCAACACTTCCAGTGACTATCAGTTTCTACAGACTGTACTCATATCTTGTCCGTAATTATGATCGTAATGTCTTCCTACACGCATTTCTGTAAGCTCTGTTATATAAATCAAAGCAACAGCAATATCTGATAGTCTTAAATATGGGATATACAAACATATGCGAATCGATAGCAAAGTTTTAATGTATAACGTATCAATCAACAATTCCCGGGACTAACCAACAGATGGCGCCTCTAATAACAAATCCAATGGGTGCCGCGTTTGCTCACAATTGAACAGAAACAACAACACATCGATGATTCAGAGCGCTGTTTGGCACTGTTTACGCGAAATAAACAAGAGTTTTTGCGTCGGTATGTGACAATGGATGAAACGTGGATCCACCACTATACTCCGAAATCAAATCGGCAGTCATCTGAGTGGAGAACAGCCGGTGAAAGTCGTCCGAAGCGACCAAAAACTCAACAGTCGGTCGGGAAGGCTTTGGCCTCCATATTTTAGGATGCGCATGGTATAATATTCATCGATCACCTTGAAAAGGGAAAACCATCAATACCATCAATAGCGATTTATTATATTACATAGCGTTATAGGAACGTTTGAAGGCAAAAATTGCAAAAAAACGACCCCATATGAAA
Organism: Odontocerum albicorne; assembly: GCA_949825065.1. NCBI lineage: Eukaryota > Metazoa > Arthropoda > Insecta > Trichoptera > Odontoceridae > Odontocerum > Odontocerum albicorne. The sequence goes on along the minus strand of OX463852.1, from coordinate 2,111,465 downwards.
AAGAAAGTCTTTCTAAGTCAGTACATCGAGCCGAGTATCTGGTAAACACATATATTCCAAAAATCTCTCCGCTCCTGGCCGAAATCGTCCCATGCCTCCCTTACCCCTCAGTCCCCAACCGTTGAAGCGTGTATGTCGGTACCAGTTCAAGCAGAATTTAATCTTGTTTGTGCTCCCCTGAAGATGAGGGGAAAGCCTTGAAACCGGTAGGGTTATACCGTTACAAAAAGTGGAACAAACAAGTGTTTGATCAAATAAATTACAATGTCTTTAAACCTCCACAACGTTAATGCCTTAACTATAAACAATATATTAAAGCTTCCATGGTCAGAAAGAACCTAGGTAGTGAAATAGTTTGAATACACCCACTTGGAACCGAAACACGCTCTGACGTAACAAAAAAATTTAAATGTCTGTCTTCCTACTAACCCGGCATCTACACAGCTAACCCGGCATCTTTAAGAAACGCGCAAAAGATCATCCCTAGTGAGGGGTGAAAATAGATGTCACCTATCCTCGCAGGCTGACCCTTACCGAGAAGAGCCATCAACGATCAAAGTCGAAATTTCAAGCGTCTTATGAACTTATCAATAATATCCCTCGCTTTATCCGAGTGTCTTCTTACTGGGGATGCTTAGTTACAGACCATTAGAGAGCGGTAGATCTCTTCGAATGGGTGTCTACTTTTTTGTTTGCTCTGGAGTAATTTAGTTGATCAATCCGTCCTGAACAGACTTGGTTTTATGTTCCAGATAATTATTTGAGACAACGCTCCCATATATTGTTCTATCAACCTATAAGTCGAAACAACCTGTCTTTGGAAATGCCATCAAGTTAAGCAATCATATTTCTTAACCTTTTGTTTCCTCATTTAGACGTTTTTCATGTGTCGCTCTCTTCTTCAGGAAAAATCTCGTAAATTGAATGTACGAGTAATTCTTGAAATAGCTTCAGTTTTTGTATTATTTAACCATACAGGGCATTGGGATGCAAATTTGCATCATGAAATTTAAAAAAATATGATAAATGCAAGACCATATTTTGGGAATAAAATACACTAAAACCATTTTGGTACAACTATCTCTCTTGTTGACTGCAAAAAAAAGTGTTTGTATATCAAAAAAATATTTTTAATTCTCACAGTTGGAGGAATGGTGGATTCAACTGTTGACTGCATTTCAAGAACTAATTAAACCGTAATAAAAGTGTTTTAAAAGTTGAAAAATAAAAACAATTCAGGTGCGTTTTGTTTATTAACACAATATTTTCATAAAAAAAATTTATCTGCATAGTAAAAATTACAAAATATATGTGAAGCAAATTTGCATAATCATGCATTTTTTCAATAAAAAAAACACTAAAAATTGTTTTTTATTTTTTTTCATAATTTTTCCCGTTGTATACATCACTTTCCTATTTTGAGTATAAATTTCATCAAAATCCATGATGTCACGCATTGTAGGGTTAAAATGATATATTTTGTCGTAATGTTTCATGTGTAACATGTACATTTTTACTATTGTTTTCATCAAATAAGTCTTAAAACTCTGAATAGCTTTTTTTTTAAATAGGCAATCCACCCAAACTAGGATGATTTGTGCCATCAAATTAAAGTCATTACGCAATTATATGACTCAACATAAAGTCATTACGCAATTATATGACTCAACATAAAGTCATTACGCAATTATATGACTCAACATAAAAAAAAATGACAATTCTAGATAATTCAAAGTATCAACTGATTGATCTTAAAAATGTTAACAATCGGAATCTATAAGTGGAAAAGTTCCACGAAGAAATAAGAAACACAACATTCATTGGACGCGATCAAGATATGGATTTTAGTTAATCAAATCCGTCTCGCAAAGGACAACCGAGATCGTCTATAGCAGACGTGGGCAAATGCGGCTCTTCGTTGGGTTAAGGGCGGCTCCCAATGTTTTATAAAAGTATAGATACTTTTGGTACAACATACGAGGGTGGTCCGATAAGTACTTAGCCTACAAAAGAATAACAAAAATTTTGGAAAAGTGGCGATTTATTTCTCAACATAATCTCCTTTGAGTTCGATACACTTGACCCAGCGATGCTCCAACTTCTTTAACCCGTCTGAAAAATACGTTTTCTGGAGTTCTGCAAAGTAGGCCTCCGTGGCGGCGATAACCTCCTCATTCGACTCAAATTTCTGCCCGGCGAGTGACTTTTTCAAATTTGGAAACAAAAATAAGTCGCACGGGGCCAAATCCGGAGAATACGGTGGATGGGGCAGCAGTTCGTAGCCTAATTCTACCAATTTGGCCGTGGCGACTGCGGAGGTGTGAGCCGGTGCGTTGTCATGATGGAAGAGCAACTACGCGTCCGATTCGGCTGAAATTTTGACAGTAGCTGTCAACGAGAAGCTGTACTACGCGATAAAAAATTGCTCTTGCGATACTGGTGCCATCGGGCGGTGAGGCTAAGTACTTATCGGACCGCCCTCGTATACCATAGTTGTGAATCCTTATACCCCTCAATGAAGTTTATAAAATCAAAACATTATTCGCAGCTAAAAAACGAGCATTTGACAGAATTACTGCGAACGGCTGTAACAAATTTTACACCAAATTCAAGAGATTTAGCTAAAAGGGATAAATAAACTTTTTATTATATTATATTTTATTAAATAAACTGATTATTCTGTGTTTTCTTTCTCATTTTTATATTTTCTTATACGAGTATGTGTATTTTTTATACTTTATATAGTAATTAAGATTTGTGTAGAATATGTAATAAATTTGAATTAGTGTATTTAATACAACGTGAGAACGTGACTATGGTGTGGTACTTTATGTATCATATATGAAAATCCAGAATGTGGGTCTTGTTGACCTCATGTATACCCCTAGTTTACATGTTTTTTTTATTATACTTGTTATTTTTAATCCTTGTATGAATCAAGGAAACCTGTAATGTGTAAAGAACCTGAAAAAATATATTAATAAAAGGAGTTTAATTATTCGTCCAGCTCATTCCATATTAGGCACAAGGCAATAACATGGGCACAAGGCAATAACATATATGAAGAAGCAATCTTGATATTTTATCTGTAATTCGTTTTATTTGTTTAACTTTACCAATTCTTCTGCTCTACGAAGCGGAACTTCTTCAAATCAATGAAGAATAATTCAGGTTATTATACGTTGAACCTTATTCTCGGAAGTTCTCTGTTTCGAAATCTTGTTATTCGCCGAAAAACTTTTAGAACAACCATTTTCTCGTAATACAATATTAACGATAAAGTTTTTATACAATTTAAAAGTTCTATAGACAAATTCTAAAGGTTATTCATTATTACGAGTATTGTAAGAATATACTGCTCGTGCGTGTTAATTAAAGATATATTGTTGTTATAGAAATATATCATTCCTATTTTTTATCAAAACCAAAAGTATATTTACTATTCAAGATGTAGCTTTTCAATAATTTTATAGAATATGAGATATTATTATCAGATGATAGTCCATAACAGTATTTTAGTATTAAATTTGATTAATGGGAGTGAAATGTTGACGTGTATTATGTCTGAAAACAGCCGAATAAATTATGTATAAATGCGTTCACTTAGATGAATAAACGATATGATAATGTATGACAGAACACAGAATGAAGTGATTAGAAATTAATGCAAACTTAAGACTGGTATGATAATGTATGACAAAACATGGAATGAAGTGATTAGAAATTAATGCAAACTTAAGACTGATATGATAATATATGATAGAACATAAAATGAAGTGATTAGAAATTAATGCAAACTTAAGACTGATGTTTTAAGTAAGATGAAGAAGAGTGATTTGAGATGGTTTGGGCATGTGGAACGAATGAATGAAGAAATACTAACAAAACAAATATATTTTGCAAACTTAAGTGACAGGCATGTGCGAGGAAAACCAAATGGTTGGAACGACTTTATGATATTTTGAAAGAAGGAAATATAAAAAGTCAGAGAAAAAGAAGGGAGTTGTATGAAAAAGTGTATTGATGTAGAATAGACGGAAGATGTGTGTCGCAATAGGGAAGTCTGACGCTCTCTCCTCTATGCATACCCCGACAAAAAAACGGTGTGATGGTATTTATGCGTAGAAAATCAGAAAAATCGTGGAACTTGTATAAATGAGAAGAGGCTATGGATGTGTGTCGAGGTAGGAAAATTTGGCGCTCTCTCTCTCGGCCAACCCCGACTGGGAAATGGCGTAATGGTATGTACGTGTATGTCATCATCATCATCATCATCATCATCATTGTCAACCAGGGTTGATCCACTGCTTGATGAAGGTCTCCCCAAGTTGACTCCAAATAGTTCGGTTTTTTTGCTCGTTGATGCCATGTGATGCTGCCATGCTTCCTGATTTTATCTATCCAGCGTACCTTCGGTCTTCTGTTGAGCCTCTTTATGCCTCTTGGGTACCATTGGATTATTTCGGATGTCCATCGGGAGTCTGACATTTTGGCTACGTGTCCTACCCATTGCCACTTCATTATTTTGCACACCTTTATAACGTCTTTTACCTTTGTTATATTGCGAATCCAGGTGTTTCGTTTACGGTCTCTCTTAGTATATCCCAACATGCATCTCTCCATACCCCTTTGTGCGGTCCGGAGCTTTTGTGTGCTATTTACTGTGGACGCTCACAGTACGTGTATGTATTATATTATATATCATTAATCTAGCAATATCGGTGCTCTGTGTCTGTAAATAAAACCGTGACTGATTTAACGCTCGATAATTTAATACCACCAATGCTGAATGTTGTCCTAGTCATGTTCAATAAGATATGACCTCTCAAGTGGAATATTTGGGAATATATTATATTATTCGATGATCTTAATCGATATCTCTTAAGGCGAAAGAATGTATCAACATTCTTTGAAATATTTATTTTTCTATATTTTATCACATAAAAAAAGCAATTGACATAAGTGCTGTGACTTATATCAAACATTCTCAACAAGTGTGTCGTCTCATTTGGCATTTAAAATAAAGGTATTTGACGGCAATTATTTTACATACGTTATGTCATCACACCCTATCCACCGACAGAGAGAACAGATCTCCAACTTTTCCTATCCAAGCACACAACTTTCGCTTCCTCTACATTCATACATCTCGTCATGTAGAATCTTTCATTACACATCACTATAAATAAAATAAAAACTTCTAACGTGTCAATTCTAGTGACAAAAAGAGTCAAACAAATCAATTGAATAGATGTAAAGGTTTCAATTTATATATATATACAATCGATACCCGGTTGTCGGAGCCTCGTCAGTTCACTATCAGGTGCACCGTGTGCAAGTGACTTTTGGGTAGATGCGATGGTGTGGCAGCCCCTTACAGCGTTTATTTAAATAATTCCAATTCATTCATTCGCTTGGTACCCCTTCGTAAAGGTGAATGGCCGCGCAGTAACGCACTGGACTTCCGTGCTGAAGATTGTCGGTTCGAACCCCCGCGCTGTGCCACTTCACTCGAATGATACAGGTGTTTTTTTTCCGCCTAATATTCGGGGGTATAAGAGTACCTATAACTTCAGTCATATCTATTTTTTCAAAAAGAGAAAAAAAAACATGCCGGTGTACTCCGATCGTCTAACTTTAGTATGCCATCGGATCCAATACAACGGTGTGGAACCAGTGAGTTACATAAGCTCCACGAGAGATCCTCGACTACGAGGCTCAGCAACGAACGATGATGAAAATATTCTAGTTAGGCTACAAATAACTCGCGACCGATTGTTTGACAATATCTAGACAAGATTATAGGTACACAGCTTTAGAGATAAATGATCATCGCTCTATCCAAATCCTTAGATTTTATTATTTCATTACATAAATTATTGAAGTACCTACTCTTGATATAAAAAATATTCGAGTCCTCTCTCATTCTCAAGTGGCTTGACTCATCGCTTGGGAACCGGCCTCGAGCCCACTTGTAGCTGGGTTCCTTCCTCTAGGCCTTTTTATTTACCCTGATTTATTCCCTTCTCAAACACCAAAGAGATGATATATTTGTTAAAATGAAATTCAACTTATGAAAATTTATATCGCCGAGTATACTTCAGCTTTTGTTTATCAAAATAAGCCATCCATAATATATTTCGGACAAAGTTTCTTTCCTCGTCTTGCTACAGAAGTGTTTTTCGAATAATTTCTCATCCTCTTTTCGAAATGTATCCTTGTAATATTTTTTTTCTAAAGTGTTTCATTCAAAAAAAAAAGTTTCCTTGTAGTTTTATTTTTACGAAAGCTCAAAAATATAAATTATAATGAAGACAAAATGTTTTTCTTTTATCTTCAACTTTGAAAAATAAACGACCTTCGTGACATATTTAGTGAGAAAAGTTTCTTTCTACCCCGGCGCGGCGTTTGCGGGTTTCGTTCTTGTCGACGTCCAATTTTTATCAAATAGGTTTTCAGTCGGATTTTCAGTAAAGGTTTCTTTAACATGTTCGGTGTTGGATGGAAGAGATTCCAACACGACAATAAAACCACCGAGTTATATTGTATATATATAACGAAAGTGTAATACAATACAATATAATAAACATTGTTGTTTATAATTCAGGCATTAACGTTGTGGATGTTTAAAGACATTGTAATTTATTTTTATCAAACACCGTTTATTCCACTTTTTTGTGAAAGTACAAAATGGAGTAAAGTCCTATGTATAAAAAACATATCATACGAAATAACCAAAAATATTCAAAGTCACATTAAGCCAGCTTTTTCACTAATTTTAATCTCCGGAAACTCTTATTTAATGGGAAAGGCAAAAATGGAATACTTAGCAAAAGTGGTGTGTATAAACTTTTATGTGATAATTTCTATATAGGAAAGACAGGACGATCTTTTGAAAAGAGATTTCGTGAACACAAATCCGCCTTAACAAATCCTCTTATTTATTCTGAAATGGCTAATCATCGTCACCGTGAAAACCATACTTTTTCTATCGATGATGCTAAATTCTTACATATCAGTAGTAACGGAAATAAATTGGACAGATTAGAGGCCCTAGAAATTTCTAAGTCAGTACATCATCCGAACATCTGTTGAACAGTTATATCCCAAAAATCTCTCCGCTCTTGGCTGAAATCGTCTCATGCCTCCCTCACCCCTCAGCCCCCAACCGTTGAAGATTGTATATCGGTACCAGTTCGAACAGCATGTAGTCTTGTTTGTTCTCCCCTGAAGATGAGGTGAAAGCCTTGAAACCGCTAGGGCTATACCGTCACAAAAAAGTGGAATAAACAGTGTTTTATAAAAATAAATTACAAATATTAAACATTTTTATCCGATAACATTATGAGTCTGATACCATTGTTCCGTAACCTTTCTAGCATTGCCAGCCCCCAAAAGATAAAAAAAAATCGCAACCCCCCTGTAAAAATGTATACATTGTACAACAATGACTTGGAAATGGGACTTGGACTGGACTTTTTTAATGAATGTAATTTTTTTGTTTTCATTATTTTCACGACGCCCTGATATATCGTCGCGACCCCTTGAGGGTCGCAACCCATAGGTTGAGAAACAACGATCTATGTCATCAGCTTGCCTACACATATCATACATATTGAAGAGCGTAGCCAGAAAGTAACATTGTCATCAGCCCAACTAACCACACTTTCTGGTTTAGAACTTGGCACGGAACTCACAGTCTAGTCTGTCGTGGCATGGGCTGGTCGTGGGGCTGTAGTAGATCTTTGAACCTGTTTTTTTTATTATTCCTGGGACTCTCAGATATCCCTCCAGTTCTATGGGGGCTGTTTATTTATCGGCTTCTTATAGGGTGACCAGAGAAACTATCCGGGAAATCTGTGTAATTTTGTCGGACTATTTGACTAAATACGAGTACAATAAATGCACTATATATATGGTATAAAGCAAAATAAAATAAAAAATAGTATATCGATACTACATCTACATGATGGTATATATACAAGTACATGTATTATTTATTAAAATAGCTTCTAATGTATATCAAAGGTCTAATGGATGCGTCGCTTCTCCCATCCGATTGGAGATAAGCTGACACTCCTTCGTTTCCCACTGGACTATAATATTACGGCTTGGAGTGTCCTCATATCGCCTCACACACCTGTACTTTCCACTTTATGGGGTTATTACTAATTGTATTATTTGCCACGTTTGCAAATTAAATTATGTGTAAATTTTGCCGTAATAATTTAATACTGTAACAAATGTTCATTCAATACGAAAATCAAAAAGGTTAATATTGAAACATTTATGTGAAACGACAATAATTCTTATGCATCTCTTTATTGATGATTTATGTTAACTATTAATCAACTAACTAGTTGCAACCCGTGAAATATTCACGGAAGTAAAACAAATTCTACATTTATGAAAATATATATTCATAAATATAGAATTTTTTTATATATATCATCTATCATAGTCCCCTTTTACACCGGTTCAAAAATTGTTAGCTAGGTATTTAAAATTCGTTCAGTTATCACGGACCCACCGAGATTCAAATTTCGAATTATTTTCGCAGAGAATCCAAGTATTCCTCTCTCGCTCTCTCGTATTCAAAATTCAATTCTCGTATTCTTTCTTTGACGACAACCATCGTATGGGTTTTGGCCTATTTATACTATGATTTATTTATTTATATGAATGGAAGTATACAACCATGACTGTCTTTTTCGAAAGGTTTTCGGATACATTGTCTGCAGGGAAAATGATGACTTGAAGAAACCGGTGATGATAGAGGAAAATTTCAAACCAGTTGGACAGACCATCCCAATCCTCAGTTATGAGGGATACGACAGAAGTGTCCTTCCTCACTACCATGGCTTCAATTAGATTTCATTATTTATTTTATTATTTCATAAAGTTTACCTACACAGGTTAAAACCAATAACAAACAAAGTTTTATTTAATTATTTATTTAATTAACGACGCAACAGTGTCTTTATATACAAATGAGCATGTGACAGGTTATAAAGTACTTAAAATTATTGACAAATAATACAAAACTTTATCTGAAACTAACACGAAGATACAAAAAGCAGTAGTAATAATAAATTACAGTCATTGTTTTAAATTTATTTAATAATTATATGTATAATTAAGTTCAATATATGTTATGTATGTATACCACAAAATATAACCAAACTTCACCAAGCAGATTTACGTAATTGTCCAAGACTTATTTTATAGAGGTAAAAAACTCAGATTTGTTTTTAGTGGAATAACGCGTACATATAACAAATATTGGATTTTTTGAGAATTTTGTGAGAATTTTATGGATAGATATTGAGATATAGAAAACACATGGCCTCATTAGTAGAACGAGATGCTAGTTGATTTGTAGAATTAAAACCTTCCTACATGTTGATGCAGGGTTACTCAACTCCAGAGGCAAAGTATTGTCCTTAATGTTTTTTTTATATTATCCCTCCACCCACAGTCTTCAACCCGAATGTTTACTGTTAGAAGCGTGTATGTCGGTACCAATTTGAATAGAATTCTGTCTTGTTTGTGCTCCCCTGATGATGAGGTGAATGCCTTGAAACCGGTAGGGTTATACCGTCACAAAAAGTTTATGTGACTGATTTGTAAGGTAAGATAAAGAAGAGCACGCTGAGGTGGTTTGGGCATATGGAACAAATTAATTATGAAATACTTAGAAAATATATGCAGTGTAAATGTGAGAGGAAGGCGTGTGAGAGTAAGACCAAGGAAAGTATGATTGGATCAAGCGAATAATATTCTGAAAGTCAGAGAAATCATAGAAGATGTATGGATGTAGGAGAGGCTTACACTTGTTAAAGGAAATAAAGTTTATAACAGGGTTAAGGAATTTCGCAAACATAACCAATGATCGAGTATTTATATGTTTAAATTACCTATATTCTGAATGCTCACAATACGGATAATGTATTAATGATTGTTATTTAAGATAACAATAACTTGACAGTGGAAAATCGACAGTTTACCTCACGATGGTCACAAAAAATATCGCCTGTGGAAAAACGGTTCAACAAAATATACCAAAAATAATGTATTGGGTGTTAACATAAGTTGTGTCCGTTTTTTTCCAATTTAAAAATGAGCACCAAAAGTAAAACAAAACGGTAAAGGTTATACGTCATTTGAAAGATTTTTTTCTGCTCTACAAGATATTGTGTTTGCTTTTACGTTACATGTATTATTTTATTTGATTACAAGCCTTCAAAATGGAATGTCAAGTAGACGAAAGTGAGCATTTTCGACACCTCCAATGGACTTCGATGAGGACCGCTTAAACCATATTATTCATGAAGATCCCCTTCAAACCACCGTAGAATTAGCTGAGCAGATGAATTGTAGTCACATGACTGTATACCACCATCTTAAATCAATGGGAAAAGTCCAGAAGTTCGGCGCTTGGGTTCCACATGTTTTAAGTGAAAACAGCAAAAATCAACGTTCAACAATTTCTGCTGGTTTGCTCGCGCGTCATCGAGCTACGCATGGCCACAAGCGAAGGCTTCTTTACCGCATCATTACTGGTGATGAAAAATGGTTAGAAAATGGTGATGAAAAAAAAAATGGTGATGAAAAATTTTTGAAGGGGATCTTCATGAATAATATGGTTTAAGCGGTCCTCATCGAAGTCCGCTGGTCGTCCGGAACGCTCCGTGTCTTTCAGGTCGAAATTACCGTCTTTGAAACGCAAAAACCATCGACGAGCTGTCCTTTCATTCATAGCATATTCACCGTACACGTTGCAAATATCGCGAGCAGCTTTGTCCCCTCGATTAAACGCGAACAGAGGGGGTGAAAATGCTCACTTTCGTCTACTTGACGTTCCATTTTGAAGGCTTGTAATCAAATAAAATAATATATGTAACGTAAAAGCAAATACAACATCTTGTAGGGCAGAAAGTTTCTTTCGAATGACGTATAACCTTTACCATTTTGTTTAACTTTTGGTGATCATTTTTAAATTGCAAAAGAAAACGGACACAGCTTATGTTAACACCTAATAGTTGATAAAAACATACAATCCTTTTTTTAAATTTTCAAACCAAATAAAAATAACCGGTTTCTCGTCATTTTGAAATTATCCAAATAACCGGTTTCGATTTAAACAGGTTAAGAAGCCCCAGTATCGATTGATTCCAGTTTGGAATACGCTTAAATCCATTCTCCAAACAGCGTTTTATCACATCTATCGAGATAATGGAGCCGAGTCCTTGTGCTGAAGGGAAACGGGGGAGGATACGAGCCCCCTCACTTAGTGCTGGAGAGGCTGCCGTGAGGATCTGCATGTGAACAATTAATCACAACCCGGTCTGGACTAATGAAGCAAATAATTCCATTTCGGAGGTCTTCACCCATACGTAGGACAATTACATACCTTTATGAGATTAGGCAGGATATAATTTAGAGAGTAGGGTAAAGCATGAAGAGGGATGTTCTCTGTATTGAAACGTTTTATTTGAATAGTACGTTATATCATTTAAAGAAATTATGAAATTATGATTCTTTTCAAAGATCCTTTCAAAGATCCTTTGAAAAGAGATTTTGTGAACACAAATCCGCCTTAACAAATCCTCTAATTTATTCTGAAATGGTTAATCATTGTCACCGTGAGAATCATACTTTTTCTATCGATGATGCCAAATTCTTACATATTAGTGGCAACGGAAATAAATTGGACAGATTAGAGGCCCTAGAAAATTCTAAGTCAGTATACCGATCGGAACATCTGTTGAACAGTTATTTCCCCAAAATCTCCCCGCTCTTGGCCGAAATTATCCCTAGCCTTCCTCACCCCCCAGCCTCCAACCGTTGAAGCGTCTATATCGGTACCAGTTCGAACAGCATTTAGTCTTGTTTGCGCTCCCCTGAAGATGAGGTGAAAGCCTTGAAACCGGTAGGGTTATACCGTCATAAAAAAGTGGAATAAACAGTGTTTGATAAAAATCAATTACAATGTCTTTAAACCTCCACAATGTTAATGCCTTAACTATAAACAACATAGAAATTACTTTGTTATTCTACTAATTACATTAATCCCCGCTACACGGGTTTCTATCTCTTATCCCGAGACTCTCTTCTTGCGAAATGATCCCGGTTTGTTATAAGAGCAGTACTTATAGTAGTGTCTTGTTACTAACATACGAGTATGTACCTAGTAGCGGGAAATACTGTAATTACGGAAATAAAAAAGTAAGTTATTGTAAATTATTCTAATATGAAGTTCCACCAAGTTAAAGCCGAAAGTGTTCTAATATTTCAAAAAGTTAAACCTTTGATAAGGGGAGTTATAATATTGCTGGGAGTGATGTCACTGTTTTTTTTTTTCTAAGTTCCATTATTATTAATTTATAAGGCGATTAATCCGTACCATACAAGGTTTCAGAGATGTTTCAACGTTTCTGAACTGTTATAAAATTGTTATATTATAAAACGGTACTTGTGTATGAAATATTCACATGTTTATAGAACTGGCAAATATGTTGCTTGTTAGATTTTTTCGATCCAACCGATATATAATTTCTTTATAACCATATGCACTTTATACGACCGTGTTTATAATTTATCGGAGAAAAACGAAACAATTAGAAATCTCTAAGAAAATACAGATGTATGGAAGGAATTTTTAAAATAGTTAGAGATGTAGGGAATTTTGAAATAAATCGTCATTTAATGGTTTATGTACGGTTATGTTTGTTTTTAGTGTATATTTTTTTAGACAACAGGACAAAACATATATTGTTAAACATATATAAATTACATATATAAACAATATATTTAATATATTTACATATATAAACAATATATTTCTCCTTTCTTTTTTCCCTTGCTTTATCCCATCTCTCTCGATTTCGCGAATCACTCGGGATGTCCGAATTTTATCACGACAAAAATTATAATTTGCTCGAACGACGTGAAAGGCAAAAATAAGATTTTCTAGAGCTCATTACGTATGTATTACACTGTTTAACTCTTTCGAGCTCATTACGTATGTATTACACTGTTTAACTATTTCGAGCTCATTACGTATGTATTGCACTGTTGAACTCTCGTGTATAGTTTAGCCTTCTCTTCTAACTAACCAAAAAATGTGAAAGAGACCTCCATTGAAAACCAGGCTGGAATTTGAAAACCAGACTGGAAACACACAACTCACGGGTTGTAGGAGAGGCATCTTAAGGACGTGGCTGAGAGACAATGTTGTCTTTGACTCCAATAATCGAGCCTTTGAGTTAAGAACTACCGAGTACCAGACGAACTTTTAAACCAGGCAGGGACATTTCATTTTTTCTGTGCATCGGAAATCAAACCCGAAATCGCCAGATGGTAGTGACATGCCAAACGTGTCACAAAGGTCGTCAACTAACCGACCAAACCAAATAACATTTTTTCGTTAAAATCTTATTTAACAACTTAGAAAACCAATACCAACCAATGTAATTTGCAGCTTTAGGAAGCACTTGAAAGCAACCTTTTTTGGAGGCCTTATCAAAATTTATGATGTTATATGATCACTACATACAAACACTACACTCCACAAAAAGCCGAATGTGTTTGTTAAGTTTATTTAATGCGGGACACAAGTGATGCATGGCAAGACAAACTTGTAACAATACTGTACAAAATATATTCAGAGTAATGTCAATATAGTGAATACAAAATGTACCCACATATCAACAGTGTTAATATCATACATCAAAAGATCTACAATGGTTTTTTTTAGTTTACGAGTATATATATATATATACTCGTATATTTATTTTGCAGTATTTTAGTTTGTAAATAATAGTGGGTCCGAGTAACAGCTCGCTTGAGGAGAGTTCGCTCACTAAAAGGTGCTCTATAAATACTTATTTTATTATTTTTATAATTTTGAAACAAAAAACAAGCAGTGCTGATTTTTTTTTAAGTATACAAAAAATAATGCCGAATAATTCGCACACGGGACGTTACAATTTATATTTTCACAATATCTCACTACAAATTTTAGCACGTGCGAAATAATTACACGAGAATAACCAACGCGCTAATAACCTATCGCAGGCACGACAGTCATTATCCGCTCGTGCAGGTTTCAGCCCGTAATATTCCGCGATTCCACGTCAAGCTTCTCACCCTCCCAGGGTGCGGCCAAATGAGACCTATTGACATCTCCACGTCAGGTAAAACTACTCTTTCCACGTGAATTCGTTAATGAAAATTTCACGTGTGGGTCATGGAAAAGAATTTAATTTCATTTTCGTATTTTTTTCACTAATGGAAACATGTAGATAAAGGAATGGGATTTTTTTTTAATGTGATTGCTTCAACGAAGCTAGGAGCTAATTTTTGAAATTGTAGATACATAAATTCAAATTTAAAAAAATCTTATCAAAATATCGGAGCATTTGTTAATTAAAAAGAGTAAATAGGCGGTGGAAATGCTGATTAGTGTAGAAATGCATGTATTAAGAATAACACATGGGGTGACAATGTATGACAGAATACGGAATGAAGTAGTTAAAGTTAAACTTGCTAAATTAATGTATTACTAGTTGAAACCCGTGAAATATTCACGGAAGTAAAACAAATTCTACATTTATGAAAATATATATTCATAAATGTAAAATTTGTTTATATATACAATATATCATTTATACATCGTCCCCTTTTACACCGGTTCAAAAATTGTTAGCTAGGTATTTAAAATTCGTTCAGTATCACGGACCCACCGAGATTCTAATTTCAAATTACTTTCGGAGAGAATCCAAGTATTCCTCTCTCGCTCTCTCGTATTCAAAATTCAATTTTCGTTTTCTTTCTTTGACGACAACCATCGTACGGGTTTTGGCCTATTTATATTATGATGTATTATTAATAACTGGTCAGAGAATCTAAAACCGGCTGTGTGAAACCATGTAAAGATAAAATATTCTACTATTGACGTACGCCGACGACATTGACATATTGTATTGTATCATATCGTATCTTATCGCATCGCGTCCCATTGTATTGTATTTTTTTTTCATCAATGGTATACAAAGCACTTGACGACAATATTTAAAAAAAATACATGTATTGTATTGTATTACACTTCCGTTGTATACGATACAACCTGGCGAGCTTATTACCATGTGTCAATATATCTCAACTAACCAGAAAGACGTTAAAAAGGGCTCAAGTGAAAACCAGACTGGAATCCTTTTAAAAAAATCTAGATTTCAACGGGAATCGAACCCGTAACCTTCGGTCTAGGAGACAAGCACTTACTAACTAGGCTACAAGTAGTAAGTGTTTCATTCATAATAAAGAAAAATAATACCACAGTTAAAAAAAAATTACAATAAAAATCAATAAAACAATTCAAATTATACATAAGTATAAAATTATACATACAAATACACAAGTCAAAATTATAAAAAAAAATTGCAATATACACAGTTAATTATACAATACAGGACCATCTTAAGACATGCCGCCTGCACCACACCACACCGAGCATCACTATTGTATAGTTATACTTATATGTATGCAGTTCTACCTGAAGGGTGTATTGCCAAGTGGCAATTTCTTCCAACCAACCACATACATGCTGAAGAAGCCTTAAGTGAAACCAGATTGGAACCCTTTTTAAAATAAACTGACTCAATAGGAATCAAACCCGTTACCCCGAGTTGAAAAATTGTCGACTTTCGAACTATGCCACATAGATCGTACTCTTTATTGAACATAATAAACAGGATGGCCTCAATGCATTCATAGCTCTGCAGCATGCAGCGGAGCACATGGGATCGAAGGTGTACATGCAGAAAACAAGTTTATAATTGACTCCAAAACTCTGACTGCAGAGTTCCAAAACTCTGACTGCAGTGCACGTGTTCGCACTAAAATCAGAAAATTGTTTATATACGAGTATTGCTTGTGTCCCCCAGAATAAATGACAGAATCCAAAAATAAATAATCTCTGAAAAGAAATGTTACTTTGCACTGTTAAGACATTATTCTAATCAATCCACCTCAAGAACAAGAAGACAATTCAGCTGTACAAAACATCAAACAGACCTATTTTACCCTAGGGGGAAACCGAGACGTGGACGCTGAGTGCTGCTGATTCCTAAAGGCCTTGGCCACACAGGTAGGAGCCTCGCTTGATGCTTAGAGCTATGTTGCGAGTTAGGCGACATATCCTAGCGAACAAACGTACCGCATACTATCGCAATGGCCACACTGCATGCTTCGTGCCACGTTGCATGACGATTAGTCATCGAGTGAATCTCCTAGCGAACAGACGTGTAGGTTAATTAACAAGATGGCGGAAGTTTTAATGACAGCTGTGTATAAAAGGGAGCCTTTGTGAAACCCATCGAGCAAATTATAGAAAAATGTACCTGTAATAAAATCACTTTGGAATGAAGTTGCACAGAAAGTAAATAAAGATGGTAAGTTATAATGAAATTGGTTTGTTTTGAGAGTGATATCGTGTGTTGACTCAACCGCTCCCAGCTGTCAAATGAATTTGTGCGTAGCATTTTGCTGTAGCCAGGCATGAAGTCACCTAGTATATGAGTCACGTAAAATCTAACTTAGCACCTAACGAAGCATTTTGGTGTGGCCTCGGCCTTACTGCATCGTCGCCATACACTCCACATACCATATACGGTATATATTGTTTATAGTTAAGGCAGTGAGTCGGAGGACTCGTCGAAGGCATATTGTTGACAATCTATCGGTGATTCTCAGTTCTTCGATGATAGAGGCATTATTTCGCCTTGCTGTCCATGGAAGTCGTTTTGTCCTTCTCCAGCACCAGATTTCAAATGCATATATTCCACGTCTCTAGCTTACTCACAGAGTCGAAGTCTCCGCGCCATACAGAAATATTGCGAAGACCAGGAACTTAACTAGGCGAATTAACGTCGTGATAAATCTTTTCATAATGCCATATTGACAATATTTATAACCTTTATGGTTACTTCAAAGTTTTATAAGATTGTCGTTGCCTAAAAGGAGATTTTATTTTCCTTATAACACATAAAAATATGGTTTCAGGTTACAGAAACCATATGTTATTTTAGGTAGCACAAGATAAAAATACACATTAATACATACAGTGAAAACCCATACCATTAGGTATGTTCAAACCGTTGTCTTAAGTTGAAAACAGTGTTTTATACTTGAGAAAATGTAGCATGGTTCCTGTGACAGTTCACAAATTTGCCCTAAAACAACCTTGTAACAACGTTCAGTAATTTTTATTATTTTATCAACTTGAATAACATATAAGCCTCGATTCTAATAAATAGGAAGTTATTTAGGTAAAAACATTACATAAAACTAACAATAATGACAAATTAATACAACTTGTTACAAATTAGCAAAAATATGACAGTTTGTTAAAATCAAGTAATATTTGGTGACGTTTGTCAAAAGTCCGCAATTCAATTGGCTAGGGATGGGGTATACAATAATTGAATTTTGATTTTTTTATACCTAAAATTAAATGTTCGTAATTAGTATTGATTCATAGTGGATCTTGGCCTATTTAAAGATAGATACAAATAATACAATACATTAGAAAGTCAGTTTAATGTAAATTAGGAATTAAAACGTCAGTTTAGAGAAAAACAATTTTTCGATTTATAAAAAAAACTATTTGATTTGTAAAAAAAATTATTTTACCCCATCCCTTTGAGAAATGACATTTCAAATGTCACAGAAATGATCCTACATTTTTTCAAGGATAGTTTAGTCAATTAAAATTTATTAAACCCTCACAGTGTTAACGTCTAAAAAGTTTTTATCAATAGCAACACACTTGTATCAATAGCAACACACGTCGGACGCTTCCTTTACATCCAAACACCTTTAATATCTCTTGAACATAACACTTCTATTTTATAAAATCTTTTCTTTTATGCTCACCCTACCTATGTTACGTCAACATAAAAGGCATGGTTTTCATTTCTCTCTTTGGTGACCATTGGAGCGAATTTATCCCTGGAAAACTATCCTCGTCGCTCTAAACAGGAAGTGGAAGAAACAAAACAGGACGAAATACATTTCCCGTTACTGACGTATCCGTTTCGTCGTTATCCTGGCGTATGTTATTTTATTCCTTTCAATGTTCTATTTTATCCTATTTAGAACCTGTTACTGGATCAACATCTCTATTTTTGAGGATCAGCAAATTTTATTTCAGTGAAAAACGTTTTCGATATCTAAAAAAACAATTCGCTTTGATCATCTCAATGACCTTATTGGTAAAACTCCTGTCTTCCGACCCGGGGGTAGCCGATTGGTTTTCCGTTGAAATCCAATTTTTTTTATGAAGGGTTCCAGTGTAGTTTTCACTTAAGGCTTGTTTAACCTTTCCCTTCCTGTGCTTAAAAAAATCCACGCGTTCCGATGCTGTGTATTCAATACACATCAATACACATGTAAAAATGAGCGATTCAAAATCGGAAAAATAAGAATATTCATAGCTAATCGCTTCAATTAATTAAATTTGAAGTCAAAAGTGATAATAATTGAAATTTAATTGCTGAAAACATGAAGAAAAAAACATCGGATGACGTTCACAAAACGGGCGAAGCGACCACCTCAAATGAATGTCCGAGAGCTACTGAAGGGAGAAGAGCGAACGAATTGAGATTCTATTGCTTGCGTTCCCATATATCGAAGTAGAGTGAGACGTGAATAGCGTCGCTTCCTCACCCATAGCGGTTTTTTTAGAATGAATATACCTACGTCACACACTGGCACACGTTTGATCGTATTGGTGAATTTATTCCCGATTTTCACAAAATATCTCTGATATGACTGATAAGTGCTAATTATTATTAATATTATTTTTTCATTCAATGCGTAAACCCTTTCTGCCTACTCCTATAGGGAGACGACGGCATGACATGTTTTATATATTGTATTACACTTACAACAGTACAACCTTGCAGGGCTTTTTTAATGTGGTAATATCTTCCCACCAACTAGAAACATGTTGAAGAGGTCTTAAGTGAAAGCAAAACTGGAATGATTTTTAAAAAGTCTGGTTTCCAACGATTATTGAACCCGTAACCTCCAGGCTGGGATACAAGCGTCTTACCAACTAAGTCACGGGGGTTGTACGTATGTAACATATAACAGCATTTCTTAAATTTCGTATATATAGTACTCCATTGTTCATAATTTCACTTTTTACTAATTTCGTTTTTCTAATTTGAGTTCTGCCATTGAACTTTACACATCTCATATTTCCAATTAGAAAAGCGTGTTAACGCTTTCTCCCAACATAATCCCCGAGATTCAATATCTAATTCCTTTTCGCAATTTCAATATGAATTTATGCAAATTGCCTCTACGTACGCGCCAATCCATAAAGCCAAAGCTCTTACAACTTTCACATACGACTAATACGCACATTATATGTTTTGTCATCAAATTTTTATTAATACATATATCCATCACGCCATTTGCTAGTTGGGGTAGTTAGTGAGGACATAGCACCAGAATGTCTAATCTCAACACACATTCATCACCTGTTTCACATCTATATACCATCTCATACAACTCCTACGCTTTCTCTGACTTGTTGACGTTTCCTTCTTTCATAATATGATTCACTTGATCCATGTACACTTTCTTGTTCTTCTTGTTACTCGCATTTAGCCACATTTGCACTATATGTTTATTTTGTTAGTCTTTTTTTATTTATTGTTCTTCATGGCCAAACCATCTCAAAGTGATATTCTTCGTCTTATTCAGTCTTAAGCTTACATTCATCCCTTAATACCTCATTATGTATTATGTTATATACATTGCTCCACATATAGAAACAAGAATCCATTGCGATTTTCCTACTTAAGGTTTTTCATGGTTGCTTTAACTGTCCCGCGATTCTAGAAGCACTAAGTTTATATGTACCTAATAAATATAGGCATGCAAGGAATCACGCTCTGTTCTACATACCAACTTACAGAAGGAATATCATGGCTAAACACTCAGTCACGCGTGGTATAGAGATATTGAACCAACTGAATGACACTGTTGATATATTCTCGGTACCGCCTAGCAGTATGAGAAGAATCCTGGTTGATATTCTTCCTTACGAATAAGCTAACTCTAGAAGCAGACCCTCTTTTTGTAACAGGAGAAATCAGTGCAAAGTGGATAAAAAAAATACTCTTATCGGTGCACTAATTTCTACATAATTTATTCGGCTCTTTTCAGTTTTTTTTCACGGCTACGTTTTTTTTCTCACACGTCAAAGTTAGTAAGAAAATATTATTGTGGACTATCATCTTTGCAGATTATGTTATGTCTTTGTACGCAATTAACCTCGTTTCCTATATCCCTCTTAACTCTTCCTTCATCTAAGAAAACACGTCCCAAATAGCAGAATTTTTGTCTTTGGCTCCCATTACATACAATGGCATGCCGACTTCAATAAAGGTAAAGGTAGGAAAACCATTTAGACAGTCGATCGGAGCGTGGTTGTTATTGCGACAGGATTTTGAGTACTTGGGCTTTCAGGATGAATGACGAGTGGAAGGGATTTATGTGAGATTTGTGATTGTGTGCGGTATAGTGTGGGATGAATATTTTTGGTCTTTCTGTAGTGATGATGTGTGAAGAGTTGAATTTCGCAAGATGTTTCCAGTTGTAGTTGAGTGTCACTGTCAGGTTGATGAGAGCGTGCAACGGGGTTTTGTTTTTGTGTAATCAAAAATCGGAAAGAAGCATCGATTTATTTTTTTCATGCTAAATATCCTCAGTGAGATACAGGCAAAACCCTAGTTTACTGGGGATACGACAAATGAAAGGCAACAAACAGATTAAAAGATCCATTAAAATTGTATGTCCAAATCAAATTATCTGTTGTTTTTCTCAAATTGTGTATATTTCTTGTCATGTGTAATAATAAATAAATAAAATATGAGTGAACAACCATTGACGCATTTTTATACAAATCTTGCTCCGAGAAATTGTCTTTAAATTTAATATGAAGAAATATCACCTGCAATATAGTGAATGTCAAACTTTTCAAACGAGGCCTCTCTTACATAATTTTTTTTTTTGAAGTGAAACTTCTATAGGCGTGGTAGGGCAAATTGACCCGAACGTCACGAAAAGTGAAACGGTGTATTATATTTTTAATTTATTATTATTAAATTATTATTTATTATTATTAATTATTTTATTTATTAATAAATAATTATTTTAATATTAATAATTATTTATCATTAACTATAATTAATATTATTTTAATATTGTGAAGTATTTTATATTATTATTAAAATTATTATTTATTATTAAAAATATTATTTTTTATTATTAAAAATTAAAAAAATAATATTTTTTGTAAGATGTTATTTTTATATTAATATATTTAATAATTATTAATTTTATTTTAATAGGTTATTTATAGTTAATATATAATTATAATAATATACATATATATGTTATTATAATATTAATTATTATGTTATTATATTATAATTTATTATAATATAATTAATAATATACTATGATAATATTATTAATAATATAATAAAAATAATATAATACTAAATAAATAATTATTTGAAAACATTTAATTTAGTAATTAATAATAACATAAAAATATTAGGATATTTAATATTAAAAAATGTTAATTTAGTATTATTAAGTGTATTGTATTATTATTTATTATTAAAAATAAAAATATTTTTTTATTGAATTAAGAGAGATTTTCTTCAATTAAATTATACATAACCATTTCTTAATCCTAAAAAAATGTAATAAAAATCATTAATAAATTGAAAAAAAGCAATGCATAAAATCAACTTTTCCTAGGAGCTAAGAAGTTTCAATTCTACCGCGCGAGAGTCTCACGAATCTGTTTTTTTTAATTAAAATCAGAGCTTAACAGCAAAATACAATTCATAAATAAAGTATTATATTTAATAAAGTTCTACATGATAATAAGAAATAAAAGAAAGTTAATGAAGTTTCGCTTGATAATTAGAAATGTAAATAACCGGTTAAACAATAAGAAAGCACTAAACATAAATATAAAATAAACTCAATGTGAAATACATACCCAGTGTGTGACATATTGGGTGAGGAAGCTGGGGATGAGTGAGGAAAAAGGTAGATAACAGATATTTTTATTTATAAGTTTCAAATCAACCAAAGAATCGCACTACGAAACTTAAGGCCCGTAGAAAATAAAATAATTTAATAACAAATAATAGCACGTAAAAAATTGGTTTAATTTTATATCTAAGATTGATTTAAAACAAATCACCGGAACGTTAACAAATCGGTTTAAAAAACATGAATGGGATGAAGCCCTTCATATAATGGTAACTTCTGAAGGCTTGTGGTATTGAATAGTTTTAAATTTTAGGTTTTACATGTCGACAAATATTGGACGATGAAAGATTATCTATTTCTGGTTTTCACTAAGGGCCCATTAAAAACATATTTCTGGTTGGTTGGAAGAGATTGCCACATGGCAACAAACTCGCCAGGTTTAAAAAAAAAAGTGTTTCTACCTCCTATCCCGAGACTCATTCCGCCTGAAGAAAGCTTCGGATAGGAGATATTAACGTGTAACGAGAATTAATGTTATTAGAAGAATAAGAATGTAATTTACTATCAAATATTCTAATATGGAGTGTCGCAAAGCTGAAGCCGAAACATTTGATAAACCTGTATTTATTATTTTTTTTTACATGCATAATCTCCTATTATAAAAGTCTTTCACTTATCTCTGTTTTGTAATTTGATCATGCCACGTTTTACTAGACCTTACACTGTCCCATATGTATTGATATTTATTCATTGAGGTACAACCACATTTACGATGGCTAGGTGATAGTATTTTATATGCTAACAATCCTTCCTTGTCTCTTCAACGCGTGAATAAACAAAATGTCTCCATTCCCCTTTCAATATTCGTTGTCCTTTAAAATGATTACAATTCATACAATAGACTTACGTAACGTTATCTCCACTCAAGGACCAAGTTTTAGGATCCCAATTGTTTATACCCCCCTACATGCTGCGTGTGTGTATGGTAATAATTTCGCAAGAAATTAAGGGTTGTTGGAAGGTCGTACATCGCGCAGGGTGTAAAGTGGAAAGGATTTCCATTATTATTATTGTTTCTGTGAGAACTTTATTCACGGAAAACTTTGTAATAACATTGCCCTGATAAATTATAATCCGTTTGAGGTGAATGATGAACTTTATCGATATTTTTCGTAATTGAAATAGTATATCAGGTTGTTTATGGAAGGCAACCCGTTTCGACCGGAGGAGTCATTTTTATAGATGGATAAACACCATTGTAAGTGTGTTGGTTTATTGAATGTAAATGTTTGTTCTCCTGTAAATCTAGACAGTTCGAACAAATGGTAAAAATGAGGAAGGCTCGATTTATTTTACACCACGCTTTCTACTGAGAATCTATTTTACATCACGTTTTACCACGATACAATATATTTTATATTACGTTTTCCACAGTGGAATTTCTTTTGTACCACGCTTGCCACGATACAATTTCTTTTAAAAGAAGTTTGGACAGTATTTTTTGCCGTCACAATTTCCATTTTCTTTTGATTGATATCTGCTGCACGACACCTGCCATGGTAAAATTGCTTTTACACCATGTTTGCCATGGTACAATTTATTTTGCACCACGCTTACAATAATTAATTTTACCCCACGATTTATAATACGGTATATTTTCTTTTGCACTACTTCTGCCACGGTTTGAATTTGATTTACATCACACTTAGTACTGCTCAATAAATTTTGCAACATGCTTGCCATGATACAATTTCTTTTCCACGACTTTTGCATCGGACTATTATTTGTCGTCACGATTGCCGCGGTTTGTTTTCTTTTGCACCACCTAGGCATAAATTTTTTTGCACCACGTTTATTGTGGTACATTTTTTTATATCACACTTACCATGATTGCATAACGCTTGCCATGACCCAAATTACACTTACTACGGCTTTCAAACTACACTTACTACGGCTTTCAAACTACACTTACTACGGCTTTCAAACAACACTTACTACGGCTTTCAAACTACACTTACTACGGCTTTCAAACTACACTTACTACGGCTTTCAAACTACACTTACTAT
The DNA here is from genome assembly GCA_949825065.1 of Odontocerum albicorne. NCBI lineage: Eukaryota > Metazoa > Arthropoda > Insecta > Trichoptera > Odontoceridae > Odontocerum > Odontocerum albicorne. The sequence goes on along the minus strand of OX463852.1, from coordinate 2,087,309 downwards.
GGCATAATTTATTTTGCATCACTCTTACCATAGTTAAATTTATTTTGCAGCACGCTTATCATGATACAATTTTTGCATGACTTTTGCTTTTTTTTGTCCCTATGATTGCCATTTTATAATTTATTTGGCATAACGCTTGCCACTGTATAACTTCATTCCCATCACTCTTGCTACAGCACACTATTTTTACATCACGCTTGCTACAGAAAAAATGTTTTTGAACCACGCTTACTACGGTATGATGTCATTCGTATTGCTTTTGTTATGGTACAACACTTTAAAACCACGTTTGTTAATGTTAAATATGTTAACACCATACTTGCCACGGTATTATTTCATTCGCATTACCCTTGCTACGTTACCATTGTTTAACACCAGACCTGCCACGGTGCAATGTTGCAGTAAACCGCTTGGCTCAGTTTTTATTTTGTATCACGCTTGCCACACTACAATTTGTTTTGCAGCACGCTTGCCACAGTTGCAATTAATTTGAATCACGCTTGCCACGGTACAGTATATTTTGCACCACGCTTGCAATACTGTCCCCCTCTACCCCTGTTGAGTGGCCGGCCATGCTCATTTAACAAACTTAACTATAAATACAGTTCCGTTCCGTGAAAATCCGCTTAATACTTGAAATAAATGGAATATTCTGACGGTATTGTAAAAGTTGTACATATTTTATTACTCTCCCACACAGTGATCCTCACTGCCGTGAAGAAGCTCCAGACAACCCTAATGCTCCGGCTGATGTGGGTTATACTTACTCGTATATAGCGAGTGTCCAAATGAAAATGCCAATGATGTCCAGGAATTTGGACAAAATACCGCCATTTTCTGGACAGCGAGGAATTCCAGAATTTTATTATTTATCACGAAGGAATAAATAAAATATATTGACCGTGGAGATACGTGGGGGGAGTAAAAGCGAACAATTCATTTGAAAGAGTATTATTTTTTCAAAAATCGTCCTTCAGAATCTAAAATTAAATATAATGTTTTTTTTTTATATTTCATCTAACTAGTTAAACAAAATTACGTGAAATACATGAAAAATAAATAATGTGTGGCAAAATAAAGTACGAATAAAAGGACAGAATGATTTAACACAAAATGAAAATAATAAAGGACAAATTGAAAAAATCTACGAAATGAGCTTTAATTAAAGTGACAGGCATGTTTCGCTTTACAAAAGCATTTTTAAACAGTTTGACAATGCTTAAAACGAAGCAGGACTCCAACTTTAATTTAAGTTTATTGTGTATTTTTTTTATTTAAGTGTTAAATAATTGTGACATCAATATAAATAACAAATCAATTAATTAAATATATTGACAATGTATAAAGCACCCTTTAGAGAGCAGACTCGAATCAAGGGTGCTCTAACTCGGGATTCGAACTTACTATTAATTACTATAAAATATTACAAAATAAACAGTTGAGTGTAAAAGCCATGTTTACACGAGCTTTGTACTTTGTAATGAGTACTGTACTATGATAAGCTGCTTAGTGACAGCAAGCATATTAATACTAAGATTGACTAATGATTAGTACTAATATGCTTGTTTACACGTGGATACAAGTGCGAGTGAGAAGTACAAAGCTCGTTTAAACATGGCATGAGGATGAGAAGGTGGTGGCAGCGGTCATTTGATTAAGTACAATGAGAAATGATGATATTAGAAAAGAATATGAATTGCGAGAAGACGTAATTCTAAAGATGAAGAAAAGAGCATCTAGATGGTTCGGTCACGTAGAAAGAATGAATGATGAAAGATTTTTTTAAATAATTTATACGAGTATTGTAGAAGGCGTGAGTTTGAAAGGACCTATAAAAACGTAGCACGACCAAATGAATCAATTTCTGAATAAAGGAAGAGGGAAAAAGCTTTAAAATAGAAATGTATACATGGCGAGGTGTATGGACGTGGCAGAAGCGAAATATATGTGCTTAGATAATAGTGCTATATAAATTGTCCTTTTACTACGGGTCTTCTTCTTCCTGGCACTGTCCCAACTCATTGCCTAGGTAGGCTGTTGGAGTCGGCTCTTCTCGTTCTCAGGCTGTATATTCTTCGGTTCTGGGTGTCGCTTTCATCTAGGCCGTTTCCCTGCAGGATTTTGGAGCTTTGAGTCATCCAGGAGTTCTTTGGCCTTCCTCTGGACGACTGTCGAGGAAGATCCACAGACATTGCCTGATTTACAGTATGGTCGGGTGGTCTCCGTCTTATGTGCCCGTACCATCTCAGCTGTCGCTCTTCCCTATACTCTCAATTTATCATTACGAAAGAGGACTTTACAGCTCAGTAATTTAAAACGTGCTGCTTATGCTTTGGTGCCACTTTGAATCCTGTTTCAATGTCCATGCTCACCTCATATTTCTCGGTGAAGACATTACCCAGGTGGTTTATGAATTCTTCAGCCTGTTCAATGGCATCCTCTCCCATCATGACAGGACTAAGGGGTGGCCTTCTTAAGTAGTTAAACTTCGAGGAGCGTACAAATCTGATATAAGCGCTAATAATTGGTCGACCCTTCTTGATCAACTTCCATTAAAAAGAAAATAATTTCATATTTGAATTTAATTTAATGTAATTTAATTTTAACAAACACTGTTTATTCCACTTTTTTTATGACGGTATAACCCTACCGGTTTCAAGGCTTTCACCTCATCTTCAGGGGAGCGTAAACAAGACTAAATGCTGTTCGGACTGGCACCGATATAGACACTTCAACGGTTGGAGGCGGGAGGGGTGAGAGGAAGGCTAGGTATAATTTCGGCCAAGAGCGGGGAGATTTTGGAGAAATAACTATTCAAAAGATGCTCTGATCGGTATACTGACTTAGAAATTTCTAGGGCCTCTAATCTGTCCGATCTATTTCCGTTGCCGCTAATATGTAAGAATTTGGCATCATCGATAGAAAAAGTATGATTCTCACGGTGACAATGATTAGCCATTAACTATAAACAACATATTAATTTAATGTATTCCCTTTTTCTTATTATATCCTTACAATAAATAGACCACTTCGCCTCCTCATCAATGCTATTTCTCCACACAGCTGCGCGAGTAATACGTATTCATCGTTTACCATACATTTTTGGATCGAATATTGTAATAAAACAGGAATATAAAATCTTGCCTAATATTAAGTTATTTGTCACAAATATTGGGCATAAAATTTTCGATAAGTTTCTCGTCAACAAATGCCGTTCAAATTCGAGATTTTTCCAAGTCAGGGGCAAAAATCATGCACAGAACTATTTATTGCGATTTATTTATAATTATTAATTTGTGAGTTTTTAGACGAGTCTACATGACTAGGTACGAGTATATGGACGTGTCTACGTAACAAGGTGTATGTATACAATCATAAGTATTATGTTCTCTATGCTTACTTCAATAGAAAGAAAGCATGATGGCGATGCTGGTGAGTATATTTGTTGCAATAGAATCGAAGTTGTACCAAAGTTCTATAATTTAAACCCTAAAGATCTATTAAATATTTCCTGCCTAAATAAGTTAGAACGTGTAGAACTGATACCACCAGATAGCCGACCACGTCTACGGGTGGTCAGGCGTTCTTACAGTTTGAATTTGATACCTCTACTCAAAGGAGTAAGTCAACTAGAGCCAATAGAAGACGGGTTGTTTCGTTATATTCTGAAATGTTGAACATTGAATATCGCGCGCAAGCAAATAACAGAGTTCTAAGATTTATGTTCAAAATAATAATAACGTGTAAACCACGTGTTTCGTCTTTTATGTCAGTGATTTCAGTTATTACCTTTTCCACTGTTGTGTCATATCTGTGTGTACGTGTGTGGGGTGTTTATCTATGTATACTTTAAGAAAATATATGAGAAGTTGTCTTCACTTTATATAATATATATAGATGCGGGTAACTACTATATATACTTTAATTTCTGTAATCGCCGAGATGATTCGACTATAAAGCAAGAATTAATGATGAAAACTTAACAAAAAATCTAAACGAGTTATATTGATAGTTTGAAAAGTTTTGAAAGACCTAGAAAAAACATAGCTCTACCAAATTAATCAATTTTGAAAAAAAAGAACAGTGAATAGTCTTTATAATGGAAGAATATGCATGACAAGATGTAGGAACATGTCAGAAGCAAAATATAAAATATTGTTTTACACTTTCGTTGTATACAATACAATCTGGTGAATTTATTGTCATGTAATAATCTCTTTCAAGAAACCAGAAAGGTTTAAATAAGCCTTATATGAAAACACGACGGAACCCTTTTTCAAAACACCTGATTTGGAAAACAGGCGTCTTACCAACTAGGCCACGGAGGAAAGAATTAAGTGGAGATCTGTCCTCTTAGCTTAACCCAATAAAAATATGATGAAAAGTAGTAGTATTAAGATGTATATATTATTTATAGTTAAGGCATTAACATTGTGGAGGTTTAAAGACATTGTAATTTGGTTTATCAAACACTTTATTCCACTTGTTGTAACGGTATAACCCTACGAGTTTCAAGGCGTTCACCTCATCATCAAGGGAGCACTAACAAGACTCTTGTGGAGAATTTATTTAGCGCCGTTTAAAGAGCAGACTCTCCTCAATGGCTCTATCTCGGCATTCGAGTTCATTATGTGTGTATCATATGTTATACCATATATGATAATTGACACATTAAAAATATTGCAAAATATATCAGTATACGAGTAACATAAGTTGAATGTTAGTATAGGAAGGTGATGACTGCGGTCATTAGATTAGGTACTTTCTCACATCTGCAAATGTTTAGAAAACATATTTGGTAAGAAAACCGCAGAAAACTTATAAAAAAAGACGAATTACAAAGAAATCTTTGTAGATCTCTCAATATGTGAAAGCAATATATTTGGCTTTAGGTATAATCTGGTATACTCGTATATCATATATGCAATCTTCAAATACAATATAATCATGTATTTTGATAATACCTTCCTAAATCGTTTATCTACAAGTGATTTCTAAAGCTGCACACGTCATCCGTATCCCTATAGAACCAGCAACAAACAAAAGCTCTCCCATAATACCCCGTCATATTGGATCGATCTATTCACTCTACTTAATGGAATTCAGGATATAAATGTCATTTCGGTGTCTTGGGAATAATTTGAATGGGATCTTGGTCGGCAATTATTGAATGTTTGAGCCACATGTTCCCGTTTGAGCCACATGACCTTAATCAGTCAGAAACAATTCTAAACCCCCATTGTTCTCACATGTATAATACATAAACATAATTGTGTAGCATCTAGCTATGACCTGCTTGCAATATATTTAAGCATCTCTGAACAGCTTAAACTCTCTTGGTATTTCCATTGCAGTTATGTGCTTCTCTATTATACTGAGTCCAATATCAATGCACTAACTTAACTCATTTCGCTATTAGCTCCATGACCTAGTTGATAAGAAGATACCTCTATTTCAACCTTGGAGTTGCGTATACGATACCCGTTGGATCACTGATTCAAAAACAAGTATTCAATTTAGTTTATACCAAATGCCTCTTTAACGTATTTCTGCTTAGTTGGAAGAGATTGCCACGTACCAAGAATCTCGCAATATTTAAATGTATACAACGAAAGTGGAATACAATAATGAGCTTTGTTGATGTTAGTAGGACACCTGTATTTTAATCATGGAATTTCAAGTTTCAATTCACGTAGGTACTTATTCTAACTTAAAATCCCTTGTTTGTTTGAATGACACAATTATAAGTACAATCAAGTGTAATAAAACGATACAATACAATTAAATACCCTTTATTTCGTTTCCCCGCAAAACAATATACAATATTCAACATAAAGTATATTGTACAATATATATTATAACATACAATTTAGTTTGAATTTAGGAATGAAGACAAAACAAATTAAAGCACGCATAATATGTATGTTTTAATTTAGATGAAGAAAAGAGGGTTAAGATGGGTTGGCCACGTGGAGAACTAAACGAGTGTATAAAAGTGCAAAGTGAGCGTACGTGTAAGAGGTAGATTGAGAAGAATAGTTAATTAAACCATTGAAATACATAAGGCAAAGAAAGAAAATTAAAATATCATAAATAATCAATTAAATTTATCCTCTTTTTTCCGCTTCTAACTCTATTTCCCCTTAGTGCCATAAACAATAAATAGTATAGCCACCGTTGCTCTATTTTATTCGATTCATTCCTTTGGATATGTTCACTAATAACATCTATGGCTGAATTCAGCGACGTATCTGGGGTGGAGGGGACACCCATAATAAACATCAATTGGAGCCAAACTACTCAAATACTTCATCCAAGTATACAAAGATAAACACCCCCACACATACTGATGACACATCAGTGGAAAAGTTAACCCTTAAAATCAGTGACATAAAATAGAAAACACGTGGGTTACACGTTATTATTATTTTGAACATAAATCTTAGAACTCTGTTATTTGCTTGCGCGTGATTTTCAATTTTCGACATTTCAGAATATAACGAAACAGCACGTCTTCTATTGGATCTAGTTGACATACTCTTTTGAGTAGAGCTATCAAAATACACTTCAATTCTTGTAACCTCATCTGATGATGACATAGGAAGTGTTGAAATGCATTGTGATGTGCCAAAAATTAAGTGAAATAAAAAAGTGACAGTGTTTTAATTTTATATCAATAAGAATGTGAACTTATAGCTGACGTATTGATTAAAGGGAAGAAGAACCGAACCGGAACTCGGAGATGGTTTGGGCATGTAGAACGTATAAATGAAGAAAGACTAACAAAACAAATATAAAATGTAAATGTGTCTGGAAGACGTGGTAGAGAAAGACTTAGAAAGGTATGGTTGTTTAGCAGAATGGTTCTTATGGGAAGAGATGATGATGGTTTGTTGATAAATAATAAAACACGTTAGATCGCAATGCGGAAAGAGAGTGGAATTTTATTAGTAACGTAGGTATTTATATCTTTTTAGAATGTGCGCAAGAATGCGCTCGCGATATGCCTGCGTCTCGTTTCTGTAAATGCAAAAACGATTAATTGTAGTATATAGGTAACAATCTATTTACGGAACCGGCGAGATAGCGTGGTGCGTTCTCTCTCTAGTATGGTGTGCGGTCCGCTCGGCTATGGGATGAATGTCCGGCGGGTGACCTTCGGACTTGTTTACTTAGATGTATCGAGGAATTCGAAGGTCATTTCATCGGTCATTGACCGTATGTATGAATGCCGAGTGGGCGACTGCCACAGTTGGATCAAATGAATAATATTTTGAAATTAAGAAACGTAGAAAGTCAGCGAAATCGTAGAAATTGCACGAGACGGTGTACGAGTGTAAAAAAGGCGAAGGATAGGTGTCGAGATAGGATAATCTGGCGTTCTGTCTTCTCTGCCTAAGCCGATAGGGAAATTTGAGTGATGGTGTATATGTGTATGTATGTATAAAATGTGTTTTCTTATCGCTAACTCCTAATTAATAGTAAAGTGCCGATTATACGTGGTAATTGGGGGACACTCGACCCCAGATAATTGAAAAACATGGTTAATCTTATTTCAGTTTTTATTGAGTTAAACATTTTAAAGAGTTAAATGCTAGATAAATTTAATTTCGCAAGATGAGTACACGAACATGCTTTCTCAATGTTGCTGGTATTATACCGCGGCAATTACATTTGAAAGCCCCGAATCCACATACTTTCGTGTCGGTGTGGACGCGGGGAAACACCACAACCTTATTTGCTTTAGGCAATTGGTATAACGTAAAGCATAGATGTTATGACAGTTTAGGTACATGCTTTGTAATTTTCACTTTATAAAATGGAAAAAATATGTTTTGGGGATTTTTTTTTCTGGGTTACAATCCTAGGATTGGTCTGCACCAAGCACTCGATCCCTCTACTCATCTCTGTCATCCGCCAGTCTCTTTATCTCCTGGTAGCTGCACATCCCGGATCACCCGGTCCATGTAGCTATATCTAGGGCGGCCTCTATGGTTATTGCCCTCAATTATTCCCTCGACGATGTTAAGGAGCAGGCCTGGGTGCCTGATATTATGGCCTATCCAACTGGATCGTTGTTGGGCAACTCCATTTAGGAGTTGTCTAGTTTCTACAACCCCGCTCAATACCTCGTCGTTTCGGATGTGATCTGACCAATGAACTCTGGCCATGCGCCTGTAGCACCACATCTCAAAGGCAGCCAGACGCCCGGACTCGCTCTGGCTGATGGTCCACGTATCGCAGCCATACAGCAGCACACTCCAGATAAGAGTTTTCACTAAATTCTTCCTATCATTGATATTAATGTTAGGAGATTCAAATATCTTGGATTTCTTGTTGAAAGCGACTCTTGCCTGTTTTGGGATTACTAAAAAAATAATTGTACTGCAGAGGACCACGGTTAATCCAACTCACGGGTAATTGAGCCCCGGATAATCGGCACTTTACTGTATCTACAATTTTTCCAAGAATCATAAAACGTAGAAAATACTAAAGGGGAAAAAATAATAAGAATACTTTGTGCGTGACATCTTTATTAAAACTTATTGCTAAATTACACAACCAGAATGTGTATCGAAATAACCAAATATGGCGTTCTGCCTTCTCCGACAGGGAATGACGTGATGGTAGGTTAATTTTTTTAAAAATATATATGCTTTTTTATTCCATTAAATATATTATATGTTGACCTCCCCTTCATTCTTATTTTCCAACAAATCATGAACGATTTCTTTATTCACCTTCTCAATATTTCTTGCTTAAAGAAACTGATATTTTCAGGACTTTTCATAGCTTTTTTTCCTGCCATTCCGTTTCCCCCTTTCAACTTTATTTGCCGAAGAGAAATGTTGTCTGGGAGGGAAATTGAGTGTTTACAGATTTTTCGAAAACGAGAAATCAAAGTCGCTATTTAAAATTGAGTTGCGAACAACATTTTGTTTTGATTTTTTACGGCAGAATCTCACCCCGTGGACGTTTAAAAATTACTTTAAAAATCGAAAGAAAATTAATATCTGCCTGAATGTATGATATTATATTTGTATATGTTATACATGAAAAAACTGACAGAATATTAAACGGCATTTACACTTACACTTAATGATAAGAAGATTTATAAGACAATTAAATGGCGTTTTATGTTTACACTCAGTAATATAAAGATTTAATAAAACATTAAACGGTTTAGTGGTTGAAAATTAGAAGAAAATTAAACGGCATTTAAATTTCCTCTCAGTGATAGAAACATTGAAAATTAAACTGCATTTTAAGTTTACACTTAATGGTTAAAAATTGGAAGAATATTAAACGGCATTTTAAGTTTACACTTAGGGGTTGAAAATTGGAAGAAAATTAAACGGCATTTAAATTTCCACTCAGTGATAGAAACATTGAAAATTAAACGGCATTTTAAGTTTACACTTAGTGGTTGAAAATTGGAAGAAAATTAAACGGCATTTTAAGTTTACACTTCGGGGTTGAAAATTGGAAGAAAATTAAACGGAATTTAAACTTCCACTCAGTGATAGAAACATTGAAAATTAAATGGTATTTTAAGTTACAGTTTATAAAATTTGTTTTAGTCTCCTATTTTTATCTTATCGCCAAAAAAACACTAACTATATCGAAAACGGAAAATAAAATTCATAAATTATTTGCTTCACATTATATTATCGACCATTAGTTTAAACATTAAAATGAAATTCACATTTTAATTCAACACATTAAACAAATTTATATATATTTCTTAAGTTTAAGTTACTTTATGCAGAAAATGAGCGAAGAAGAGAGGCCACTTTTAGATACATCGGCTCACTTTAAGGTTAATTGACATCGATGTCACGAAACTGATAAACTTTTATCGTAAATTATTATAAACTTTTAAACTCTTCAATTTATCTTCTTCTTCAGTTTCAATCCTGGGGATTGGTTAGCAGCAAAGCTCTGCATCTCCTCTTCCACTCCGCTCGGTCTACAGCGATCCCCTTGAGCTCTGTGTAGGAAGGTGCAGTCCATATCGTGGCATATTTGCTCCAGCTCGGCGAGGACGCCCTCTGCCAATCGATCCCTCAATCATTCCCTCCAGTATATTGTGCAGGAGATTTTCATGTCGCAGCATATGACCCATCCATTCTGCACGCCTTTCCGATATGGTGTTTGACAGGTGCCTGGTGTCTTCGATCCTGCTGAGAACCTCGTAATTTCTTATGTGGTCTCTCCAGGAAATCCTTACGATTCGTTTATAGGTCCACATTTCGAAGGCCCCCAATCTTTTTCGATCTTTTTCGCCTATGTACCATGTCTCGCAAACATACGAGTACATCAAAATACTCCACACATATGTTTTGATCAATTGCTTGCGGAGTTTTAGGTCCATGTTGTTGGATTCGAAAATCTAAAATTTCTTATTAAAGGCGAGTTTTGCTTAGTGGATGCGACTGTCAACCTCTCTTTTTGTACGACCATCCCATGTGATCTTGCTTCCAAGATAGACAAACTCTTTTGCGTTCTTAAATGCAGCTCCTGACATTAGTACGTTCATTTGGTGTTCGTCTCTGCCTACGGTTATAATTTTTGTTTTGTCCTTGTTTATTTTCATGTTGAACTTGGTATTCAGGACATTCTCTATAGTTTCCAAGGTATCCTTTAATTCTTCGTCGCTATCGGCGATCAGGGCAATGTCGTCTGCAAATCTTATCATATCCACTTTTTGGCCGTGAATTCTGACGTCTCTTATATGGTCCATTTCCTCTCTTACTTCGTCTATCTCACATTGGATATACCCATTAAAAGCATTGGAGAGAGAGAGAGCAGCCTTGTCTCACATTTGCCTCGTCTCACATTTGCCTCTTTTTCGTCTTTTCCACACCTCAATTTATAATACAGCACAAGTGAGATTCGCGGTAGAGGACAGCCAACAAAAGTATGATTGGAACAAGTAAAATAGATTAGGAATGAAAAAAATGTATTAAGTCAGGGAAATAAATAGAGATGTATGAATGAAGAGGTTGCGTACGAAATATGTCGTGATAGGAAATTTTGGCTTTTTATCAGGGAAATGGCATGATATTATGTATGTTAATTATTGGTTCTGTTATAACGGGATGATGCAGAAAAAAATGAGCGAGGGGGACTTTTGGATAGATATTTGATAAATTGATATCACAGCAATAGTACAACTTCATAGATTCAAATATTATTTCAGGGTGTATTACTCCTGATTCCAGTATAACGATGTTGGTAAAGAATTGAAAGTCACGTCGAATTCTTTCATTAGCACCAAGACATTATTTCGAAATGAGTTCAAAACATAAAATATTCAGTTAGATGTCTCGAGGATTCCCGGGGAACTTTCCGAAATCTGGCTTAATTCAACACAGAGCTACTTTCCCGCCTCCGTGCCCTCGAGCTATGTCTAAGGGATCCAGGGGCAACTGCAGGACCATGGGAACCCACATCTTATTTCTTATAAAACTAAGCGCAGGGTTCCCATAGTCATAAGGAAAGCCATTACCTTCCTACCCTTACGCTCAAGTTGTATATATTTATTTTCTTATATTTTTTTGCACTCTTGAGGAGGCACTTTTTATTATTTTTTCAATTATTTCCATTTCACATCGGATTCACTTGTTAACCTTTTCAAAAATCGATACGCCAGAATCAAAGCGAAAATATTTTTTTTTCATAAACATGTATAATTGAGTTATTTTTTTTAATAATAAAATATCGGGAGAATTTTAAATAAACATGAATGTCGTGTAAATGAGGGGTCAAGTCTTGTACCACAACCTTAAAAATAATACCACTTAAAGTCTTGACCATTATTGTAACCTATTTTCACTTGCCATTGCATATAAAATCTTTAAAATGTGTGTACACTATTAGTGTTTTAGTATGCAATAGCCTCAGGCCAAAAAGAACACTGAAAAGTAAATCCTTTGGTACAGAGTTTCTATCCTTAAAATATTTTCGCCCTTCGCTAAAGACAATGAATTTTATTCTTTTATTTTTTATATTAACATTTACAAAAAAAATATATGAAGGTGGTTGTTATTGCGACAGAATTTTGAATACTTGGGTTTGCTGGAAGAATGAATTTTAGCAAAGGTTTGTGTGAACTTTTGAGTGTGGTGTGTTTTTGATATATGTTTGGAGTAATGAAGTATTTGATTCGCGTGATATGTAATTGAGTGTCACTGTTTATCGGGTTGATGAGAGTACGCGACGGGGTATTTTATAATCAAAAATGTAAAAGAATTATCAATTTATTATTCCATGTTATATATCCTCAGTGAGATACAGGCAAAATCCTAGTTTACTGGGGAGACGACAGATGAAAGGCAACAAACCCTGACCCATAAAAATTGTGTATCCATATTAAATTACCTGATGTTTGTTCACGAATTGTGTATTTATAAGATTTTTTGTCGTATATAAATAAAATTCATTTATTTTTCCACCGTTATTTCGTGACCTTAAATTACTCGAAGTGCGTCTACGTTACAATGTAACATCTCTAATAGTGAGAACTTAAAAATCCTTTAAAATTACTCTTAGCCTGTTCACACTCAAGACGAAGGCTTTACTTACATGCTCCTTATTTTCCTGAAACTTTTCCTGAAACATACAGACCTAAGTTTTCTGGTTCTAGCAATGTCAACCAAATTGGTTTTGTAGATTTGTTTCGAAATATTCCGTCATTTTATTAGTTTTATTCAGACCATCATCTATTGTCTGGAAATGCATTAAGAGGTCCATGGGAAACAATCGAATCATACATAACATACCATCAAGCAATGTTACATTAAGAGGTCCATGGGAAACAATCGAATCATACATAACGTACCATCAAGCAATGTTACATTAAGAGGTCCATGTGAAACAATCGAATCATACATAACGTACCATCAAGCAATGTTACATTAAGAGGTCCATGGGAAACAATCGAATCATACATAACGTACCATCAAGCAATGTTACATTAAGAGGTCCATGGGAAACAATCGAATCATACATAACTTACCATCAAGCAATGTTACTTTTAGGATAGGAGGAGTATACAGATCTACCTATACACACCTTCTATACACATTCGCTGCTCTCGTCTCCTCCACACCCGTACATGGATTGAAAATTTGACGACCTCCGTGGCTTAGTTGTAAGACGATTGACTTTCACCCGAGGATTTCGAGATCAATTCCCTGTTGTACCCAAAAAAATAATTAAAAAGGATCCTAGTCTGATAGTAATATTCGTACGCTGGAGATGTGGAAGGTTTGTTACGTATTCACGTGCGATGACGAACTGCGAGATCCGTGCATACATCAATGGTTCTAAACCCAAAGATTATTAACGGAGTCAAATGCAATGTTGTCTTCCGGCCACGTTGTTTAATATCTTTACATCATCGATTCAAAAATGTTGAAGAATACCAGACGAATAAAATAAAAGGTTGTAAATTATCTTTCGGTCAGTAAACAAGTAAATATATTTTTCCATCAAATTTATATTTACAAAGTTATCAGTAAAAACCTTCTGCTTAGGTGTATATTTTTTGTTAAGAGCTTACAATTTACAATTAAACAGTATAAACAAAAGTTGTTATAACATATTTTACAATAAATGTACCATCTTCAAAACAGACAATTTATTAAAATGCTTAAATATAAAGTTAAAATATATCAGTCATTTCCAATTAGAACTGTTATTTCTTCCTTACCACAATTCCAGCACGCAACCCTTCAATAACTTTCAAAGGCATTACAGTATACATAAGAGAATAAACTCAAAATGTAGAAGTTAGAAAGTACGTTTTCATAAATTGTTAATTGTGCTTCTTAAAAACATCCCTTTTTTCTTCAACCTTTTTTTCGCCTCTAGCAAAAAAAAACTAATTTGATCTTCGTCGCTCATAAAACGTGTTGCGAAAAAGGTTTTTTTGCAAAGAGCCCCAAGCAGTATCTGACCCTTGACCCCTTCCTTGGTTCGCCTCTGAAAACTCAGCACAAGTATTTAATTTTTCAGCAGCCGAAAGGTTTTGTAAACCCAATTTATACCGTGTCGACAGTCGTTTTCATGAAACCATCACAAACTGTGCTTTTACAATTTTTATCAGTTGCTTAGCCGTTTTTTTTTTTTAATTTTTAAATATTTAATTATTATTATTATTATTTTTTTATTCTGGCGAGTTTATTGCCACGTGGCAATCTCTTCCAACAATTATGTAAATAATACAAATTTCATGTTTATTACCACGGCAATCTCTTCTAATCAACCAGATAAGACGAAGAAGTTACACAGATTCGTGCCGATTCCGGAGAGACTGAAAAGAGAACGAAGATTAAAAAAAAGGACAAGATTTATCGAGAATCACATTTCGTCATTGAAGACAGATGTAATATTTTAAAGTCGCTGAAGCAATCCGACAATGGCACTAGTAAGGCCTCGGCCACACAGGTAGGAGTCTCGCTTGGTGCTTAGAGCTACACTACTAGGTGACTATAATAGTAACGTTACTATAAGGGCAGCTGTTCCAAGATCTAACTGCATGTACAGTAAATTTATTTGCTTTGTTTTATAAAATGTCTCTCAATCTTAAAATAATATTAACTGATTCTATGGGCAACGTGATTTGAAACTGCACCATTCTTCCCAGATTATATTCCCGGCTAATTTCACCTGGAGCTTGCAGTGTAGCCATTGCGATAGCATATGGTGCGTTGGTTCACTAGGATATGTCACCTAGCTCGCAGCGTAGCTCTAAGCACTAAGCGAGTATCCTACCTGTGTGGCCGAGGCCTAAGAGTCTTAAGGGCAGCTGATAACTGATTCCAAAATCTAACTGTATGGACAGTAAATTTATTTGATTTGTTTTATAAAATTTCTTTCTCAATCTTCAAAAAATATTAACCGATACTATGGGCAACGTGATTTGAGCCTGCACCATTCTCCCCAGATTATATTCCCGGCCAATTTCACCTGGAGACTGATTTTATTTCAACCCTTTTTCCTTTATTGTACTAACGCTTGGTAACTACCTAACATTAATTGTTGGAGAGCTCTTAGCGTGACAGGTGTTACCAAACAGCTATTTCTTTTTTCCTGTCTTTGATATATCTATCGAAATAACGATTTTAACCATACACATATACGTAGACCTGAAAGGCAAACTGAAAGACCAAGTTTTTTCAAGAATATTTTTTTATTACCATATACACCTGTGTGAATGTTTAATTCTAATCATGGCATTACCTTTGAGGAGAGAAGTTTTGACAGCAAATTGACGCTTAATACATTGTCTTTTTAAAAAAATAATATTCACTTTCACGGATATCTCCTGTTAAACAAAGAGGATCTCCTTCTAGCGTTAGCTTATTCGTTAGGAAGAATATCAGCCAGGATTCTTCTCATACTGCTAGACGGTACCGAGAATATATCAACAGTGTCATTCAGTTGGTTCAATATCTCTATACCACGCGTGACTGACTGTTTAGCCATGATATTCGTCCTGTAAGTTGGTATGTAGAACAGAGGGTGATTCCTTGCACGGCTATATTTATTGGGTAAATATAAACTTAGTGCTTCTGGAATCGCGGGACAGTTAAAGCAACCTTGAAAAATCTTAAGTAGGAATATCGCAATGGATTATTGCCTTTTTGTTTCGAAGCTTCTATAGTTACACACCTTGAGAAGTTCGACATGGTGAGCATATTTTGGATAATCGCCCTTTGTATGGATATCTGAGGGTTTTTTTTTGTATTTGTTCTATATTGCTTTTATGGTTGAGCGGATGAGGAGCCCAAACTGTAGATGCATATTCTTATTTGGTTCTAATTAGATAATTATATAAGTTTTGAAGGATATCGCTTTTTTTTAGTTCTCTTGATATTCTCATTATAAAACCAAGTACTCGTAGTTTGTAACAGTTCGATATCAAACGCGAGACATGGTTAACGAACGTGAGTCCGACATCAAAGGTTACGCCCAAATCTTTGAATTCAGAAACTCTATTTAATGCCACTCCCTACATAGTATACTGATGATCGACTATAAGATACAGAAACACATTTATTAATGTTGAACAGAAGATGATTTCGCTCACTCCAGGAGACTAGGGAGTATAGGTCCTGTTGTAACTGTGCACAGTCGTGAGGTGAATTGATATTTTTGAAAATTTTCAAATCGTCAGCGAACAATAAACATGTATCTTCCTTTGTATATCGATGCATTGTATATCATTATCTTTTGTGCTACATTAGGATGGCTCAATAAGATGTTTTTCGTCCTTATCAATAATAATTAATAAAGCACTAAAGAAGCTTTATTAATCTCAAAATATTCCTCGTCATTAGCTCCTTTACAATCTTCATTCTAATTTATTTCATCTTGGAGATATATATTTTATTTCAAATTCTGTTTATTTTTCTCAAATATTATTTTCATTTACTGAATATAAGACACGTTCAGGGATACAGATAATAATTATAAAACAAAAACTGGATGATTGGATGAAATTGCTTTAAAGCAATAAATCAGCTAGATAAATTTGCACGAAAGTGTAGAATAAAAATAAGAAGATTCATTTTAGAATATTTACATAAAAATATCTAACGTGTTGATAATTTTCTATTTACAAATATTGATTAATATTTTATTTATAGTTAAGGCATTAAAATTCTGGAGGTTTAAAAACATTGTAATTTATTTTATCAAGCACTGTTTATTCCACTTTTTTGTAACGGTATAACCCTACCGGTTTCAAGGTGCACACCTCATCTTGTTTGTGCTCCCATGAAGATGAGGTGAAAGCCTCGAAACCGATAGGGTTATACCGTTACAGAAAAGTGGAATAAACAGTATTTGATTAATATTTATTACAAGATATAATTGAGACCTATAGGTCTACATTAAACCAAAAAATACAATCAATAAATAAAAGTGATTTAAAATTAAATTTTTTTAATACTTGAATAAAGTGATACCATTTTCTTGTACTTAAATGTATGATTTTTTAAGTCCTTTTTCTAGACTTACATAATATATCGTCGTTGTTCTGCCAAAAGCATTTAAGTCCATATTTGCTTAAAATGACTTTTTGATGCAATTTTACTTAAAATAAAAATATTTACACATGGAAAAAACATTTATGTCCAAAAATTATATGATTTCGCTGTTATAAAAAGATAAAAAATCATGTAACTTGATTTTACATCGCCTTCCGAAACTTAAATTGCATTTATCTCAAAACTCAATATTTGGACTTAAATGCTTTTCGCAGAACAACGACGATATGTGGTATGTTATCATCAAGACTGCATCTCTTGTGATATCGACTCCCAGCTACCCTTCCAACTTTTTTATGCTCTTCCTGGAGGACGACTGCCAATGGGTATTTCATACATTTCCATGTAGAGAACTCTGATAATACCTATTCTATCCACATGGTCACTCCAGTATCTTCCATAGTTTCTATCTCACATCACAATATCTTCCACTTCGCATAATTCTTAGATACGTGAGTTCCTTATACTGTCCCCTAAAGTGTTTTGCTTGCAATGATCTTAAGGGGTTTTATTTTATTAATTATGAAGGTACTTTTTGACTTTATTACTCGTATGTCTAGTCTAGACTATTCCATAAACCATGATTGGTCTCACAAGTTCTTTTCTCGTCTACGTCGTATATGACCTAAGTATCGGAGTACTCGCAGAAGACAAATTATGGACAGTCTATCTCGTATATCAATAGGATAATACAATACTTTCATTTCTGCATAGTGCAGTCCAAGTAACCTTCGGCATACATTTCTAGCGCCATTCCTCAAAAGAATCCACATTTTTCTCTTATTTTTAAACGAAAATCAAAAAGCATATTGTTTAAAGATTTCATTGTACACAGTACAACTTGGCGGGTTTATTGTCATATTGTAATATATTCCAACCAACGAGATTCTATTTCTTGCGTTCCCATATACCGAAGTAGAGTGAGACGTGAAAAGCGTCATTTCCTCATCCATAACGGTTTCTTATTACTATACCTACGTCACACACTGGCACACGTTTGATTGTATTAGTGAATTTATTCCCGATTTTCACACAAAATATATGTAATGTGGCCGATAAGTGCTAATAATTATTAATATTATTTTTTCATTCAATGCGTAAATGTATTACGGAGAAATACCTAAAATCTGAACCGAGTATTTATTATATTTATAGAGATATTAAAGTTTTTAGACGCAAGGTGTACTAGTTATACATCACAGGGAAGGAATGGTTAAGGTCTAACTTATTAATTGAACCGATGAAAATAAAAAAATCCCAATTAATATTTTTGTAAATATCCATAAACAGTACACGTCTTCACTTATTTTGATAACTTCGTTTAAATTTATTTTTTTCAAATCAAACAAATTTTGCTACACAGTTTAAGAATTACAGACTTGCGAGTCGGATTCCCGTTTGGAAAAAAGTTCTGTTTTACAGACATTTATTATTAAGGTTAACATGAAAAAATCAACTTCGCAAATACAATAGGGTGAATGTGTATTTAAACATTTAGGCCTGAGGGTGCATTCATTAAATATTTACGTGCGTTGGGTAAAATACCTTCAGAGAATTATCCTACAACTGAAGAAGTTAAAAAAATAAAAACCACCCCCTTTCACATTTGAAACCCATTTTTTTCTATATCGAGTAAAAGAATACTTAATGTGCTGCCATCACCAAAAAGGTTTTTAAATAAAACTTCTATACTATTCATTTATTTTGTAGACCACCGATTTCATAAAAAAATTGTAATAGTTTTTTTACATGTTATTTATTATGTTACTCTTGCATACGATATAACATTGCGAACTTATTATTATTTAACACTTTTATTGCAAATACAATCTGGCGGGTTTATTGCCAGGCGGCAATCTCTTCCAACCAACCAGACAAAAGTAAATTAAGCAAGTTACATGGTCACATAAATCATTCAAATGACAATCCATCCCGATGAAATCTATAAACACATACGTGAACATATGCCCACGAACCCCACAAAGACGGACAATCACCCGAACATTATATTTCATATACAGAGAGATATCATCAATCAAAAGGAAAGGAAGGGATGGTGGAGAGGAAAGGAAAAGAAAAATCAGGAATGAAACACGTTATTTTACTGACTAGAAATTAAGAGTTTTTTCAGTCGCTTCTTAAAGCATGCCAAGGATGGAGCGAGTCTTATATTGGTTTGTAACTGATTCCAGAGTCTCACTGCATGGACAGTAAAGGACGATGTAAAAAAAGAGGAGCGGTGAACTGGAAAGGCAAATAGACAATCTCTGTTTGAGCGTAGCGCTAAACGATGATTGGAAAAACACTGAAAATTTTGGCGAGATAAGAGGGGACGGCGGGACAGTTAATGATATTATATTGTACAATAGAGGCAGTATGTGAATTTGGCGTCTATTTCTAACATTCAACCAGTTCAATGCCTTCTGGTATGAAGTTATATGATCGTACTTTCGTAGGTTAAAAATAAATCTTAGACACACATTAGAACTTACTAGCCGTATGGAAATTTCTTCTGACCAATAAAGTAGATTTCAAATTACGTATAAGTGCACAAATATATATGAGGCTGTGTGAACAAATCCGACTATCAAATTTCGTCGGGAGTTATAACGTCACGAAGTTAAATGCGCAAGATCAAATACACATCGAAAATAATTATTTCTATGGGTATTTGAAATTTGACTGTTACATACTTACAAATCATCTCGCCATATCTCTTTTGCGTTAAACAGAGAGAGAAAATCTCTATGCTTTTTTATCTTTTTATGCAACTCTCGCCCTAGTTCTCATCCATGACATATTCTCCTTTTTTTATTACACTTTCATTGTATTCAGTACAACTTTGCATACTTGTTGCCACGTAGCAATCTCTTCCAACCAACCAGAAAGGTTTTTTTTTTTTTCAAGAGGCCTTAAGCGAAAACCAGACAAGAATTCTTTAAAAAAAATTAAGTTCCAACGGGAATCAAACCTACAACCTCCGAATGTCTTACCAACTGGGCCAAGGAGGTCATCATGTGTTTGTCGTACTTGTTACCTTTTCTCAGCTAAAATTTCTTCCACTATCTCTTTCGTCGGTCTAACTCTTCCGCGTTCATTATTTATTCAAGACAAACATATTTGTTTACTAATCTTTCGCAACTCATTCTCTCAATGTGGTCAAACCATTCTCTCAATGTGGTTAACCTTTCCTTCCCTGTGTTGGGTATCTTCTACACGTTGGTTCTAATAACCATCAATATCTCTATAAATATAATAAATACAAGGTTAAGATTTAAGGTATTCCTCCATAATATATTTACGCATTGATTTAAAAAATAATATTAATAATAATGAGAATTTATCGACTACATCGAGGTGTTTTGTAAAGATCGAAAACAAATTCGCATTTAAACGCTGCGAGTGCCTCGTCTTGACGATAGGTGAATAGTATGCGGGAAGCGCGACACTATATTCGCATCTCACTCTTACATACTAGACTGAATTGCGAGAACCTGAAATGTCTCAACGTCGCAAGCAAAGGCGTAAGCGCCGGGGTATGCGACTGACGTTCCGCGCCACTAGTAGCCTCTAGGCTTGCAAATAGGTTAGACGTACGCCCGTTCCGTGAGCGTTTTTTAATGTTTTCAGATGGTTTTTTAATGTTTTCAGCAAGTAAATCTCAATTATTATAATTTTTAACTTCAATTATAATTAATTAAGGGGATTATCTATGAACGTTCTTATTTTTCCGATTTAAAATCGCTAATTTTTTATTGCGTACTCTCTACCCAACACCGGAGCACGCGTATAATTTTTATCACCGTAAGGGAAGAGTTAATAGACATTTTGCAACAGCATCACTCAGTTTAGACATTACCACAAAGGAGAACACTCTCCGAAAAATTCATGTAATGCCTCGACCCAATGTTCCTGAGCTCCACTTTTCGGAGGTTGATGTAGGTGAGGTTCGTCGTATTCTTTTGACTATATCCTCAAAAGCGATGGGTGACGACAATATTTCGATTGTATTCATCTCCTTCATTATCGATGCTATTCTTCCTATCATAACACATATTATAAATTTTTCTTTGTCTACTAGCAGCTTTCCTAGTGTATGGAAGAGGGCTCTAATTATTCCGATCCCGAAAGTTGACTCACCCACGTCATATAAAGATTTTAGGCCCATATCTATTCTGCCCACACTATCCAAAATTATTGAAAAAATTGTTCATATACAAATTGACTCCCACCTTAATCAATTTGAATTGTTTAATCCATTGCAGTCAGGATTTCGTCCGGGACATAGTACCACTACCGCACTGGTCAAGATCACGGATGACGTGAGACGTGGAATGAGCTTTAAGCAGTTGACATTGTTATGTCTACTGGAGTTCAGCAATGCATTCAATACTGTAGACTTTGATCTGCTTATGGCTCGAATGCGTTCATTACGATTCTCTGAATCGGTCATAGTCTGGTTTTCGAACTATTTAAAGGGAAGACAACAATCCTGTAAATACCAAGAGCGTATATCTGAATGGACTGATCTCTCTGCAGGCGTTCCCCAAGGTGGAATTCTCTCTCCACTCCTTTTTTCTATATTCATCAACCCAATAACATCGTCTCTTAAATGTTCTTATCATCTGTATGCAGATGACCTGCAGATATATATTCATTTTGATCCAAATTCCTTTCACGCGGCTTTGAACAATTTAAATACGGACCTTCAATCGATCTCGGAGTGGACTGGGGAGCATGGCTTACTCATCAATCCTAAGAAGTCTCAAGCGATCCTCATTGGCAGCCCTCAGCTTCTCGGTAAATTCAACACTGACTTACTTCCTCCAATATTACTTGATGGCTCTATTATACCATTACATAAAACTGTTAAAAACCTAGGAGTGCTAATAGATAACACTCTCTCATGGCGAGATCATATAAATGAGGTAAGCCGAAGGATCTTCTTCAGCCTTCATTCCCTTAAAGTGTTGCAAAGATTTCTACCAACTAAAACCAAAATTTTACTCGTACAATCTCTGCTCTTTCCGATTCTGGACTATGCGGACGTATGTTACTTGGATATTACAGAGGAACAGCTGGACAAATTACAGCGTCTTCAAAATGTGTGCCTAAGATTTATTTTCAACCTACGAAAGTACGATCATATAACTTCATACCAGAAGGCATTGAACTGGTTGAATGTTAGAAATAGACGCCAAATTCACATACTGTCTCTATTGTATAATATCCTTAACTGTCCCGCCGCACCCTCTTATCTCGCCGAAAATTTTCAGCGTCTTTCCAATCATGGATTAGCGCTACGCTCAAACAGAGATTGTTTATTGGCCTTTCCAGTTCACCGCTCTTCTTTTTTCACGTCGTCCTTTACTGTCCATGCAGTGAGACTCTGGAATCAGTTACAAACCAATATAAGACTCGCTCCGTCCTTGGCATGCTTTAAGAAGCGACTGAAAAAACTCTTAATTTCTAGTCAGTAAAATAACGTGTTTCATTCCTGATTTTTCTTTTCCTTTCCTCTCAACCATCCTTTCCTTTCCTTTTGATTGATGATATCTCACTTTATATGAAAAATAGTGTTCGGGTGATTGTCCGTCTTTGTGGGGTTTGTGGGCATGTTCTCACGTATATGTTTATGGATTTCGTGGGGATGGATAGTCATTTGAATGATTTGTGCGACCACGTAACTTGCTTCATTTACTTTTGTCTGGTTGGTTGGAAGAGATTGCCGCCTGGCAATAAGCCCGCCAGATTGTATTGCAATAAAAGTGTTAAATAAATAAATAAATAAATAAGAGTTAAACCATCTCTTGACATTATATTCTTCATTTTACTTGTAACATCTATCTTTAACAAACCACTATCGAGGTTTTATCTAATTGTTATAAAAAATTTATTGTATATAAAATTCTTCAATTCTTATAAAAAAAAATTTAAGAGAAAATTTTTTAATTTATTTTCACGTTGAGTTTTATTTATTTTCATTAATTTCTTAACTTTTTCCATTAATTTATAACGAATTGATGATAAAATAAACTGCCTCAATCGACAATAAGTTTTTAACAACATAAACTAACTAATCGAGAAAAAGCTTTTTTTTTTAAGTTTTCAGATTCACGATCAATACGAGGGTTGCTACTTAAGTTTTGAGACAGACAAGTAAAAACAAATATTTATCATCGAAAATGGCTTTATTGTTTTTCAAAATACTCTCCATGAAGATCAAAACACTTTTGCATGCGTTTGAACCAATTTTCGAAGCACTTTCTCCACTCCGAATGAGGTAACTTCAAAATATGCATTTTGAACGCATCAACCGCTTCTTCAGGCGTCGAAAAACGTTGACCTGTTTGGGAATAAAAAGAAGTCATTGGGTGCCAAATCAGGGATGTACGGCGGATGACCCATCAATTCGATATTTTAAGTGCTCAAAAAGTCACTTGTTTGAGCCGATGTGTGAGAGCTCGCATTGTCGTGGTGGAGAATGATCCGTCTTCGGGGGTTGGTTTTCCTCATTTCTCCGAACACTTTTGGCAAACAAATGGTGGTGTACCATTCAGAATTGACCGTACGACGTTCCATTGACGGCACTGTTGTGACATGACCATTTATACCGAAGAAACAAGCCACCATTTGCTTCGAAGTGCTTCGTGCGCGAACAACTTTTGTTGTATTTGGCTCGTCTTGAAAGACCCATACAGTCGACCGCTGTTTAGTTTCTGGCTCATATACATAGATCCATGATTTGTCGCCTATCACAGTCTTATAGACGTCTTTTGAATTACCGCGTTCGATTTTTTTCCACATTTATTTGAACCAATCGACACGAGCCTTTTTTTGAGTGATTGTCAAATTATGCGGTATCCAACGCTAACAAATATTTTTGACGGCCAAATGTTCATGCAATATTGAATGTATGCAAGTGGCACTAATGCCCAAACATGCTTCAATCTCACAAACTTGCAATATCAGTTCATGCACAGCATCGATGTTTTCAGGCACAACAACCGATTTTGAACGATCTTCACGAAATTCGTCCTGAAGCGAACTACGATCACGATTGAATTCGGAAAACCAGCGAAACACAGTGGCCCGGGATGGTGCTTCATCACCAAAAGTCGGAGTGAGTTGATCGGCACACTGTTGTTGAGTTAGTCCACGTCGAAAATCATAAAAAATCATCGCACAAAAAGGTTCACGATTTAATTACATTTTTGGCCGAGATGAATTTTTACAAGTAACTGTAAACAACACAAATAGTACTCGTATGACAAAACTTTCTGAGCACGTATACCACTAAAAACGTCAAACTTAACGATGCTGATGTTAGATTTGACGTATCTACACTGGTGTTGCCATATCTCAAAACTTAAGTAGCAACCCTCGTATTACTGTTTTGGTAAATATGTTATTTATCTACTGCTTGGTATTGTGAATTATTTCTTCATCCCAATGACAAACAAATTAACTTTTCAAAGATTTCGTATACCCTCACTTCCACTTGATAATTCTCACTTTTATCTTGACACATTTAAGATTACTTAAGTTTTCTTCGTAACCAACATTATTCGTTAAATTTGAAACAAGCATTTGCGAATATTTATGAAAACCTCATTATTTATTTTGTACGAGTATAAAGAACTTGAAGAGAAAAAAATCTTACTAAAATAGAGTTACGAATAGATACTATAGCCAAGTTGATAAGTCGGATATTTTTATTTTTTTTTATTTTCATAAAGCTTATATACACAGGTATAAGCCCAATAACGTACAAAGCTTATATACACAGGTATAAGCCTAATAACATACAAAGCTTATATACATAAGGTATAAGCCCAATAACATACAAAGCTTATATACACAGGTATAAGCCCAATAATATACAAAGCTTATATACACAGGTATAAGCCCAATAACATACAATGCTTATATACACAGGTTAAGCCCAATAACATACAAAGCTTATACGAGTATACACAGGTTAAGCCCAATAACATACAAAGCTTATACACACAGGTATAAGCCCAATAATATACAAAGCTTATATACATAAGGTATAAGCCCAATAACATACAAAGCTTATATACACAGGTATAAGCCCAATAATATACAAAGCTTATATACACAGGTATAAGCCCAATAACATACAATGCTTATATACACAGGTTAAGCCCAATAACATACAAAGCTTATACGAGTATACACAGGTTAAGCCCAATAACATACAAAGCTTATATGAGTATACACAGGTTAAGCCCAATAACATACAAAGCTTATACACACAGGTATAAGCCCAATAATATACAAAGCTTATATACACAGGTATAAGCCCAATAACATACAATGCTTATATACACAGGTTAAGCCCAATAACATACAAAGCTTATACGAGTATACACAGGTTAAGCCCAATAACATACAGAGCTTATATGAGTATACGCAGGTTAAGCCCAATAACATACAAAGCTTATATACAGAGGTATAAGCCCAATAATATACAAAGCTTATATACACAGGTATAAGCCCAATAACAACAAAGCTTATATACACAGGAATAAGCCCAATAACATACAATGCTTATATACATAGGTATAAGCCCAATAACATACAAAGCTTATATACACAGGTATAAGCCCAATAACATACAAAGCTTATATACACAGGTATAAGCCCAATAACATACAAAGCTTATATACACAGGTTAAGCCCAATAACATACAAAGCTTATACGAGTTACACAGGTTAAGCCCAATAACATACAAAGCTTATATACACAGGTATAAGCCCAATAATATACAAAGCTTATATACACAGGTATAAGCCCAATAACATACAATGCTTATATACACAGGTTAAGCCCAAAAACATACAAAGCTTATACGAGTATACACAGGTTAAGCCCAATAACATACAAAGCTTATACGAGTATACACAGGTTAAGCCCAATAACATACAAAGCTTATATACACAGGTATAAGCCCAATAACATACAAAGCTTATATACACAGGTTAAGCCCAATAACATACAAAGCTTATACGAGTATACACAGGTTAATCCCAATAACATACAAAGCTTATATACACAGGTTAGGCCCAATAACATACAAAGCTTATATACACAGGTTAAGCCCAATAACATAAAAAGCTTATACGAGTATAAGCAGGTTAAGCCCAATAACATACAAAGCTTATATACACAGGTAGGCCCAATAACATACAAAGCTTATATACACAGGTTAAGCCCAATAACATACAAAGCTTATATACACAGGTATAAGCCCAATAACATACAAAGCTTATATACACAGGTTAAGCCCAATAACGTACAAAGCTTATATACGAGAACATAAAGCTTATATACACAGGTTAAGTCCAATAACATACAAAGCTTATATACACAGGTTAAGCCCAATAACATACAAAGGTTATATACACAGGTATAAGCCCAATAACATACAAAGCTTATATACACAGGTTAAGCCCAATAACATACAAAGCTTATACGAGTATACACAGGTTAAGCCCAATAACATACAAAGCTTATACGAGTATACACAGGTTAATCCCAATAACATACAAAGCTTATATACACAGGTTAGGCCCAATAACATACAAAGCTTATATACACAGGTTAAGCCCAATAACATAAAAAGCTTATACGAGTATACACAGGTTAAGCCCAATAACATACAAAGCTTATATACACAGGTTAGGCCCAATAACATACAAAGCTTATATACACAGGTTAAGCCCAATCACATACAAAGCTTATATACAGAGGTATAAGCCCAATAACCTACAAAGCTTATAAACACAGGTTAAGCCCAATAACGTACAAAGCTTATATACACTGGTTAATCTCAATAACATACAAAGCTTATATACACAGGTTATTTCCAATAACATACAAAGCTTATATACACAGGTTAAGCCCAATAACATAAAAAGCTTATACGAGTATACACAGGTTAAGCCTAATAACATACAAAGCTTATATACACAGGTTAGGCCCAATAACATACACAGCTTATATACACAGGTTAAGCCCAATAACATACAAAGCTTATATAAACAGGCTAGGCCCAATAACATACAAAGCTTATATACACA
The DNA here is from genome assembly GCA_949825065.1 of Odontocerum albicorne. Classification (NCBI taxonomy): domain Eukaryota; kingdom Metazoa; phylum Arthropoda; class Insecta; order Trichoptera; family Odontoceridae; genus Odontocerum; species Odontocerum albicorne. The sequence continues at coordinate 2,060,139 of OX463852.1, read as the reverse complement.
GGTATAAGCCCAATAACATACAAAGCTTATATACGAGTACATAAAGCTTATATACACAGGTTAAGTCCAATAACATACAAAGCTTATATACACAGGTTAAGCCCAATAACATACAAAGCTTATATACACAGGTTAAGCCCAATACGAATAGGATAGTTATAGGAGCCTAAAGTTAAAACCAGACTAGAACCTTTTTTTTTAATCGGACACAAACTGAAATCGATCCGGCATCCCACGGATTGGAAAACAACTTTCTTACTAACTAAGCCACGGAGGGGTATAGTGATAGTTTAATGGTCCTAAACTTTATACGACGACAAATAGTCGACTCACTTAGTAATTTATACTAAATCAAAACTTTCAGTAAAAGTACAAATTTCGAACACTAAACCATAGAGGTTGATATTGAAACTTAAAATATTGATAAAAATGTGGTAGAAACGGACGCGTTGTGTGAAATGAGGGGATAAACAATATATGACAGAGAAAGAAATGAGAGAGTTTGGATAGAAGAATGTGAACGGAAAGAATTTTCGATGCTGAAGATGACAAAACGGGTGGTTCGAACCACGTTGAAATAATGAATAATGAAATACTACAAAATGTATCTACATGGTAGTATAGAATAGTTTTTCTTAACATTTTACCACTCGCGGCTTCCTAATTATAAAAAAAATCGCATCCAGCGGCGGCCGGTCCCGAGGTGCGCTGAGCACCAACGCACCTCGAGACGCTGACACGAATATGAAATACCGCCGTCTCACGGTTTACTGTACTCTGTCTGCCCCATATGAATTAGCGTTTCCGTCCGGTGCGTATTGGAGATCGCTCCGGTATTATTGGCAAACTTGGCCGGTCAATTTGAAAGGAATATTGTTTTTTAATTTTATTTTAATTTTTTTTTTTAATTTTCACTTAAATAAAAATCCTCGTACTATTTGTCAGTATTCTTATACATATTAATTCTATACAAATATTAAACAGTTTTGGAAGTCATGTTTGCGAATATATCATTTAATTATTGCGAATAATTATTTATCCGGTTCAACGCACCTCTAGACCGGCCGCCGCCGTTCGCGCCCCAATAGCTTTTACTAACAATCATTAAGATTTATTTTAAAATAATGATTTTATTTACTGATCATAATAACATAAAAGTTAAAAATATAAATTAACTTACAGTACCCGGCGGTAAGTAATACACATCGGGCTTAAGAAAGAGACTATCGCTTTGTAGAGCGTCGTCTCTGTCGCACGATGCGCTAACAGCCCGTGCGACAGAGACGACGCTCTACAAAGCGACAGTCTCTTTCTTAAACCCGATGTGTATTACTTACCGCCGGGTACTATACCTAAATGTGTTCAACGGGACTTCTGCTGTTGAACACTTTCCACTTATCTGTCTACTCTTGTTTCAATTATATTATTTAATTTATTCCGGTGCACGAGTCGATTTCGTTGCTTCATTTTAATATTTACCAAGTTCGAAACCCCCTTTTCGTATAAATAAGTAGAAACAAAATTTTGAACTGCGATGGTTAACAGATGGGGGTATTCACTCCGGATATGTATCCAAAATCGGACCAAACTTTTCTTCAAAACGGAGGTCAGACTTAAATCCTTTGTTAATTCCAGCAGTGTGTTCTCGTTCGTGGGTGATAAATTGACATTTTCTCAATTATATGGATCTCGAATCCACAATTTTTTGCTATCAAATTCATTAATTGGAAAATATTTTTAGGTGACATTTACCGTAATCATTAATTGGAAAATATTTCGAGATGACATTTAACATAATCATTAATTGGAAAATATTTCTAGATGACATTTAACATAATCATTAATTGGAAAATATTTCGAGATGACATTTAACATAATCATTAATTGGAAAATATTACGAGATGAGATTTAACATAATCATTAATTGGAAAATATTTCGAGATGACATTTAACATAATCATTGATTGGAAAATATTTCGAGGTGAGATTTAACATAATCATTAATTAGAAAATATTTCGAGGTGACATTTAAGATAATCATTAATTGGAAAATATTTCGAGATGACATTTAACAAAATCATTGATTGGAAAATATTTCGAGATGACATTTAACATAATCATTGATAGGAAAATATTTCGAGGTGACATTTAACATAATCATTAATTGGAAAATATTTCGAGATGACATTTAACATAATCATTAATTGGAAAATATTACGAGATGAGATTTAACATAATCATTAATTGGAAAGTATTTCGAGATGACATTTAACATAATCATTGATTAGAAAATATTTCGAGGTGAGATTTAACATAATCATTAATTAGAAAATATTTTTAGGTGACATTTACCGTAATCATTAATTGGAAAATATTTCGAGATGACATTTAACAAAATCATTGATTGGAAAATATTTCGAGATGACATTTAACATAATCATTGATAGGAAAATATTTCGAGGTGACATTTAACATAATCATTAATTGGAAAATATTTCGAGATAACATTTAACATAATCATTAATTGGAAAATATTTCGAGATAACATTTAACATAATAATTAATTGGAAAATATTTCGAGATGACATTTAACATAATCATTAATTGGAAAATATTTCGAGGTGACATTTAACATAATCATTAATTGGAAAATATTTCGAGATGACATTTAACATAATCATTAATTGGAAAATATTTCATTAATTGGAAAATATGCGAGACAAAGTGTATGAACTTGGTAGAAGAGAAAAAAATGTTCCAAGTCAGAACGAAGTGTTCTTTCTGCCTACTGAGATCTGTTTTCTCTGTCTACCTCAAAAGGGGTATAACGTGATCGTGATAATTAATGAACAATGTTTTAGAAAAAAAGAAACGACAAAAATAAACAAAAACCCCATTACATAAAAGGAAAAATAAGTAAATTAAAAACTTATTTTATATTTTTGTGTTCACGACAGGTTTATTTTAGGTTCACAACCAGTTTCGAAGATCACCGTCTTCATCGTCAGGTGAAGATAAACTAAATTGTTAAAATATATTCTGTACAATTGTAAATAATATAATATAAGAGAGATGAGGTAGGGAAAGAGAAGTGGGGAGAGATGTGATACAATGGTGAATGGGGCGGGGAAAAATATGTGAAAGTGAATGTGAATCTTTAAGACAGGGGGGGTTAAATAGGAAACATATTAAGCAGAGGGCTATTATGAAAATTGGTTTGGTTGTTGATGATATGTAAACTTAATTTTATAGATTTTTTAATCTCGAGGATTTCCAAATTGTCAAGCTGCAACCACCCTCGGTTTTTGTGTAGAATCCGCAAACCACGATTAATATCGAACGAATGGTTATTTTCAATTAGGTGGTTAGTGAACTCTTGTTGTTCAGGCATCTTAAATATTCCTTAACTCGTTTTTCAAATCTGGTTGTGAACCTAAAATAAACCTGTGGTGAACACAAAAATATAAAGTAAGTTTTTTATTTATTTATTTTTCCTTTTACATATAAAAATGGCATCACAAAGTGTAACTATAGTCTTTTCGAAGATTCAAGGAAAAAAATATTTTTCTTTTCCAAAATTAAGATCGAAAAGTGGCACAAGGACAGAAAAACACATTTTTTTTTTCTCGTTACAAAATTAGCTTTTCTGATTTCATCCCAGAAAACGCAATTTCACCGCATAATACGTATTACCAAGATGTTGGGGAAAAGGGACGCTGTTTGCTGGCGTAATTCTATATAACTGGGAGTCTCCTTCGGCAACTAATATGAGGTAAAAGGGTTTTAATGTTCTGTCATTTTTAACTTCGCCAAAATCCCAAAATATTGCGGGTAAATAATGTAACAACTCTCTCGAGTCAGGGATGTCTACATCGTCCTGAAACGGTAGATGAAACGTCAAGCAGAACAATCTATTACTACATCCAACGCCATTGTCCATTTACACATGGGATCAATTAATTACCCTTTTAAAAGCTTTAATTACTCACTTATTTAATATGTTGTTTATAGTTAAGGCATTAACGTTGTGGAGGTTTAAAGACATTGTAATTTATTTTTAACAAACACTGCTTTTTACACTAACTTTAATCTCCGGAAACTCTTATTTAATGGGAAAGGCAAAAATGGAATACTTAGCAACAGTGGTGTGTATAAACTTTTATGTGCTGACTGTGATAATTTCTATATAGGAAAGACAGGAAGATCTTTTGAAAAGAGATTTCGTTAACACCAATCTGCCTTAACAAATCCTCTAATTTATTCTGAAATGGCTAATCATTGTCACCGTGAGAATCATACTTTTTCTATCGATGATGCCAAATTCTTACATATTAGCGGCAACGGAAATAAATTGGACAGATTAGAGGCCCTAAAAATTTCTAAGTCAGTATACCGATCGGAGCATCTGTTGAATAGTTATTTCCCCTAAATCTCCCCGCTCTTGGCCGAAATTATACCTAGCCTTCCTCTCACCCCCCCCCCCCCCCCGCCTCCAACCGTTGAAGTGTCTATATCGGTGCCAGTTCGAACAGCATTTAGTCTTGTTTGCGCTCCCCTGAAGATGAGGTGAAAGCCTTGAAACCGGTAGGGCTATACCGTCATAAAAAAGTGGAATAAACAGTGTTTGTTAAAAATAAATTACAATCACTTATTTAACTTGATATATACATTTTTAATTTATTTAAATACTAATTCGTTTAGTCAAACACTTGATTACATTTAATATAACGGTATAACCCTACCGGTTTCAATATTTTCACAAACAAGACTTATTTGTGTTCCTCCAATGATGAGACGAATGTCATGAAACCGGTAGGGTTATACCGTTATATAAAATGGAATAAACACTGTTTGACTAAACAAATTACAATGTAGAACACTTATTTTATATTTTTGTGTTCGCCACTGATTTATTTTGAGTTTACTACCGGTTTCGAAGACCTCCATCTTCATCGTCCGGTAGTAAACTCAGAATAAACCAGTGGCGAACAGATAAATATAAAATAAGTGTTTTATTTATTATTTATATTTCTTTTTTGCATAAAACATTGCACCAAAAAGTGAAACTAAAGTCTTTTCGAAGATTCAAGAAATTACAATGTCTTTAAACCTCCACAAAGTTAATGCTTTAACTATAAATAATATATTTAACTAGTAATTTATCAAACATTTTGGCTTTAACTTTATGGAAATTCATATTAGAATATTTAGCGATAAATTGCATTGTTATTCCACTAATTAGTGGAATAACAACGAAATTAATTGATAAATATTTAACGCGTATTATATTTTAACTATGGGTATGTTTTAAGTGAGATGAAGAAATGAGCATTAAGATGGTAAGGGCAAGTGAAAATATTGAGAGGAACATTGAAAGAAGGGTAGCCACAGGGAACAAAATTAACGGAACATTTAATTTAACAACAACCACGCTTTGTCAAAAGTAGCAAAAAATAAATTTCGTAATTTTATTGGTACACATTTTGGCGTATATTATATAATAGAAACGAAGCTCAAACTTAGCAGAAGAAGGATGAAAATAAGATTTAAAATGCATAAACTTAGAAAAACATGTGAAGTTTCAATGTATGAAAGAAGGCAGAGTGAAGGTATCAGAAATGAATGCATGGATGGAATGAATGTTTTAAGCAACCGTGTCCCATATGGGGTAGGATAAGAGAACAGATATCCATTTTCTGTCTCCAATCGCACTAATTTTATCTCTTCCTCATTTATAATACACATATATCTCGTCATGCACAATCTTCTATTAATCATACTTCTCACTTTATCTTCTTTCTAAATCTGATCCAATTGATATAACTATGTTTTCCTCGGCTTACCTCTTTCACTCACAATCACCTCAATGCTCTTTTCTTCATGTTCAGATCAATGCTAGATTTCCAATTCCTATTAAAAAAAAATTAGTATCATCGGCTATCGGACAAAAAAAAACATCTAACACAATAAACTTTCAAGAAAAACATTATAAATTAATTCGATATACCGCAACATTAATCACATCCCTGTTTACGGGATATTCCATCCCTCATTTTTCCTCCCTTAGCTCCGTGAGAATGGAGACTAAAGGATGATATTTCACAGGAAATTATCCGTCACATTGTCGGAATTCGCGAAAGTTTATCTGCCAGATAAATGATTGAACATTTTCCTGCCGGGCGGGCCCAGAAAGAGCCTCTAGCACTGCCCTCCAGCCACCCTAAATCACCCTAGGCCACCCTCGGTGGGAGTGGATCGGGAGATTCGAGCAATAACCGAAAACTATCATAAATTTTGTCACTAAGAGTTTATGTTCACGAGCTCACTTGAATTTTTTAACAGTTCTTCATGTTACCAAAGCGTAATAGGCGGTGGAAGTCCTGATTTATATTTATTTAGTGCTTTCTTATTTTATTTATTTTATTTACGACACAACAATGTCTTTATATACAAATGTACATATGACAAGTTAATACAAGTACTGGAAATTATTGTCAAATATACAATATTATATCTTAAGGGCGTATTCTACTCTAGAGACATGCATTTCAGGCGTTTTTTCAGACTAAATTTAAAAAAACAGAAATATTTTTCCTATGCATTTTTTACAGTTCGTTTATTGATGATTTGAGAATGTACAATAAAATATTTGAAAAAAATATTTCAAAAATTCAAGATGTTATCAGCTGTAAAAATTCAAGATGTTATATCTTATAAAAAAAGGAGGGTAACCTGGTCGATATGATTGGAACCCTGTTGTAAATCTGAAACAAAAATCATATACAGTTTCTTGATAAGAAATAATGTCGTTATAGTTGGTACCAGGGAAAAATAATCATAAAATGGCGGCTGTCTGAAAAAAAAATCTATTTTTTTGCCCTTTTTTTAATATTTTTAAATTTTAAAGAAATAGTCAAAAAAAATTAGTTTTAAATTTTCCAAGGTAGGAACGTCCATATTTGAAGGCAATCGGTTGGATGAAATTTGAGATTTTATGTCGACCAGGTTGAAATAGTAGTTTCGAGAAAAACGCATTTAAAATTTCGAGATTATAAATATTGAGAATTTCAAAGTTTTCTTTAGGGAACATATTTTTAAAGGTCTAAACTTTAAGAATATGCAAAAAATCGTTTTTTTTTTTTTCAAATTTCTCGAGTAGAATTTATACCACCTTTTAAACTAACATGTACTCGTAGATACGAAAAAGCAGTAATAATAATAAGAAAGTAATTACAAAGTCACTGCTTAAAGTTGTTTAATTAATATTATATATTTTTTTATTTATATGCGCTGAGATAATTAGGTCCCTAGACGGCTATTTTATTTCTTGAATTAAACTAAAATTCTCATACAGGTGCCGACAGGGCTCTAGAACATACAGGTGCCGACAGGGCTCTAGAACATACAGGTGCCGACAGGGCTCTAGAACATACAGGTGCCGACAGGGCTCTAGAACATACAGGTGCCGACAGGGCCCTAGAAATAAATACCTTGGCTTATGATCCTTCAATTTTTTATTCGTAACTAAATTTGGAAATTTTCAATAAAATCATCTCAATCGCTTTTCCCTTGAATACATTTTATAATCAGTAAGTCGAAATAAAAATAATTTCGTCAGCTTTGATCGGGAGCGGGATTCAAACCCATTTGCATTTCAACTTATAGACGATCCATGGCCTAATTGGTAAGACGCTTGTCTACCTACCAGAGGTTTCTGTTTCGATTTCCGATCGTATAAAAAGTATAGAAAAAAAGGTGACCCAGTTTGTTTTAGAAGATTGCCTGGTTAAAATAGTCTCGCGCCCCAGACGTGTGCGAGTGTTTTTGTCTGTCCACGTGCTCGATAATTTCCATCACTTACGACGGGGAACTGTCAATTACGTGCATACTCCAGTACCTTACGTATTAGAGTTAAATTTGAACATTGGAATACAATATAAAATAAAAGGACACGAAATGACATAATCATACAATCACCCCATTTTACTGTCGGGGATAGACATAGAGAAGACAACACCAGTCTTCTCCACATACATATACCTTTCTCATAAAGATTCTTTGATTTGAATTAATTTTATAATTTCTTCCATTAATTTGATCCTATTATAAATTCCTTAGTCTTCTCTTCTCTCCTTTGAATTAAATTCATACTGTTCCTTTTACTTCCAACTCAGAACGATCTTCTTTTTCCTACTTCGTTCTATCCTTTTGATAACATCTGATCCAAGCTGAACCGAAACCTTTTGATAGCGTCTGATTTATCTTATTTCATAAATCAATCATGTTAAACCGATGTATTTTTGTACAGTGTACGGTCGATTTGGACCATTAAAAAGTTACAATTTTTAAATTAAATTCAATAATGAATACAAAAACCTAAATGTTACTTTATAAACATTTATATAACTCGTACAAAATAATAATTCAAATAAGTATCCATATACTACCACACGTATGATACCAGCACACAATAGGCCAGGACTCAGAAGACCCTGGACCGTATAACAACATACATACCATAGACAAAAAACATTAAAAAAAAACAAATACATTCTCGTATTTACCATATAGGTAATGTTACCCATTCGATACGCATCAAATTAAATAACATAATAATATTAAACAAAATGTTTCATGTTTTTTTTATTGCTATCTATTATATAAACGAGGACACTTATTTTCTGTGGTGTGGAACGGTTTACCTCTTAGTGTTAGAGGTGTGGGTGGCGTGTGCAGCTTTAAGAAGCCCTTAAAGACAACCCCTTTTGGGAGGTCTTATCAAAATTTATGATGGTATATGAACACTACACACGCTATATCTAAAGTCGAATGTGTTACTATCACATATCGGCAGATCTACAAAGGTTTCTTTGTAGTCCGTCTTTCCTTGGTAAATTTACTGCGGTTTTCTTACTAAATATATTTTTTAAACATATGTTTAATATTTATTTATTTATTTCAACGGCCAAATTACCTTTTTTATACAAAGATTAAAAAAGAACAACAACATACAGAATTAAACATTGACGTGGAAGCAGTGTTATAGAATAGGAAAACAACAATAAAAGTTGAACTACACAACAAAGCAAATTTACACAATTCATCCCAATAACAACTTCTTCATTGTACTCCTTTATAGTCCAAGTTATTAGAAAATCCATGCAATGCCCATATTGACTGCCAAGTCTGTGTAGTCTTGTTATGCAAGAGTTGTACAAATAATTAGTTGCAACCACTTCACTATGGAACAAACCATTTTGGCAGGTGGGCCTATAAGAAACGTGTAACATTAACATGTACAGATGAGTGGAAGTATCTAATATAATGTCCGCAACCCCTACTTTATTATCATTACACCCAACTTATATGTATTCATTTTACAATATTTTAAATTTATCAATAATAGTGGGTTTGAATTTCGAGTTGAAGCGCCTATATTAATATCCAATAATCCACGTTTAAAGTAAATATATGATTCTATTTAGTAGTATTTTCTTATAATACTTTTAATCTGTATTCAATAGTGGTTTTGAATCCCGAGTTAAAACGCCAATGAGGAGAGTTTGCTCTCTAAACGGCGTTGTATATATAATATAATAATTTTATTATCATTATTCAATTATAGAAAATAAAGTTTTCAAAAACGATGCCGCCTTCAATTATATAAAGATTTCAATAAATACTAACTTTAAAAACAGATATAACCCTGGTAGAATATTAAGATAAAATTTTAACTTTAAAATTTCACATTCCAATTTAAACTGAATTATTTTCTCAAAAGATTCTTTGTCTCGATTTGAAAACCTTTAAAGGACCTTTTGTCCACGTCTGTACCTTGTTTTTGAGAAACATTAATGAAACCTTATGTCATTAAAATCTTCAAATACAAAATCATTTTAAAGACCGCCCGAATCCCCGGGGCTTTTCAAAATATTTTGAATCATTTCAAGTTCCGGGAAAACTTTCACGAATAAATTTTTCAGGAAAACTTCAGCCGTTTTGAGGACAATGCAAGCCTCCTTGGCTGATCTCGTCTTTCGAAAACCAAGACTGATTAATGAAACGTTTGTCTTAAGAGTTTTTCCTTGTTCTATTATTGTGTCCTCAGTGAAAGAATATTTTATGGTCTTGGCCCTTTTTTTGGAAGACCCTTGAGGGATTATACAGAATCAACAAAAAATCGTCGAATTATATGTGCCTTTGGATACAGTATCCAAATATTTATTGTTATTTAAAACGAAAAAAATTAAGTCTATGTTTTATTTCTTGAATCTTCGAAAAAACTTTAGTTTCACTTTGTTGTGCCATTTTTTTACATAAAAGGAAAAATAAGTAAATAAAAACTTATTTTATATTTTTGTGTTCACCACAGGTTTATTTTAGGTTCATAACTAGTTTCGAAGACCACCGTCTTCATCGTCAGGTGAAGATAAACTTAATTGTTAAAATATATTATGTACAAGTGTAAATAGTATAATAATATAAGAGAGATGAGGAAGGGGAAGATAAGTGGGGAGAGATGTGATACAATGGTGAATGGAGCGGGGAAAAAATATGAAAGTGAATCTTTAAGGCAGGGGGGGATTTTAAATTGGAAACATATTAACAACCAAACCAATTTTCATAATTGCCCTCTGCTTAATATGTTTCCAATTCAAAATCCCCCCCTGCCTTAAAGATTCACATTCACTTTCACGTTTTTTTCCCCGCCCCATTCACTATTGTATCACATCTCTCCCCACTTCTCTTCCCCTTCCTCATCTCTCTTATATTATATTATTTATACTTGTACAGCATATATTTTAGCAACTTAGTTTATATTCACCTGACGAAGAAGACGGTGGTCTTCGAAACTAGTTATGAACCTAAAATAAACCTGTGGTGAACACAAAAATATAAAATAAGTTTTTATTTATTTATTTTTCCTTTTATGTCTATGTTTTATTTCAGAAATGTCGCATAAATAAAAATAATAAATAATTTAGCTATGTAAAAAACCGAAAACACCCAATATTTATGAGAGAATATTTACTTAGAACAGTCTGATATAAGCAGTGCTTTTATTGCGGTGGTTCGCAATGGAGTGGCGCTCCACCACCTGTTTTACGGTTTACAAAAAGCTTGACAAGAAGTGAGCTCCGGTACCATTTTTTAGGCATTGTCTATAAGCACTGATTGCATAACAAACTAGAATCATTCCGCCTGAGGAAAACCTCAGCATAGGCGGTAGAAACACGTAAAGCGGGGTTAATGTAATTTGTTGAATAACAAAGTAGACTGTTGTTAAATCTAAGAAATAACGTTTGTATTTATCTCTCTTTTCAGCCAGCGACTTGGAATCCATCCGCGCGCTGTTCAACGAGAAGGAAAAAGAACTGTCCGTGGCGGTGGCGAAGGTAGAAGAGCTGACGCGTCAGCTGGAAGAGGTACGGCGAGGGCGGGCCGCTCCACGCGCTCCGCCCCGCCCGCAGCCACCGGCTGCCATAGAACTGGACAAGCTTAGAAGGGAGCTGATGGTAAGTAAATCTCATATAATTTCTAGTTCAAACACGAGTACCAGAGATGCCAACTCGGTTTGAAATCCATTTAAGACTGTGTTTGCTGAAGTGCAACAGCTTGCACAATATAAATCTAAACACACATAGATTCGAGCTTTTTGGCGCTTTGTGGTCGATTTGGCAAAAATCTTATGTTTCATGTCAGGTTCCCCCAACGTTGAATATCACTTGCGAGTAGACATCTTTGTCCCCGGCAGCCCGAAAAAGATCTCCAATGACTCTTATGCCAGTCCAATCACGTATATTGCGGAGCCAGGAGATTTGCCTCCTGCCAACACCTCTTCGGCCTTATATTTGCCTTGGATGATCAGGTGCAGTAATTTGTACTTGGCTCCTCTATGTATTATACATGACCCCAAGTAGGACACCTTTCGGATTTTAATATTAGTCAGCAACTCTCTATCAACTTTGGCTCTTTGAATAACTCTTGTGTTGCTGACCATATCCATCCAGGGTATCCGTAGCATTCTCCGGTACATCCACATTTCGAATGCTTCCAGTCGGTTCATACTACTAACATTGAGGGTCCATGATTCCACTCCATGCAATAACACTGACCAAACGTAGCATTTAACTAACCGTTGTCGAAGTTTTAAATTTAGATTATAATCGCAGAATACGCTTCTCATTTTATTAAAAGTCGCACGAGATGATTCAATTATGCATTTGACTTCGGTTTCTGGGTCGAGGTCTTGCACTAGGATACTTCCGAGGCATTTAAATGTTTTCACTCTCTCTCTATATCAGCACCGTTCAATGTAAGACGTGCTCCTGCGTGATTCTGCCGGCCAAACACCATGAACTTAGTTTTACCCACGTTCATGTTCAGCCCCAGCCTCACACCGGCCTCATTAATATGTACTAACTGAAGTACAAAAGCTTCCACACAATAAACTAACACACGCACATGCGCCTTCAATTCACAAGGTGGCTAACAATCATACTTGATCACAACGGATAGTGTATCGTATACTTGATCACAACGAATAGTGTATCGTATACTTGATCACAACGGATAGTGTATCGTATACTTGATCACAACGGATAGTGTATCGTATACTTGATCACAACGGATAGTGTATCGTATACTTGATCACAACGGATAATGTATCGTATACTTGATTACAACGGATAGTGTATCGTATACTTGATCACAACGGATAGTGTATCGTATACTTGATCACAACGGATAGTGTATCGTATACTTGATCACAACGGATAGTGTATCGTATACTTGATCACAACGGATAGTGTATCGTATACTTGATCACAACGGATAGTGTATCGTATACTTGATCACAACGGATAGTGTATCGTATACTTGATCATAACGGAAAGTGTATCGTATTACAAATAAATTGTATACAACATTACCCTTTCAAAATGATAAACTATATTAGTTTACAAATTTTTCAATTTTCCCATCACAAAGTACCACTAAATTCAGAATTTCTGCGTTACAGTGTATTCATTATAAAGCTCCAGTGACCTTAATAAATATCGCGACACCCGGAAGATGTAGGTCGTTGTGGTGCTAGAAACTCTTCAAGGATGCTAGTTATCGCGGCCCGACCTCCGCTGTGGAGTGCTTAATCAAATATAACGTGTTTAATACTCAAACCACAGGGCTGACACATGTTCACAATCTCCATTAATCTCCATGTCAACTCGACACACACTTTTCACCTTACCCCTTTAGATCTTCCTGATTTTCAATTTGTATGTATGGAGTAACTCAAAAATTATTTTCTTATTTTATAAATATATCATGGTATAGCACTACTGTCAGATTCTCGATGGACGTCTGAAATAATCCAATGGAACCCAAGAGGCATATATAGACCCAGAAAAGGACCCAAAGTACGATGGATGGATGAAACCAAGAAGCATGGTACAATCACATGGGACCAACGAGCACAAAACTGTATTATTTGGTGTCACCTTGTAGAGACATTCGTCCAGCAGAAGATTGACCAAGGTTCCCAACGATGATGATGATATTGTGAATGGTATGTAATAAAGAAAGTATATAGGACTGACTCATTTTAAAACTAAAAATGTGGAAGGAAAAGTAAAAGGAATATACGAGTATGGGTAAGATTTGAAAGGAATTATGTTATTAAGGTAGTATTTTCTCACATAATGTAAGAGTTACTAGAGATATCAAACGGCGTGTAGTGACACGAAACCAAGCTAATGGGGCACTATAACATATATACTCTGACCGAAAAGTGTCGAAATCTAATAAGATTATAGTCCACAAAGTATTCATGTACCAACTTTGATGTATGGAGTAAAATGAAGGCATATAAAAAGGCTAAAAAATACCATGTTTCTACCCATTGCTGAAAGGAAAATATGGTTGGTTTAAGTGAATGATTTTATGGAACAAGGATATGTAAATGTCAAAGAAATCGTAAGAGTTGTATGAGAGGTGTATAGATGTAGTAGAAGCGAAAGACGTGTTTCGCGATAAGAAAGACTAGTGCTATTTTCTTTCTCTCTCTCTCTCTCTTTTTATAGTTTCAACCCACCTGATATTCATATATTTACATCACATTTCATAGCTTTAACCCACCAATGATATTCATGTATTTACATGACGTTTCATAGCTTTAACCCACCAATGATATTCATATATTTACATGACATTTCATAGCTTTAACCACCAATGATATTCATATATTTACATGAAATTTCATAGCTTTAACCCACCAATGATATTCTTGTCTTTACATGAAATTTCATAGATTTAACCCACCAATGATATTCATGTCTTTACATGACATATCATAGATTAAACCCACCAATGATATTCTTGTATTTACATGACATTTCATAGATTTAACCCACCAATGATATTCATGTATTTACATGACATTTCATAGCTTTAAACCACCAATGATATTCATATTTTTACATTAGACATTTCATAGCTTTAACCCACCAATGATATTCCTGTCTTTACATGACATTTCATAGATTTAACCCACCAATGATATTCATGTATTTACATGACATTTCATAGCTTATGATACCATTCTGATTGTACGATAAAGCTCGGTGGACATATACTAAAAATACCTGTTTTTCGAGAAAATTAAAAATAAGACATTTTGAAAATACTTTTGGCATATAAGGCTGTGGCGTAAATTTCCAAAAAAATGCGAAAAAAAATATTTAACTCTATACGGCTATGTACAATTATATCACCACGCTGTGTCCTGTGACATAAAAAAAATGCATTGTCGCTCTCGCGAATTACAGTCATCGCCACAAAAAGAAGTAACAAATACAGTCAAACCTCGGGTCACGAACGCCTCTAGTCACGAACAAATCGGCTTACGAACACAATTTCCGAACAAATGTTGACTCGACCTGCGTACAATGCCTCGGCTCATGAATTAGTTGTAACGGCGCATTACGCAATTACGCATTAGTTGTTCTCAGGTGCGCGCGTTGTGAACATTGTTTGTCGTTGCATTCGTTGTTCTTAATACATTTTTTTTGCTTTTTATATATATAATATACAGTATATATAAAATATATTTTGCATTAAATTAACCCTCATTGTGGCTCCCAAGAAAATAAATTTCGGTTTGCGAACATTTCGGCTCGCGAACTGAATCAAAGAACGAATTAAGTTCGTAACTCGAGGTACCACTGTACATTTTTATCCGATGTTTAAAACATTATTTTTTTAAATCAATAACATTTATTACCTTTTTTGCTAACTCCTAATTAAATACCATTTTTCCAAATAATCCTAAAACGTGTAATGTACCAAAGGGGAAAATGTAATATGAAAGGTTTGTATGTGACATCCCTGTTAAAACTTATTGCTAAGTTATCCACCCTCCCTAAGACTGGCTGATCGCCACGTCTCGTATCCTTGTCCCTTGCTGCATGATGTGATTCCCAAGCAGGCCCGTCCTGGCTGAACAAGGGAGGGACTTTCTAATGGAATTACAGATTTGAACGAGGCCATAAATATAAAGTTGGAAACGTTTAGTCTTGGATCTTTATTCATTGCAACAAGGCTTTTGTCGAGTTAATTCTCAGAATACACGGAAACGGAAAGCGCGACTAGAACTATGGGTTGGGAAATAAAGTTATTTAACTTTATATAAATGGTTAGTCTTTGAATCAGAAGTCTATTTTGGCAATTTTATGTTCGATAAACAATCATACATTTTGGTTATAACTCTGTCGGGGTAGACATAAACGATTAAACACCAAACTTTATTTCACATAGGAGTTTCTTGCCGTTTCAAAAAATGGCATCGAGTGATAAAATGTAGATGTCACTTTAAAATTAAAATAAAATAACGATAAAAGAATGTTTACAAAGCTTCAGTAAAAAGTTGTAAAGCTATTGTAAATATGTTAAAAATATCCAAAAATAATTGTAAAAAAGTTTAAGAGGTCCAGTAAAAAGTTGTAAAGCTTTTGTAAATATGTTAAAAATATCCAGAAATAATTGTAGTTTCTTATCGTCTCGAAAATGACATTATCGAGTGATGAAACGCAGATGACGCTTTAAAATTAAAATAAAATAACAAGGAAGGAAAGTTTACAAAGCTCCGGTAAAAAGTTGTAAAGTTGTAGTAAAAATGTTAAAAATATCCAGAAAAAATTAAAAAACCTCTTGTAAAAAACTTTAATAGCCCCAGTAAAAAGCTGTAAAGCTTTTGTAAATACCATATGTTAAAAATATCCAGAAATAATTGTAGTTTCTTACCGTCTCGAAAATGACATTATCGAGTGATGAAACGCAGATGTCGCTTTAAAATTAAAATAAAATAACACGAAAAGTTTACAAAGCTCCGGTAATAAGTTGTAAAGCTGTTAAAAATATCCGGAAAAAAATTAAAAATTAAAAAAATCTCATGTAAAAAGCTTTAAAAGCTCCAGTAAAAAGTTTAAAAGCTCCGTTCGGTAAAATGTTGAAAAGCTTCATCAAAAAAGTTGAAAAGCCCCAATAGAAAAGTCAACCCTTTCCACCAATAGCGACAAAAATATGTATATTTCTCTTAAATTGTCAAAATCATACCCTTTAATTACCATCAAATGCACATTTATCAATACTCAACTACCGAAAAGTATTAATAATTCTGAAAAACCTCCAAAGAAAACTCAGGGTGAATTATATTCTCAGATAGAAAAATGATTATTTTCAGAAGTAAGAATCCTCTCTCGAGTAGGACTTATTTTTGATTTGTCATCCAGCGAGACCAGGCAACAGCAACGTACTCGACTCGAGAAAATATTATCTGTTTTTTTTTTTTAAATGGCCGTTTGTCGCAGCCCTCCGCTCCGTAATCGCTTCTTAAATGCCTCCAAATTGCTTTCATTTCTGTTGAGAAATCATTTTTAAAAAACCATAAAAAAAAAGCAGACGGCGAAAAGTTTTTTTTCCGCTCTGTCTCTCTTTTTCTGCGCGTGATTATTCCATTAGAGCAGCAATAATAATAGTCCCGACTTGGTATTATTTCACACGGCGAGGTGGTCGAGACATGTCTCGATCTTATGCAGTGCCGGGATCAAGGAGAGAGCGATTCAAAAGCTGTTCAGGGCGACGATTTATTTCTGTATAAAGTGCAAAGGTGATCTCTTAAAGTTTAATAAAAAAAATGGCGAACGTGGTAGAAAAAACGTATTATTAACGAGTCCTGCCATAGAAAATAGCAATTTAAAAAAGTACCTTGCATTACATTAACTACTTATTTCGTTCTGATACAAATTATTTAACTTATGAACCATACTCTTCGATTTTTTTTAGCACAGGAAAGGAATGGTTAAGGAGAACTTTCAAATTATATAAAATTGTGCTTTAAATTAATTAAATTAAACTATTCGCTAGATTCAACTAAATTTTCATCAGTGTTGCTCTCTCGCTTACATTTGCGCTATATATTTGTTTTGTTATTCTTTCTTCATTCATTCATTCTACATGACTTAACCATCTCAGAGTGATTTATCTCCATCTTACTTAACACATCGGCCTTAAGTTTACATTCATCACAGATCACTTAATTCTGTACTCTGGCATGCATTGTAACCACGTGTATTCTCAGTGCACGCATTTCTACGAGGCGTATCCAGAAAGTAAGTGTACTGAGGCTCTCACGACCGGATGGATTTTATTTTTCGACATGTTGGCTACACTTCCGTGTAGCCTGACCCTTCCCCTCCGCAACGAGACCGGTTCGAGGTCAGTACGTTGAGAAGTGTCGACGCGACAACACGTTTCGTGAAAAATTTAAATCCAATCTCCCGCCAAGTGCGACATACGCGGCGTCATCCGTTATCTCGTTTGGAAGGGAACCTCCGGTTGAGGTTTATAATGAGGTGAAAACTGCATATGGTGATAAAGCTATGAATCGTACGAGTGTGTACAAGTGGTGTCGCGAGTTTAAAAACGGTCGTACGTCTGTGCATGATGATCAGAGGAGCGGAAGACCTTCAATTGTGACTGACGAAATTGTTTTGGGACTGTCAAGGCATAATTTTAATTGAATATATGCCTCAAGGGGAGGCCATCAACTCTGCAAGATACTGTGAGACCCTAAAAAAATTGCGGAGGGCGATTCAGAACAAGAGGAGAGGCATGCTGACAAAGGGAGTCTGCCTGCTGCACGACAATGCCAGACCACACACGGCCAACGCCACGAAGGAACTGTTCGCCTCACTTAAATGGGATGTCCTGAACCATCCCGCGCATTCCCCTGACCTAGCACCTTCAGATTACTATCTCTTTACCTCCCTGAAGCTGCACATGGGTGGAAAAAGGTTTTCAACCGACGAGGAGGTAAAGGAAGAGGTGGAGAAGTGGACGGAGGGGTTGGCGGGAAACTACTTCGAGGAAGGTATCAAAAAGTTGATACCCCGCTTCACCACATGCATTGAGAGGAATGGCGACTATGTCGAAAAATAGCTTACATATGTACTACGGTAACCACGTAATTTTTTTGTTTAAATAAAAAAAATTGTAACCTACAAAAATTCAGTACACTTACTTTCTGGACTTACCTAGTATATAATTTATTCGGCTCATTTCAGTGACGTCTCACCCTCCAAATAATATGAGGTTGTTATAGATAAACTATAGATAACTTCATACCAGGAGGCATTGAACTGGTTGAATGTTAGAAATAGACGGCAAATTCACATACTGTCTCTATTGTATAATATCCTCAACTGTCCCGTCGTCCCCTCTTATCTCGCCGAAAATTTTCAGCGTCTTTCCAATCATGGATTAGCGCTACGCTCAAAAATAGATTGTCTATTGGCCTTTCCAGTTCACCGCTCCTCTTTTTTTACGTCGTCCTTTACTGTCCATGCAGTGAGACTCTGAAATCAGTTACAAACCAATATAAGACTCGCTCCGTCCTTGGCATGCTTTAAGAAGCGACTGAAAAACTCTTCATTTCTAGTGTAACGTGTTTCATTCCTGATTTTTCTTTTCCTTTCCTCTCCACCATCCCTTCCTTTCATTTTGATTGATGATATCTCACTTTATATGAAAAAAATGTTCGGGTGATTGTCCGTCTTTGTGGGGTTCGTGGGATATGCTCACGTATGTGTTTATAGATTTCGTGGGGATGGATAGTCATTTGAATGATTTATGCGATCACGTAACTTGCTTCATTTACTTTTGTCTGGTTGGTTGGAAAAGATTTCCCTCTGGCAATAAGCCCACCAGAGTGTATTTGCAATAAAAGTGTTAAATAAATAAATAAATAAATAAAAAACCTCACTTTTCCTATTTTCATATTTTCAATGAATGATGATTTCCATGTATATTTTTACGTATACAAATTGTTAGCCCTTTGATGATTCAATGACTTATTGTATTTACGCCATCATGAATCAAGATTGTCTTCGGTATCGTATTCACGAGCCGAGCTCTTAAAAGCGTCACCGCTCGCACACAGAATGACCTTGTTGAATAAAATTTCTGATATCGATATCTTCCACATTTCGGTGGATTAATTGAGGGTTCAACTCTTTAATAAACTTTGTAGATATAACTAAGTCATTTCACAGGGAAGCATGAGTAACGTTATTCCTGTTGACATTATGCTACAATTAGACTTTATAAATTATTTTTTCCTGTTTTTTTTATAGGAAATCCCCCCAAACTAGGATGATTTTCTTCTTCTTCTTCTTTTAGGCATGTTGGCCTGTTATGGTCCTGCATCATCGTTTCCTTCTTATGAAGTCGACTGCCAGATGTCTTTCCATCTTTTGGGAGGTCGTCCTGGACGTCCCTGGCCATTCTTACGGATCTTGGTTCCACCATTCTGGATACATGTTCGTTCCAGAACC
The DNA here is from genome assembly GCA_949825065.1 of Odontocerum albicorne. Lineage (NCBI taxonomy): Eukaryota > Metazoa > Arthropoda > Insecta > Trichoptera > Odontoceridae > Odontocerum > Odontocerum albicorne. The sequence continues at coordinate 2,040,250 of OX463852.1, read as the reverse complement.
TTCTTCTCTGTCGTCCCCATCTGACAATATCTTCAACTTCGCACATCCTTCGGATTTCTGTGTTTCGTACTCTATCACGAAGGGTTTTACCAGCGATACTCCTGAGTACCTTCATTTCGCTGGTTCGTATGATGATTTGTGCCATCAAATTCAAGCCATTATGCAATTGTATGAGCCAATATAATAAAACTCATTGTTTTAATTACAATTCTAGACCATTTCAAGTTTCAGCTTATTAAACTTAAAAAAATACAAATGGATCTAAAAGTGGAAAAGTTCCACGTAGAAAAAAGAAACGCAACATTCATAGGACGCGGCAAAGATACAGCCTTTAGTAAATCAAATATGTCTCGCAAAGAACAATCGAAAAATTCATAGTCTATAGCAAAGATTCCCAAAGTGGTCTATATGGACCCCCATGGGTCGATTTCGACTTGCAGGGGATCTATGTCAGCGAGAAAAGAAATTAGGGGTGCACGAGATGTAAATGGGGGTCCACGTGAGTGGATCGCATTTAGGCAGATTATCATCAATATTTAGGCGTTCCGTAAATGTTTTATTATACCTAACACAGATTGTGTGTACATAATACTTATATTAGACATAGAAAATACTTATATAAATTGAATCATTGCTATCAGAGCATCAGGTTCGTCCCTCTCATTGACAGTATTATTTGTGTATTAATTTTATGTAAGAATTTTACTAGGTTTTGATTTGTTTCGTTCCAAAGCCAAATATTTACTTGCATTTTGTGTATTTTCAATAAAGGTATGAATAAAAATTGTACATCGTTTTCTGTTTTTACAATTGTCTACTCTACAAAAAACCTTATCACGGTGAACAGCACTGTGTCAGCTGTCAAAAACACATTTGAAGTTAATAAGTTTAGGAAAATTCAATATTAGGCAGGCAGGGGGTCTACGGAAAAGAAAAAAAAATCGGCAATTGGTCTACGGGGCGAAAAAGTTTGAGAAACTATGGTCTATAAATTTATGGATTCTCTACAATACCCTTTCTATATTTTCTTGTTATGTGATGTAATCTGATTAAATATGTGACAAAAAAAAATAAAAACACACAATTTTTGTTTGCATCTTGACCGAGAATATTTGAGAAGTTTGGCGTAAGTCTGTCATAAAACACTACATTTAATCGGAGCTCATTGTCGATCTAATTCAAGAAGATTGAATTCGCGAAATTTGCAAATTCCTTTGATTAAACATCTTTGGCGTTTGTAGGAGGCCTTCGCAATATAAATGACAGCAGATTAAATTTCACGTTCGGGCTGAAATTCGGCTGAAGCGATTTGCTTCGGGAGATACTTAACGATTTCATGTTTGAAATTACTCATGAAGCGGTAACACCTTTGAATTTTAATCCGTCTTGTATAGTGCTTCTCAAATATTTCTTCTTTTTATTCCGAAAAAAGCAACGGACGACCTTCATGGTCTAATTAGTAAGCCTCCGATGATACTCCACAGCAGTATTTTTGTATCAACTTTGATCGGTAGGAGTAAAACGTGGATGTGAAACAGGACTGAAAAGATCCGACTAAATGCTGTAGAAATGTGTGTACTAAAAAAGATCTGACTAAATGCTGTAGGAATGTGTGCACTTAAAAGATCCGACTAAATTCTGTAGAAATGTGTGCACTTAAAAGATCCGACTAAATGCTGTAGAAATGTGTGCACTTAAAAGATCCGACTAAATGCTGTAGATAAGTATGCACTTAAAAGATCCGACTAAATGCTGTAGAAATGTGTGCACTTAAAAGATCTGACTAAATGCTGTAGAAATGTGTGCACTTAAAAGATCCGACTAAATTCTGTAGAAATGTGTGCACTTAAAAGATCCGACTAAATACTGTAGAAATGTGTGCATCTCAAAGATCCGACTAAATGCTGTAGAAATGTGTGCGCTTAAAAGATCCGACTAAATGCTGTAGAAATGTGTGCACTTAAAAGATCCGACTAAATGCTGTAGAAATGTGTGCACTAAAAAGAATACATATGGTGGGCATGTATGACAGAAAATGGAATTAAGTGTAAAATTAAGGCTCGTGCGTTGAGCACGACGAAGAAGACTATTCTGAGATGGTTTGGGCACGTGGAACGAATGAATGAAGAAAGACTAACAAAACAAATATACAATACGAATGTGAGTGGAATCCGTGGTAGAGGTAGACCTAAAAAAGATGGTTGGACCAAGCGTACGATATTTTGAAAGTCAGATAAATTGTCGGAGTAGTATGAAAAGGTTTATGAGTATAGAAGGGCGAACTATATATATTACGACGGGAAAATTTGGAGCTCTCTCTTTTTGTCTACCCCGATAAGAAGACGACGTCATGATATAACATATATTGTACGTAAAAAAGCAAAATAAATATAGCTATTTCCTGATGTTTAAAGAACACTATCTGGAAAAACAAGCATATGAACATCCATAGCAAGGTGAGGATATACAAGACCTGTGTCCGCCCCATAATGACATAAATCATAGAGTCCAGAGCCGACACTGTCAGAACCAAAAATCTCCTTCGAACCAGCGAAATGAAGGTACTCAGGAGTATCGCTAGCAAAACCCTTCGTGATAGAGTACGAAACACAGAAATCCGAACGACGTGCGAAGTTGAAGATATTGTCAGATGGGAACGACAGAGAAGAAGGTTCTGGAACGAACACATATCCAGAATGGTGCAACCAAGAGCCGTAAGAATGACCAGGGACAGTATCCCCCATGCAAGCAGACCTCCCAAAAGGTGGAAAGCCAGCTGGCAGTCGACGTCACAAGAGGCAAACAATGATGCAGGACCATAACAGGCCAACAGGCCTAAAATAAGGTGAAGAAGAAAAAAGCAAGGAACGACATCGTTTTTTTTTATGTGAGAGACCATAAATCCTCGCAATGCGTGGCAAAATGTTTGTGAATTGTAACCTTGGGCTGGAAGGCAAATCGTAGAATTCGCTCGAATATCCAAATTCCCTGGTGTAAATATAGCATATAATAAATATCCCTGTCTGGGCTACACGGTACCCCAATGTGTGGAAATCATTTTGCAGACAGATAGCAAATCGTTGTTTGATTTTGGGGAAAAATGAATCTTTCCGCCTGTGTGACATTTTATTTGTACGGTCAAATGCGAAAAAGATCCAAGCTACAAGACTTTTTTGTTTAGTTGAATCTAAACTTGGGGTTGAATTCAGTTTCACCCGGGTGTATATCGAAATAGATTCATCCTAATATAACTGTAAAATATCATATAGATCCTTAACTGGTGAAAAGATTGTTAAATTAATTATTCATGAAAAAAAAATCGCGATGTCATTAGTTTCCATTTTGTATGCCACAGGGTGTTAGAAAATGGTTGGCGTGTGCAACTTTTGAAAGCAAGTAAAAAGTGTGATATACGAGTATATCATACATATGTTATTGAGTGTTACTGTTTGTCAGGTTGATGAGAATGTGCAACGGAGTTTTATATAATCAAAAATCGGAAAGAAATATCAATTTATTTTTCATGCTATACGTCCTCAGTGAGATACAGGCAAAAGCCTAGTTTACTGGGGACACGATAAATGAAAGGCAACAAACCTAGATTCATTAAAATTTTGTCCAAATTAAATTACCTGTTGTTTTTTTTTTTTTGCAAATTGTATATTTATAATTAATGATTTTTTTCATATACTCGTATTATATAAATAAAATAAAAAATTAAATAAATTTCAATTCAAATGCAAATTTTTATACAGCGCTTTTTAGAGATTAAAATCTCTTCAAGGGCGCTCTAACAGGACTCTCGAACCCACAATTATTAAACAAATCATGTCTGGCAGCTATAGCAGCGCCCAAACGAATCATGTTTAACACTTTCTTAGCATACAGTTCAACCCGGCGGGACCACTTTCTTAGCATACAGTTCAACCCTGCGGGACCACTTTCTTAGCATACAGTTCAACCCTGCGGGACCACTTTCTTAGCATATGGTTCAACCCTGCGGGAACACTTTCTTAGCATACAGTTCAACCCTGCGGGAACACTTTCTTAGCATACAGTTCAACCCTGCGGGACCACTTTCTTAGCATATAGTTCAACCCTGCGGGACCACTTTCTTAGCATATAGTTCAACCCTGCGGGACCACTTTCTTAGCATACAGTTCAACCCTGCGGGACCACTTTCTTAGCATACAGTTCAACCCTGCGGGACCATTTTCTTAGCATACAGTTCAACCCTGTGGGACCACAGCCATATGGAAATAACTTTCAATCGACCAGAAAGATGTTTACGAGGCCTTAAGTTAAAGTCAGACTGGAAAACCTTTTTTGTTATAAAAGAATCTGGGTTCCAGCTGAAATCGAACCCGCTACTTCCGAGTGAGAAGACAAGCGTCTCACCCAACTAGGCTACGCAGTTCGTCAAAAATGACTTATAGACATCCCTTTATAGAAACTCATATCAACATAAACATTATACTCCACCTAAAGCCGAATGTGTTACGATCATATATCGGAAAATCTTCTTAGGTTACTTTGTAGTTCATCTTCACTTGGAAAGTTTTATTACCAAATATGTTTTCCTAAACAACCGGGAGTTTCGGGTTCGAATCCCGATGGTACCCAAAAAAGGTCCCAACCTGGTAAAAGAGTTTGTCTAATAACAAAACTCGCACGCACCAAGTACGTATGCGAGTGTCGTTGCGTCTTCGCCTGTGGTAGAACGATAGTACGTGCACTGACGAACCACGAGTTCCGTGCCTACTACTACAGTGGTTCAAAACTCGAAGGCTTGATTAATGGAGCCAAAAACAATGTTGTCTCCCGGTCATTCTTTTCAATACGTCCGATTCACCAAAACTAACATTAGCACAGTGGTAATGTTAGTTTGAGATAGTGATTTTTTAAATTTAACTGAAAACTAGACTGGGACACTATTTTCAGTATTGTAAATCGAATTCGAAACCCTCGAGTTGAAGTCAAACGAACAGAAAATAGTTATGTCGTCAATTTGAGTCTTTTTTTGCATATATATGTCCATTTTCAGAGTATACATTTTGCCCCAGAAAAGTAATGCCCCGTCACGGACGATTTTTATCCGAAATCAATTTCGGGAATGGGAAAACTAAAATAAGTGGGGAATGGGAAATAGGGACAAATGATATTTATAAGATTAGTTGTTCAGTGGAGTTGAGAAAATTGAGAAAAATGGAGTGAGATGAGAATTTAATACACTTTTTTTCACGTTTAACGACTTTTTTCACATTTTCGTTGTTGAAATACTTCTTTCTCTGCGAATCCATATTCTTCTAAATCGTGTGCTTAATATTGAGCATCGTGGTTCTCTACTATGTCTGGAACTTGGTGCAACATCTGTCTTCATCCCTCCCGGTCCCGGAGCATGTTGAATGTAACTCTTAAAGAAGATCCTGTTAACTCCTTTATTTGATTCACCCATCTCCTTATAATTTTTTTTTATCCACTTTGCACGGATTTCTCCTGTTACACAAAGAGGGTCTGCTTCTAGCGTTAGCTTATTCGTTAGGAAGAATATCAGCCAGGATTCTTCTCATACTGCTAGGCGGTACCGAGAATATATCAACAGTGTCATTCAGTTGGTTTAATATCTCTATTAAATTTATATTGGTATAGACCACGCGTGACTGAGTGTTTAGCCATGATATTCGTCCTGTAAGTTGGTATGTAGAACAGAGGGTGATTTCTTGCATGGCTATATTTATTAGGTACATATAAACTTAGTGCTTTTAGAAACGCGGGATAGTTAAAGCAACCTTGAAAAACCTTAAGTGGGAATATCGCAATGGATTCTTGCATTCTTGTTTCGAGAGTTCTATAGTTACACACCGTGAGCAGTTGGACATGGTGAGCATATTTTTGGTAATCGCCCTTTGTTCTGTACCATAGATAGTTAGAACACCTGCCTCTTGCTCGCATTCTCTGTGATCACTCAGTTCTCCAGATTTTTATCATTTTTTTCTAAAAACACGACCAAAATACGTCAGAATTATTTTTCATCGTGACGTTGAACGTCTTTCGATAATTCTTGGATGATAGAGACGTTGGTGCACCTTATGATCCATGGAGATGCGAAGAATCCGCCTCCATCACCATATCTCAAAGACATCTACCATGTCTATTTCCTTCTTACTCATCGTCCATTTTTCCACTCCATGTGCTATGGAGATATTAAAAGACTTAACTAGAAGGATTTCAGTTCTACTGAGTACCCAAATTGGAATACACATTTTCTGATGGTAACGATTTTGATATTAATTGATGATATATTTATTTACTTTTAAGCCTTGTTAAGTGACCTCCGTGGCCTAGTTGGTAAGACGCATGTCTTCCAACCCGGGAGTTAAGGATTCGATTCCCGAAAAAAATATTAAACAAATCAAGAGTGCATTTCATCTGTGAAAGTGGTATAGACCAATTAAAACGTACCTGGATCAAGTGAACCAGATAATAAAAGAAGAGAATGAGAAGAGCATGATGTTGTATTATATTACACTTTCGTAAAATACAGTTCAATCTGGTAGCTATGTAGCAAAATCTTCGACCAACCAGAAAATGTTCAAGAGGCCAGTAGTAAAAACAAGACTTGATCCATTAAAATAAATTCGATACAAGCTGGAATTGATCCCATAACCCCCGGGTTAGAGGATGTCTTACTAACTAGGCCACATAGGTCTTCCATGTATGAATGTAGAGGAAGTAAACAAGCTATTTCGTTGTTTGAAAAATATTTCTACCTCACGTGATTTTTGTATTTATAAACTTTCAATTAAGTGCGGTATTATGATAGATCTTTTGCCGTTGCTGGTCCTGTGGCGTGGAATGATCTGCATCTTATTGTAAAATATATGCGTTGCATATGCAGCTTTAGGAAGCACTCGAAGACAACCCTTTTTGGGAGGTCTTATCAAAATTTATGATGGTATATGAACACTATACACATACACTACACCTAAAGCCGAATGCGTAACGATCGCAAATCGGGAGATCTACAAAGGTTTCTTTATAGTTCGTCTTCGTTCGGTAAGTTTACGGCACTTTTCTTACCAAATATATTTTTCGGGACACGTACAAATACGGGGAAGTACGAGTACCTAATATAAAGGCCGCAGCCACTTCCTTCTTACTTTTTTTTTTTATTAAACAAAGTAAATTATTGTACAAACATTTGTCAAGGCTATACTTATATACAAATTTATTATTTAACTAATCTTAATTATATGTTATAATTTATGAACTTACTTAATTTTATTTTCCTACATATCATTTTATTTTATTTATTCAATCTTAATATATGAGATCTTAAAAATAATTAACACCTACATACTACTTATAACTAGATAACAATTCTTACACTAATTATTTAGCAAAAACAAGTCCACTCGTTCAGGCTACTTGTATTCCATCACATTCACTCAGACCTTGGTCGTACCAGCTAATACTGAAGGTGGACTAGTTCTTACCTTTACACTCAACGTATTTATATTTTTGTAATATTTTTTATTTATAAGTAATAGTGAGTTCGATTCACTAGTTAGAGCACCCTTAAAGAGATTCTCTCTGAACGACGGTATATGAATGGATTTTTTACGATAATTATTATTCAAACTGTAAAGTGTAATTTTTAATTTACCCGAAACCACTGATATTTTCATCACATTCACGCATGATTTTATCAACTTCCAGTGAATTGTGAATGGCCTGGCGCTGAGAGTTGTTAAGATCATCGGGGCTGGCGCACAATGCTCGCTCATTGAGAGTTCTCCAATCTCCACTTTCCACTCTCTACTCTCTACTGTCTGCCCTCTATAAATAGAAGGCCACCCCGCGCCTCATTACGAGCCTGCTCTCACATTTATGAGAGTATTGTTCATCACATTCGCGATATCCACACATACGCGACTTTCATATTCAACATCTGATTGAATTCGAAATCGATGATTGAAAATTTTCACTTTTCAAAATAAATAGGGCTATCGTCTTCTGAGAAAACTTTCTACATCGCTCGACCTGTTCAATGGAAATGCCTACATGAGAAAATGCTCTTGAAAGAAAATCTGGATGTTTTATTATGGAACTCAAAAACTAATGTTTATTCGAGAACTCATCAAAAATCGAATCAATTTCACTCTTAGAGTGACTAATCTTTTAATTGCATTACTCTTGAGATTACACAATTTAAAATTGTATGACTATTGGAAAGGATTAATTTCGAATAGATCACTTTTGGAATGACTGTTTTAAAAAGAATTACTGTTGGAATTGTTCAGTTTTAAATTGCAGTTCTTCCGTTGACAAATCATAGTATAAATAGGTCAAAACCCATACGACCGGCTGTCATCAAAGAAATAATACGAGAATTGAATTTTGAATACAAGAGAGCGAGAGAGGAATACTTGGATTCTCTCCGAAAGTTGTTTGAAATTTGAATCTCGGTGGGTCCGTGATTAATGAAAAGATGGAAACTATACTGAACGAATTTTAAATACCTAGCTAACAATTTTTTAACTGATATAAAAGGGGACGATGTATAAATGATATATATATATATAAACATATTCTACATTTATGAATATATATTTTCATAAATGTAGAATTTGTTTTACTTCCGTGAATATTTCACGGGTTGCAACTAGTGGTATATAACTCTTGAAATGCCTCAGTGACAAATAGCATCACTCTTGGATTGATTCAATTTAATTTTGCTGCATTCTTTATGTAGCAAAATTAAATTGAATTAACAACTGGTTGAGCGTATGTATAATCATAATGTATTGGGGATTTCAATAAAGAAACGTAGATTTTCGTGAATCTCGAGGTTTCTCGTAAACACAAAATTCTCAGTTCAAATTTTCAGACGTGAAGATAAGAAAATTATTTTATCTTAGTTCGCATCATTTAATAAAACATAAAATTTCTTGATAAATGTATTTCAAATAAGTGTTCCTCTCTTCGTGGGGAGAATGCAGACTTCTCGCAACAACTTCGCTGTGTAATGTCGTTATTTATCTTGATTGTGATTCCATCTCTGTTTGTGCTTTATGTGTATTTTGTTGTCGTTGTAATTTTTAATTTATTCATTACAACTTTCATGTTACATTTGTTATGTTAACTACAGAATCGTCGACATCACTCAATTCAATTTTAGCTGAATATCGAGAAACAACTAACACGTGTGGCGTTTCTTAAGGGGATATTCTTCTCTAGAAATTTGTAAAAAAATGTTTTTTTTTGCGTATTAAAGTTTAGACCTTTAAGAATGTGTTCGCAGAAGGAAATTTTAAAATTCTCAATATTTACGAAGCTATAGCTATAAATGAGACAGCAATTATGCCGCTCCGGTATGACTCCGACAATAATCTCAAAACTTTAAACGCGTTTTTCTCGAAACTACTTTTATCGACCTGGTCGACATAAAATCTCAAGTTATATTCAACCGATTACCTTCAAATTTGGTATGAAACTTTAATAAATGTTTTTATATCGTCCCTACATTGAAAAATTCAAAATTATTTATTGAAAATATAAAAATTTGAAAATAAGGGTAAAAAATTGAATTTTTTTTCAGACAGCTGCCATTTTAGGTTTTTTTTCTTCTTTGATACCAACTATAAAAAACATTATTTTTTATTAAGAAACTGGGTATGATTTTTATTTCGAGTTTACAAAAGGGTTCCAATTATGTCGACCAGTTTACCCCCTTTTATACGACAATATATAACAGCTGATAACATCTTGAATTTTCAATTATTTTTGTACATTCTCAAATCATCAATAAGCAAACTGTAAAAATATTTTTTGTTTTTTTTTCTTTAGTCTGAAAAAAACGCCCGAAATTCACGTCTCTAGAGTTGATGCAAGATCTGCTGTTTATAAACAAAATCAAAAAGATGTGCCAATATATTTCATTTTATGCACGATTTTTTATGGTCGGTTTTAATATAAAATATTTTATCAACCATTAACCTGTAAGTGAGTATAAACGCACGGGTGCGTGTGAACCTAATTTATCTCATGTTAGTACGAACGCACCGGTGCGTTTTACATTAACATCCTAGAAAAGTATAGATTATATCAAAAAAGTTTATTGTATCGATATCTATGAATAACTTGTCATAACAAATTCCAATTCGCAATACAGTTTTCGCTTTTACCGATTTATAATAATAAAACGAAATATGTATCATAATACTTCAACCTCACAAAAAAAATATGTAAAAAAATATTTTAAAATCTAACTCCCTGGTTACATATTGTTCCTATATAACTTACTAACTAGCTTACCACACAGGTTACAGAAGGCTACAAGAGTAATACGTAAATTAGAATTCTTGTCACAAAAATTATAAACAATTACATGAATCACAAACAAATGAATATCAAAAAACAATACGCACATGCATACCACATATACATAAATACAAACTTGAGACAGGTCAAGGCTTAGGGAATCAAAGGCCCTAAGAACTCCAAAATGTTCTATCTAAACACACAACTTTCGCCTTCTCCACATTCATACATCTCGCTATGCACAATCTTCTTATATTCATACTTCTCACTCTACCTTCTTTCAAAATCTGGTATATTTTATTTAGCCACGTTTTACTCAGTCTACCTCTTTACCTTTCACTTCTGACTTGTATATTTGGTTAGTCATTTCTTCGTCACTCATTTTCTCTACATGTCCAAACCATCTCATAGCTCCTTTACTAATCTTACTTAAAACATCAATTTTATCCATGCATTAATTTCTAATGTCTTCATTCCGCCTTCTTACAAACATTAACACTTGACAAAATTCCCTTAGGCGTCGGCCACACAGGAAGGAGCCTCGCTTGATACTTAGAGCTATGTTGCGAGTTAAGCGACATATCCTAGCGAACCAACGTACCGCATACTATCGCAGTGGCCACACTGCACGCTTCGCGCCACGTTGCATGACGATTAGTCATCGAGTGAATCTCCTACCGAACAGATGTGTTGGTTAATTAACAAGATGGCGGAAATTTTATTGACAGCTGTATATAAAAGGGTGCCTTTGTGGAACTCATCTAGCAAATTATAGAAAAATGTACCTGTAATAAAATCACTTTGGAATGAAGTTGCGCAGAAAGTAAATAAAGATGGTAAGTTGTAATGAAATTGGTTAGTTTTGAGAGTAACATCGTGTGTTAACTCAATCGCTACCAACTGTCAAATGAATTTGTGCGAAGCACTTTGGTGTGGCCATGCATGAAGTCACCTAGTATATGAGTCACGTAAAATCTAGCTTAGCACCTAACGAAGCATTTTGGTGTGGCCTCAGCCTTAGTGCGCGCATCTCCACAGCATTAATCTTACTTGTGTCCTTCTTCAAATAAATAAATATTCTGCATGCGTATTTTTTCTTCTTTGATTTGTGTTTCTCGATCAATCATCATCAAATGTAAATATAGATCTCACCATGTCAAACCGTTGCATTAAATGTGATCCCTGCCAATCTTATATGTTATATATTCGGTTGTGAAACATCACTTTTCATTTCTGTTTCTTACCATTTTGCAACTTAACTACGCACATGTGTACCTGCATACTAGAAGCATACTCGTATACACGAGCGCATGCATTGGCGTTCATTTTGAAGCGTCATTCCTAGAATCAGAATGAGGGAATAGGGGAGACGAGATAGTTATTGACAATTTTACTAATTAAAATATTATCTAGTCTTCACCTTTATATATATATATATATATATATATATATATATATATATATATATATATATATATATATATATATATATATATATATATATATATATATATATATATATATATATATATATATATATATATATATATATATATATATATATATATATATATATATATATATATATATATATATATATATATATATATATATATATATATATATATATATATATATATATATATATATATATATATATATATATATATATATATATATATATATATATATATATATATATATTTTATTTATTATTACACATGACAAGAAATATACACAATTTGAGAAAAATACAACAGGTAATTTGATTAAGACATATAATTTTAATGGATCTGGGTTTGTTGCCTTTCATTTGTCGTATCCCCAGTAAACTAGGCTTTTGCCGGTATCTCACTGAGGATATTTAGCATGAAAAAATAAATCGATACTTCTTTCCGATTTTTGATTACACAAAAAAACCCCGTTGCACGCTCTCTTCAACCTGACAAACAGTGACACTCAACTACAACTGGAAACATCTTGCGAAATTCAACTCCTCACACATCATCACTCCAGAAAGACCAAAAATATTCATCCCACAATATACCGCACACAATCATAAGAATAAAAATTAAAACAAATTTAAAACAAAAAAAAAATACACAGAAACACAAATACAAAAACAACCAAAATCAAAACAATATCTATATCAATGTTGATTCTAGCACACCACTGTACACAATCATTTTTGAAGATTTTTCAATGGTTTTATCGGCAAAATAATAATCATAAAAAGAAAATTTACATATATATAACGCCGTTTAGAGTGCAGACTGACCTCAGGGGCGCTCCAATTTGGGACTCGAACCAATCATTATTGATATATCAAAAACTCCGTACTCAGATTTATTCAAAAAAGGATTCCAGCATAGTTTTCATTTAAGGTATCTTTACATTTTTCTGGTTGGTTGGAAGAGATTGCCACATAGAAATAAGCTAGCTAGGCTGTACTGTATACAACGAAAGTGTAATACAATACAAAGTCGAGTGTTAGGACAAGAAGGTAGTGATTGAACTAAATGCGCCGTTAACCTTTTTCCCTGCAGCAACACACTTTTCAATATCTTAAAATCTCTAGAAAACATGCTCTCCAAATAGCAAGTAAAACAGATTCGACTAAATATTTTTTGTACTCATTTTAGGACCCTTACACTATAAATTGGACTGCGCATATTCCGTTTATTCTATCTAAAATTATTTTTTTACATATCATCATGCCGTGTCCCTTGCAATGTAGGCAGAGGGGACAAATTTCCAAACTTTTCTATCCAAGCACACAATTTTCGTATCCTCCATATTCACACATCACTTCATGCACATTCTTCTATTATGCATACTTCCCCTTGTATCACAATTTAATCCACTTGATCCAAGTACGTTTTCATCGGTCTACCTCTTTCAAGTTTAATTCACTCATCCTTACACCTCTCCCTTCATCCAAAATATATTAATTTAAAAATATAAGTTATGCTAAGATTTTATTATTTCTTGCACGGAATAGAGAAATTAAATTGTCTATTTGACATAGTTATGCTATGTATAAATATTAAATATGTGTTTTTATAATATTAAATTTGTACGTTAAAGCTTTCTTATAATTATAGTTAGAATTAACAAGACAAACCATTTACAATCGTTAGTGATTTGACCCAACAATCCATCGTTTGCCAACTGTGTCCACATATCAAACGCATCTGGATTTGGGACGAGAAAAAACGGATCGATGAATTGGCCTGTCAAACCCGACAGCTTTTTCTACTCAGTCTTAAGACGATAATAAAACAAACAGGTGAACACGTAAATACATATTGCAAAATTATTTCATCAAATGAGAAACAGTGTGAACTATAAAATTCATCTTGAAAATTGCATAGTTTCCCGCGCATTGTTATGTCACGCGCGCATTCCGCTGCGATTTGGCGCCCAAAATTATTTTGAAATTGGAACGCGAGGAAAGAGTTCGTTTGTTTTGAACGGAAAACCCGAAAAATCGTGTTCGTAATTGCAAAATTTTAACCTAATTTTTTCGCGTTCGCAACAGTTACTGATTCGTTTAAATGTCATTGAAAATTTTAAATTTTTAAATTAGTGTTTCATGATAACTTAAAAGTGATCTGTGAGTTTGTGTAAGCAAATAAGTGATTCCTTTTTGCATCAAAATGATTTCCCTGGCGTCATTTTCGTACAAATCTTTCTTTTCGTCGTGTTTTGAAAATCTCTGCAGTTTACTTGTTACTGAGTTTTGGAATTCCGTGACAGACGGAATATTTTTAAATTATTTTCAAATAAGTGGAGACTTTTGGAGTCTTCTTTTTAATATCTAATCACAACGTTTTTCTTTTAAATCTAAAATAAACAATTATAGATAAAATAAAATAAAACACTTCACTTAATATAATATAGTTCCTGATAAAATGGAAAAAGTTTACTATAGAAGAACAACGGTCAGTGTAAATTTTCGAATTTTTAACACATTTTTTTTAATATTCTTATCTTGAAACTTATTGACAATTTTTGTAAGGTATTTTTGTTGCGAATCTCAAACTATCTACTAAATATTTGCTGCCTTCTGCTTCTCAAGTTGGCTTTCTGTCTTAAATCCAATTAATTTGACATTGAATCACTCTTTCAATGCCAACAGTGCAATAGACTTTTTCGTACAAAAATTGCATCCATTCAATAATATTATACAGGCATGTACATGAAAAGAATCACACTGCGATATTTTTTTTGGTTACCACCGGATATCGAGCCCTAAACTCCTAGTTTGAAAGACAAACATTGTACAAGTAATATGTCGTTTATGAGCCAACGCGTTTTATATGTTATGGCTCCTTATCTTGGCCGCTAACCAGAGGCAGCAATCTTTTTTTTCCTCAAAGTTTTTTATTTGGCCATTGGATATAACATAATACATTTATAATATGTCTAGAAATAACATAACGCGGGCTCTATAGGTGTATGCAGTCTGTGCTTTACACTATATGAACTTTTAAGATTTTTTTAATCGATTGCCTTTTGATTTGGCACCAATTATGACTATTTTACATTTGTTTGGTTAGGCCGAGGCCACACCGAAGTGATTCGCTTAGTGCTAAGCTACGTGCTACGTGACTAATAGACTAGGTGACTATAATAGTCACATAGCGTGGCGCGAAGCGTGCAGTGTAGCCATTGCGATAGTATGGGGTGCATTGGATCGCTAGGATATGTCACCTAGCTCGCAGCGTAGCTCTAAGCACCAAGCAAGGCTCCTACCTGTGTGAGCGAGGCCTTAGTATTTTTTCACACATCCGTTCAACATGTCCAAACCATCTCCGAGTCCCCCTTTTCACCTCACTTAACAGATTAATTTCCTTGTCCAGACCATCAATTATGCCACGTGTCTCCAGTAGAAAACAACAGACATTCCCCTATAATTCAAATCAACCAGGTCATATCCAGAGCATGTAGTCTCGATATTCAAACAAACCATAATGTATTGTGGGTTCCTGTATATCTCCACAATCACATTCACCGCTACTTTCGTTCAAGAAACCCCATCATTGCATGTTCACCTTGCATCTAATCCCCCATACTCGGAGTATATTCAGTGATTTACATGTAACCTGGGGCGATAGGGCTGAATATTATGATAAAGCTTTTGATCTTGCGGGTCCTTTGGTGTGGAATGGTCTGCCTCATACTATCAGAGATATGGGTAGCGTGTGCAGCTTTAGGAATCACTTAAAGACAATCACTTTTGGAAGATCTTGTCAAAGTTCATGAGTGGGTTCGAATTCTGAGTTAGAGCACCCTTCCTCTCTAAACGGCGCTTTATAAATTGGAAGATATTGCCACATGTCAATAATCCCTCCACGTTATACTATATACTCGTACAACGAAAGTGTACTACAATACAATTCAATAAATTGTATCTTTATTGTTATTAGGCCAAGGTAGTTAACACATCACATATGTATTATTTAAATATATCATGTATGTAACACATCATGTATGTATTATTTAAATATATAATGTATGTAACACATCATGTATGTATTATTTAAATATATCATGTATGTAACACATCATGTATGTATTATTTAAATATGTCATGTATGTAGCACATCATGTATATATTATTTAAATATATCATGTATGTAACACATCATGTATGTACATATTATTTAAATATATCATGTATGTAACACATCATGTATATATTATTTAAATATATCATGTATGTCATACATCATGTATGTATTATTTAAATATATCATGTATGTTATACATCATGTATGTATTATTTAAATATATCATGTATGTTATACATCATGTACGAGGCATATCCAGAAAGTAAGTGTACTGAATTTTCGTAGGCTACAATTTTTTTTATTTAAACAAAAAAATTATGTGGTTATCGTAGTACATATGTAAGCTATTTTTCCACATAGTCGCCATTCCTCTCAATGCAGGTGGTGAAGCGGGGTATCAACTTTTTGATGCCTTCCTCGAAGTAGTTTCCCGCCAACCCCTCCGTCCACTTCTCCACCTCCTCCTTTACCTCCTCATCGGTTGAAAACCTTTTTCCACCCATGTGCAGCTTCAGGGAGGTAAAGAGATAGTAATCTGAAGGTACTAGGTCAGGAGAATGTGCGGGATGGTTCAGGACATCCCTTTTAAACCAGGCGAGCAGTTCCTTCGTGGCGTTGGCCGTGTGTGGTCTGGCATTGTCGTGCAGCAGGCAGACTCCCTTTATCAGCATGCTTCTCCTCTTGTTCTGAATCGCCCTCCGCAATTTTTAGGGTCTCACAGTATCTTGCAGAGTTGATGGTCTCCCCTTGAGGCATATATTCAATTAAAATTATGCCTTGACAGTCCCAAAACACGGATGCCATGATTTCTTGGCTGAAATTGTGGTTTTGAACTTTTTGGCGGAGGGTGAAGAGGTGTGACGTGACCGTTTTTAAACTCGCGACACCACCTGTACACACTCGTACGATTCATAGCTTTATCACCATATGCAGTTTTCACCTCATTATAAACCTCAACCGGAGGTTTTCCCTTCCAAACGAGATAACGGATGATGCCGCGTATTTCGCACTTGGCGGGAGATTGGATTGACATTTTTCACAAAACGTGTTGTCGCGTCAACACTTCTCAACGTACTGACCTCGAACCGGTCTCGTTGCGGAGGGGAAGGGTCAGGCTACACGGAAGTGTAGCCAACATGTCGAAACTTAAATCCATTCGGTCGTGAGAGCCTCAGTACACTTACTTTCTGGATACGCATAGTATGTATTATTTAAATATATCATGTATGTAGCACATCATGTAACATATGTATTATTTAAATACATAAAAATTCAATCTGTTTTCAAGTTGAGACGACATATTCGCAACATAGCGTTATTAAAAAGGGTATTTAAAATGGAAGCGACGTTATTAATGCCTACCATTACGCTACATCGGGCTGTGAATTATTCGCGGCCCTCCCGAGGGAGCGATTTATTTCAGTGTAAATATATTTTTAGCTCTGTCAAGTATATTTGGAATATGTCAAGATTTTTATTTATACGGTCTTGACTGTTTTCATTAATATTCCAAAGGAACATGGCTTAATAGCGATTCCCGTATTTTTAGGAATGTTGGATCAATATTGTACGGTACGCATTGGCGTAGCAGAATCATAAATGGTTATTAGCTTCTTTTTTTTCAATAATTGTTTTTTTTTAACAAACATACAATGACTGAAATGCGTTAGACTGGAGAAATAATGAGTTAGACTTAGGAAATAGTGAGTTAGACTTAGAAAATAATGAGTTAGATTTAGGAAATAATGAGTTAGACTTAGGAAATAATGAGTTAGACTTAGGAAATAATGAGTTAAACTTAGGAAATAATTAAATAGAACATCGATCAAGTAATATCAAGTCTATTACAAGCTCTTTTCACCAGGATCAAGATACAAAGACTTTGAAGGTTTTGGGTGTCATATTATATCTCAACTAATACTACAAAATGTAGCATTTAGTGTAAATAATACAGTCACAAGTAAGATTTTTTTTTTAAACTTAAGGATTAATTCAGGTCAGAAGAAGTTGAACAGCTTGACATTAGATTAAGATTTTTTTTAAATGAAGTATTTATTTATATTAAACATTTTTTTTAACTACAAGTTCTTGGTAATGTTTCAATATTTTCTAGTCTTATTGTTAAATTCTAGTTTATTTATTTAAAAACAATAAACAGTCTTATTCTAGTTTATTTATTAAAAAACCAATAAAATAACTTATTTGAAATATTTGTCAAAAAAACTAATATCAATAAAAGGTCATCAATTTGTTAAATGTTACCTAATAATTAGATAGCTTTTGCTAAAGTAAAATAATTACATTAAATTAACTAAAAATACATTATTATCGTCTCAAACCAATAAAAATACATTATTATCGTCTCAAACCAATAAAAATATATTTATCGTCTCAAACCAATAAAAATATATTTATCGTCTCTAACCAATAAAAATACATTATTATCGTCTCAAACCAATAAAAATACATTATTATTGTCTCAAACCAATAAAAAAAAACATTATTATCGTCTCAAACCAATAAAAAAAAAACATTATTATCGTCTCAAACCAATGAAAATACATTGATCGTCTCAAACCAATAAAAAATACATTATTATCATCTCAAACCAACAAAAATACATTATTATCGTCTCAAACCAATGAAAATACATTATTATCGTCTCAAACCAATAAAAAAACCTTATTATCGTCTCAAACCAATGAAAATACATTTATCGTCTAAAACCAATAAAAATACATTATTATCATCTCAAACCAACAAAAATACATTATTATCGTCTCAAACCAATAAAAATATATGTA
Source organism: Odontocerum albicorne (assembly GCA_949825065.1). NCBI lineage: Eukaryota > Metazoa > Arthropoda > Insecta > Trichoptera > Odontoceridae > Odontocerum > Odontocerum albicorne. The sequence goes on along the minus strand of OX463852.1, from coordinate 2,021,547 downwards.
TCGTCTCTAACCAATAAAAACACATTATTATCGTCTCAAACCAATAAAATTTTAAACTATAAATACACATATACAATGAAATATTTTTTTAGTTAAGGTATTAACAGTATGGAGGTTTAAAGACATTGTTATTTGTTAGTCAAACACTGTTAATTCCAATTTATATAACGGTGTAACCCTACTCAAACACTGTTTGTTCCACTTTGTATAATTTAGGGTGATACCGTTATATAAAGTGGGCTATACCGTTATCTAAAATAAACAGTGTTTGACTAAACAAATTACAATGCAATATTGTTCACAGCTTTCAGGAATACCAAAATAGCCAAATCTCATAAATCACAATTTACTTTAAAATACGAACAAATCACGTCCGACAGCTACAGTACTGGCCTGGCGTGTGTTTAAAAAATGGTGTCAAAAAAACCGTTTATGACCCTCAAAAAAAATCTTTAATTATAGTTCCGCCAGTGTTCAACTCATCAGCATGACTCTCAGCTCTCACGCCGGCTGCTGGTGGGTGGAAGAGCTCTGGATTCTCGCATGTGGAAATTCTCATTTGGAGTACATCACCTTTGAATCATAATTGAGCTCGGCACCCGAATAAGTGGAGATTATTTTGAAAAATAATTACCGAGGGGTGGCTGAATGGAGACACTGGGGGAAGGTGAGATAGAGCGATTGATGTGACGCGATAAGATATCGTACACTTCACAATTGCGGATTTTCGTTTAAAGCGTGGAGGCATATTTTGTCGAGTTGGTCTAAGTGTATTTAGTCAGAATAAGTTGTAAAAGATTTACAAAATAAATATAATATATACTATATACGTGTATTTGAAATTAACCCTTCCTTCCCTGTGATGTATAACTATATAGTACACATTGCTTCTAAAAACTTTAATATCTCTATAAATATAATAAATACTGGGTTCAGATTTTAGGTATTCCTCCGTAATACATTTACGCATTGAATGAAAAAATAATATTAATAATAATTAGCACTTATCGGCCACACCAGAGATATGTTGTGAAAATCGGGAATAAATTCACCAATACAATCAAACATGTGCCAGTGTGTGACGTAGGTATATTCATTCTAAAAACCGCTATGGGTGAGGAAGCGACCCTATTCACGTCTCACTCTACTTCGGTATATAGGAACGCAAGAAATAGAATCTCAGTTCCCTCGCTTCGGTAGCTTTCGGGCATCCATTTCAGGTGGTCGCATCGCCCGTTTTGTGAACGTCGGCCGATGTTTTTTTCATGTTTTCAGCAATTAAATTTCAATTATTATCACTTTTGATTTCAAATTTAAATAATTTAAACGATTGGCTATGAACATTCTTATTTTCCGATTTTAAATCGCTCATTTTTACATGTGTATTGAATACACAGCACCGGAACGCGCGGATTTGTTTATCGCAGGAAGGGAAAGGTTAATGGTGAGCGAGTAAGAGGTATTCGCACATTTTTAAACTCTAGTTTATCGTCTGTTTTCAATGCAGCTGCTAGGCTGGTATATGGTAGTCATATTAACAAGTCCACTTGTTGTCCACTTCTAAAAAGTCTACATTGGCTTAAGTATCGCTGATGGAATGATTTCAAACTTTGTATCTTTATATTCAAACCCTTTAATCTTAATGGGATGTCTCCATTGTATATTTTTAATGGGATGTCTCAATTGTATCTTTCTTAATGGAATGGCTCCATTGTATCTTTCTTAATGGGGGATATCTCCATTGTTTCTTTCTTAATGGGATGTCTCCATTGTATCTTTAGCATATGTGTTTGCAAGATGTTCCTTTGGAGAGGAGTAGAACTTTAAGATCAATTTTATCTTAATTGAATAAATTAATTGTTATTCGATCCAATAAGGAGGAGTATTATGACAAGGGTTTTACCGTTGCTGGACCTATGGGGTGGAATATTCTGCATCTAAATGTTCGAGATATGGGGGGCGTGTCCAGCTTTAGGAAGCCCTCGAAAATAACCTATTTGAGAGTGAGGCTCTAGGACCACTTGCCAACTAATGTTCGACTCGTTCCGTCAGGCAGTTTTAAAAAGCGATTGAAAAAACTTTTAATTTCAAGTCAGTAATGTTACGCGTTTCTCTCCTGTTTTTCCTTTCCTCTTATGCTTGCCATTATGTTTCCTTTGATTGATACCAATACAATTGTGTGCATGGATAGAAAGGTGCGGAGATCTTTCTTCTCTGTATACCCCAAAAAAGACATGTAATATACTGAAGACACTGTTATTTGTCCAGCTGTTCCTCTGTAACATCCAAGTAACATACGTCCGCATAGTCCAGAATCGGAAAGAGCAGAAATTGTACGAGTAAAATTTTGGTTTTAGTTGGAAGGAATCTTTGCAACACTTTAAGGGAATGAAGGCTGAAGAAGATGCTTCGGCTTACCTCATTTATTTGATCTCGCCATGAGAGAGTGTTATCTATTAGCACTCCTAGGTTTTTAACAGTTTTATGTTATGGTATGATAGAGCAATCAAGTAATATTGGAGGAAGTAAGTCAGTGTTGAATTTACCGAGAAGCTGAGGGCTGCCAATGAGGATCGCTTGAGAATTCTTAGGATTTATGAGTAAGCCATGCTCCCCAGTCCACTCCGAGATCGATTGAAGGTCCGCATTTAAATTGTTCAAAACCGCGTGAAAGAAATTTGGATCAAAATGAATATATATCTGTAGGTCATCCGCATACAGATGATAAGAACATTTAAGTGACGATGTTATTGGGTTGATGAATATAGAAAAAAAGGAGTGGAGAGAGAATTCCACCTTGGGGAACGCCTGCAGAGAGATCAGTCCATTCAGATATACGCTCTTGGTATTTACAGGATTGTTGTCTTCCCTTTAAATAGCTCGAAAACCAGACTATGACCGATTCAGAGAATCGTAATGAACACTTTCGAGCCATAAGCAGATCAAAGTCTTCAATATTGAATGCATTGCTAAAATCCAATAGACATAACAATGTCAGCTGCCTAAAGCTCATTCCACGTTTCACATCATCCGTAATCTTGACCAGTGCGGTAGTGGTACTATGTCCCGGACGAAATCCTGACTGCAACGGATTAAACAATTCAAATTGATTAAGGTGGGAGTCAATTATATAGCGCCGTTTAGAGAGCAAACTCTTCTCAAGGACTCGAACTCGGAACTTGAACCCACTATTTCTGAACAAATTACGTCTGGCAGCTATAATAACGCCCTAGATAATCATGTATAACACTTATACGTCACGGAGGTCGTCATAGGTATATCAAGAACGAATCAAGTTTCCTTACAGTGTGTCATCGTCGTTGCTGTGCCTCGTAGTCGTGGGTCCCCTCCCCATCCCAACGTCAATTTAGTGGGAGTGGAGTTTTTTTTTGTTCCTTTTTTGCCGTTGCACATCAGCAACCTCATCAGCTACACCGCTATATTGGATCCAATGGAACGCCGAAGTGAGTCGATAAGAGCACACTGGCATGTTTTTTTTTTTTTAAAGAATAGATATGACCGAAGCCATAGGTTTCCTTATACCCCCGAATACAAGACGAAAAAAATAGCTGTGTCACTCGAGGGGATAAGTACATCGCGGAGTTCAAACCAGCGACCTTCCGCATGGAAGTCCTGTGCGTTATCACGCAGTCATGTACCTATTCTTCTTCCTCTTGGCTTAGGTCGTATGACCTGTTTGTGACGGTGGGATGTCCTGGGATGATGACGTCCAGCTGTCTTTCCACCTTTTTGGCGGCCTTCCTGGTAATCTCCCGCTGTTAGGGTTTTCAGTCTTAGCGATTTTTGCCAGTCTTATATCATCCATACGGTCCACATGATCATGTACCTCACAGTGTAATATATGCACATTCGAATCATTTTTTGATACATGTATTTTTGTTCACATAGTGCAAAGACTTGGAATTATTTCTCAACTTTATTTGTGTTGTGAAACTGATTTTTTTTCTTTTTTTTCAGTACCGCAACAAGTTAAACGAACAGCAGAACGCCCGTCTTAGCCAGCAGCGGGAGGCGCTGACCGCGCGCCAAGCGGAGATGGCCAGCATCGACCAGCGCATATCTGAGCTGCAGGGGAGGCTGCAGCGCAAGAGGGTGGCCAACCGTCAGTTGGCGACGCAGATCTCCGGGAAGCAGCACGTGCCGCGGTAAGGAACCATGCAATAAATCTTATACATTCAAGGAAGCAAAACCTATAGAGATTTGGAACCATGCAATCAATTTTATAAATCCAAGGAAGCAAAATATATATAGGTTAGAAACCATGCAATCTATCTTATAAATCCAAGGATGCGAAACCTATAAAGATAAGAGACCAGGCAACCATCTTATAAATTCAAGGAAGCGGAACCTATTTATATAGTTAAGGGACCATGAATTCAATCTTGTAAATCCTAGGAAACAAAATTTAAATAGCAATGATGACAGATAATATCATACGACAGAGAAAAAATATCAACCCACCCTATAATAGAACTATACCAATACGTGAGTATACCTCGAGAAAACATCATGCAACGAGGTAAAGAACCATGGAATGTATCTAACCATTTCAAAGACTGCTTTAAATGAGATAAGAAACTTGAAGGTTACAGCAATAATTACTTACAATCTCTCACCAGACCCTCCGCTTTACACCAACAGACAGATGCACCATGGTGAGAGACCATGGATTTTATCTACTCGTAACTATTCCACAGATTGCGATGATAATAGGACATCCCTTACGATCGAGTGTGATTGTCAACCAACCATGGAAGACTTCACTACGTGTATTGGTTTATTGTTGTAGTTCAGGGAATAGAAAAAAAACAAAAATTACAAACTCAACTCATGTTCCGATGGCAAGCAGATTAAACTTCCTTGACTATCAGCTGCAGCCTTTCGTTTGGCAGATTTATCCAGCTATTTTAATGGCGCTTTAAAATGTTAAAAGTTGCTTATAAGTTACAGAAAAATATTTAAATATAATTTGGTCTATGAGTAAAACTATTCCATAAGTCAATCCGTCAGAAACGAAGATGGGATTGCAATTGTTGTTTATAGTTAAGGCATTAACGTTGTGGAGGTTTAAAGACATTGTAATTTATTTTTATCAAACACTGTTGATTCCACTTTTTTGTAACGGTATAACCCTACCGGTTTCAAGGCTTTCCCCTCATCTTCAGGCGAGCACAAACAAGACTAAATTCTGTTCGAACTGGTACCGATATACACGCTACAACGGTTGGGAGCTGAGGGGTGAGAGAGGCATGGGACGATTTCGGCCAAGAGCGGAGATACTTTTTCTATCGATAATGCCAAATTCTTACATATCAGTAGTAACGGAAATAAATTGGACATATTAGAGGCCTTAGAAATTTCTAAGTCAGTACATCGATCCGAACATCTGGTGAACAGTTATATCCCAAAAATCTCTCCGCTCTTGGCCGAAATCGTCCCATGCCTCCCTCACCCCTCAGCCCCCAACCGTTGAAGCGTGTATATCGGTACCAGTTCGAACATAATTTAGTCTTGTTTGTGCTCCCCTGAAGATGAGGAGAAAGCCTTGAAACCGGTAGGGTTATACCGTTACAAAAAATAAATTAATTAATAAATTACAAATGATTGCAATTTGTTCATATTTTGTATGAAAAATCAGTCCAACGATAGTGTGATTTATGATCATCAATGCATCAAGGGAGTTTTCACACGTAGCAGAGCTTCGAGTGTAGGCATATCCAAGTTTTCCTAGGCATGACATATTCTTTCAGACAGAAGCCCTCGCTGATCAGAAGAAAAAAATTATGAAAAATACTACAGTTAAAGACGACGATTAATTCATTGCTAACTTCATTCCAAAATTGTTGAATGTATATCGTAATTGAATATAATAGTTAAGCGCATTGTTCGGTTATTGTTTACCCGAATTCCTTGAGCGGTTATTTTCGCGACATTTTGAAAATGGAACGAAATAATAAGTTGTTTTTTCGATGATTGATGCTTTTTCACTACCACAAAGAAATAATTATGACACAAACAAACAAAAAATACAGTACGTTACAATATATAGTGACGTGGTTTTATGAATTTTGTAATGGTAACACAACATTCGAAGATGGCATCCGCTCTACTAATAAGGCCGATTACCACTGATGGCGACGAAATCAAAGCTTTTATCAAATAACTAGCGTTCTAAGACTCGAAATACTATTGAAACCTTCGTCCACGAGAATTTGGTATAATTTTGCGTTTGAATTTAACCTAAAATATCCAAAAAGAAAAAGGTCCTTGTCCTTGCGATGTTTCCCTATTCTTCCGAGACTTCCTCATTCTCCACGAAAATATTTAAATCTTCCCTAGCGAGAAAGACCTGATCTTTATCTTTCCACTGGCAGTCGAATTCTTTGGCGTGCATTGCACACAGCATCTGATTGCATGTTATTATTATAAATCCACTCAACTGCCGCTGCAGCAAGACGTCGTATCACGTAATTCTATTATCTCATGAGCACGTTTCTTCATTATACGCCATGTTTACGCTTCTACTGTCTTCTGTAATTGCCCGTAATTCAATTACGGGTACATCGGAGAATGTAATGTTTTCGCGTTATAATTGCTATTCTCTTGTGCTCGCAAATTGTGTTTTTATAGATTTCTTCTTCTTCTTCTCAGTGTCATGTCAGGTCCCCCCAACGTTAAATATCACCTGAGAGTAGGCATCTTTGTTTCCGGCAGCCCGAAAAAGTTCTCCAACGCCCTTTATGCCTGTCCAATCACGTATATTGCGGAGCCAGGAGATTGCCTCCTGCCAACACCTCTTCGGCCTTCTTTTTTGCCTTGGGATGATCAGGTGCAGTCATTTTTACTTTGCTCCTCTCTAAGTACATGACCCAAGTAGGACACCTTTCGGATTTTAATATTAGTCATCAACTCTCTATCAACTTTGGCTCTTTGAAGAACCCTCGTGTTGCTGACCATATCCGTCCAGGGTATCCGTAGCATTCTCCGGTGCATGCACATTTCGAATGCTTCCAGTCGGTTCATACTACTTACTCTCACTATATTCAGACGTATTGCTTCAAACTTCATCAAGTATAAATACCAGTATTGTGGATCGGTAAAAAGTTTCAGACTCCAAAAGATTTAAATGTGTGACTCCAACTTTAATTACAGTACATATATTGCTAACCATGCTTAATTACGTAGCGAATACTTAATTACGTAGCGTAACTACTTAAATGCAGTTTTTTTTGGAAATAATGTCTTCGAAATTCCTCATTATAGAATACGCTATTTGTACTAGATGGCACATAACATAGTTCATAATTTCTTAATGTAATAATGTAGCCGATAAGTTTTGAAAAATGTGAAAACTTTGAAGTCAGAGTCCTCAGTAAGATACAGGCAAAAGCCTAGTTTACTGGGAACACGACAAATGAAAGGCAACAGATTCATAAAAATTGTATGTCCACATTAAATTATCTATTGTTTTTTTTTTAATTGTGTTTTTATATATTTTTTTTAAATTATTATTTAAATTATGTATTTTTTAAATTATGTATCATATTTGTCCTTTTTTTTAAATGTTGGGTTCCAACGATAATCAAACCCGCAACCCCAGCATTGGAAGACTTACCAACTAGGCCACGAAGCAGGACATACCATATATGATGGAATAAAGAATGACTGCATTAGGAACCATACGGATTCAAAAAAAAACAGTCACTTAGTGAGTGACATTGGGTTGATTAACCCTTCCCTTACGGTGCTTAAATTGAAACGCCCGCTCCGGTGTTGGGTAGTGAGTACGCGATCAAAAATTAGCGATATTAAATCGGAAAAATAAGAACATTCATAGATAATCCCCTTAATTAATTATAATTGAAGTTAAAAATTATAATAATTGAGATTTAATTGCTGAAAACATTAAAAAACCATCTGGCAACGCTCACGGAACGGGCGTAGGTCTAATCTATTTGCAAGCCCAGAAGCTACTGTGGCGCGGAGCGTTAGTGGCTTACCCCGGCGTGGGATAAGCCTGCTTACCTGCTTACCTTACGCTTGCGACGATTGAGACAATTGAGCTCCTCGCAATTCAGTGTAGTATGCAAGAGTGAGATGCGAATATAGTGTCGCGCTTCCCGCATACTCTTCACCTATCGTCAAGACGAGGCACTCGCAGCGTTTAAATGCGAATTTGTTTTCGATCTTTACAAAACACCTACGATGTAGTCAATAAATTCTGATTATTATTAATATTATTTTTTAAATCAATGCTTAAATATATAATGGAGGAATACCTAAAATCTTAACCTTGTATTTATAATATTTATAGAGATATTGATGGTTATTAGAAGCAACGTGTAGAAGATACCCAACACAGGGAAGGAAAGGTTAAGTTTCATATGGCATTTTACCTATATTGCGTACTGTAATATGTATATACAAATTTTACCTTCTTAATTTTGTAAGAACGTTTCTTGTATGGAAAGGCTTAGACACCCTTCTTTAATGTTCTATAATAGATTTTTTCTCCTTACACTTTCATTGTATACTGTATTACCTGACGGGCGTATTATCACTATTCCAACCAACCAGAAATATGTTAGAGTCTTTAAGTGAACACTGTAAAAATCTGGGTTCCAACAGAAATTGAACCCGCACCACCCGGTCTGGAGGACAGGCGTCTTACCAACTAGGCCACGGAGTTCGTCTCTTATCATTTTTAAATCAGGAAAATTGAAAATAAATTCTATGATTGTTTTCTTGCTAAATGAATTCAACAAAATAAAACACAACTGTAGTCTAAACCGTTCTTTATATCATATCCCATCTGAGCGATGTTGCCAGTATGTACATTCTTGCGTGTCGTCGATTAGGTACTTCCTTCATTCCACAGTACCCAGTACGTTACCGGCAATGTAAACGAAACCATTTCGTATATTATATTCCGCCAGCATGCCATTCTCGATTGTAGGAAGAGAATAAATAAAACAAGAAAACTCACATTACAAGATTGCTCTCGAGCAAGAATTAAACTCAAGTACGTAACATGTTATTATTGCCAGTTACCATCGTTTCGCTGTTTACACGTCCACATAAATGCTGTATTAGACTATTGATCTGAGATCGCTTTATTGTTCATTAAGATGCTATAACGCATTACAATTAGTTATCTGTTTATTATAATGATAATGCAACACGAGAATATTGGATTATCGTTTTATAATCTTATCTAAACTTCGGGCTAGACAAATATACTAAGGTTTGACCTTTTCCTTTCTGTGCTAAACAAATCCGCGTGTTCCGGTGCTGTGTATTCAATATACATCAATACACATGTAAAAATGAACGATTTAAAATCGGAAAAATAAGAATATTCATAGCCAATCGCTTAAATTAATTAAATTTAAAGTTAAAAATAATAATAATTGAAAGTTAATTGCTGAAAACATGAAAAAAACATCAGCCGACGTTCACAAAACGGGCGAAGCGACCACCTCAAATGGATGCCCGAAAGCTACTGAAGCGAGCGAACTGAGATTCTATTTCTTGCGTTCCCATACACCAAAGTAGAGTGAGAGCGAGACGTGAATAGCGTCGCTTCCTCACCCATAGCGGTTTTTTAGAATGAATATACCTACGTCACACACTGGCACACGTTTGATTGTACTGGTGAATCTATTCCCGATTTTCACAAAATATCTCTGATGTGGCCGATAAGTGCTAATTATTATTAATATTATTTTTTCATTCAATGCGTAAATGTATTACGGAGGAATACCTAAAATCTGAACCCAGTATTTATTATATTTATAGAGATATTAAAGTTTTTAGAAGCAATGTGCACTAGTTACACATCACATGGAAGGAAGGGTTAAGTTATTGGTATGTTAAACCATGCGATGCTTTATTTTTATAAATCTGTTCTTAACTACTAAAGATGGTTGGCTCCCGTAACAACTGATTAAAAACGAATATTTATGTTCTATTTATGACAGATATTTTTAACCTTTAAAGGTAGGAAACTTTTGCTCAAAATTATTAACATTTGTTATGATTTAATTGAGTATTTGTTAAATTTGTTCCGAGCATAGTTTTTTTTATCTGCTCTAAACTCCATTATATAGGTGTGCATTGGCCTCACAAACGCTTTATAAATTTTGCTTACTGTCTATTCTCGTTTATATGTTATACCTCAGAGTTATTATGGACGAAAAATTTAGAGATAAAGTTAGAAACTCCTGTATCCGAGAAGTAGAAGACATTGTGAGATGATTGCAGAAGACACTGACGAGATCATATGAAAAAAATATGGATAACATAAGATTTTCCTACGTAGCAACGTATTGAATGTACGCTGACTGTCGTCCCCCAGGAAGATCTCCAAAACGATGGAAAATTATAAATTCATCGGCTTATCAGAAACAGTAGTGACGATAACTGAACCACTAGCTTCCTATCCCGAGACGCTCTTCAGACGGAATCTAGCGGGAATCAATGTAATTAGTGGAATAAGAAAGTAATTTATCTTTAAATATTCATTAACTACACGTTTAACTGACTCTATATTTTTGTAAATATTAAATTAGTATTTGCCTTTTCGATATTTCAATTGAACCAAAAAAAAGGTTCATTGTTGCATAATTGCGTCCATTTGATATTATCGTATGAATTCTCATTCAAAATTTAACAATAAGGTAACTTTTAACATCGACTGTCCTTGGATACCGTCGACTGTAGAGTGAAGGTTTACAAATGGTAAGATTGTTTAATCAATTCCAGACAAAGATCGTCTTTAGTAACAACAATAACAATACAATCCTCAAATTTCTTCCACTTTGACACAAAATGGTATACGCAAATTTGTTTGATTATAATTTAACCAAACCACATGTGTCTGTCACTGTTGTTTGTTCGGATAAATATAATTAATACGTATCACTACTTCGTATAAGTCATGCATGAAGATAATATATACAGATGATGGGGTGAATATCTGCAATTTATTTCACGCCATTAATTTTGACGAGCAAACAAATTGGGTGAGAAACAGTGGAATTTGCCCGAGGCATCTACCGTACATTATTGTTTCGAATTCCCGCCATTTTGAAGGCAGACATTTAAAAAATTTTCCTCCCACAAAGTAATTCCTAATCCTTTTATGATATTCATCAGGGCTGTCAAACCTTTTTGTACACGTCAAATACTTTTAGTTAACGGCGATCAGTGCACAAGAAAAAAATACAAAATTATAATCAGATATTATTAGGGGGACCGAAAAGAAATCAAAATATTTTGATACCCCATTTTACAGTCAGTTTATGTTGAGACACAGTGCAGGGAACACGTATTTTTTGTTGCTAGTGAATTAAGACTGTTGTAAATTTGTTGTTTTCGTGTTTTTTTTTACCGTTATTTAAATAAACAATGTCGGGACCAACCATTGATGAAGAACATTTCCGTCATTGGATGATATTTTTGTTTGATCAAAAAATGAAAGCAAAAGAAGTGACGTAGAAAATTAACGAAACGTATGGAGATGTATTGATACTTGATAAGTGTCATAGGTGGATAAAAAAATTAAAAATGGGAACAGGAACCTCAAAGATGCTCCTAAAACGGGAAGACCTTTATAAAAAGATGATGATGATCTGACGTCTTGAGTGGAGTCTGATCCTCGACAATCCATCTCAGAATTATTAAGCAAGCTTATGATAGCTGCCCATGGTCAACTATGGAGGATCACCTTCATCGCATAGGAATAAGTTACAGACAAGGAATTTGGATTCCTCATGAATTATTATTAAATGCACTAGAACAGCGACGTACTATTAGTGCGTCTTTCTTATCCATGCATGAATCTGAACCTTTTTTTGAGGCGAATTGTTACCTGTGACGAAGAATGAGTTCTATACAATAATTATACACGAAAAAACAATGGCTTTCACCAGGTCAGGTAGCTATTCCTACTCCAAAACCGTCTCTAACGGTAAAAAATATACTTCTTTGTGTGTGGTGGGATAGCGCCGGAGTTATTTACTTTGCACTACTGAAACCAGGTGAAACAATTACTGCTGACATATATAATATTATACTTCAACAATTAGTCATTATTTTGTAGATTAGTTTTCAAATTTGTTTTAAATAAACTTTTTATTTGTAATTAAATGAATTTTTTGATTTCTTTTCGGTCTACCTAATATTTATTATAAACAAAAAATTAAGCAGTATTAATTGTACAAATGAATCATGTTAGGAAGAAAAAATCGAGGTATGCATGCAGACGGTGTTAAGTAAAAATAATCTTGATTAGATCTTTGGTATTGTCCAGATTTATACATTTTTTTTTCAAAATTGGGATTATAAGACGAAAGAGATTATTTTAAACACTGATTAAGGTGTTCATCTCTTTAAAAAATCGTATTAATGATTTTAAAATGATGATATCGAAAAATGAACAATTGACTAAAATAATATTTTTTTCATATATTCAATGAAAAAAAATATCTATGGCTTTTTAGCGTGTGTCCTAGTAGGACGTGCTGATGATGATGTTGTTGACATCGCTGTATTCGCTTTAGTCGAATTCTGTGTTCCTTTTCGTTCGGGGTCATCAATTTAGCGGGATGCTTAATTGATAGGTCGTGATGATTTTGATTTGTTTTGTATTTAAAATAAAATACGTCGATTCAGGAATGCGAAAAAGTGAGAGTGAATAATCAATAAATAGTAAACAGCAATGAATGGTCAAGCGAATAATAACAAGTGCTCTTTATTTGTCGATAAGTAGGTATATATACAATTTCAGAACGGGGTGCGTGAATGCGTCCGCAGTATATCTTGATCTCGCTCCTGTGCGTTCCGAGGTGGTCGCAGACGTTGCCAATGATATAGTGGGTAGAGTATTTATTGCCGAAACGGTGAGACACGCGATGCGTTCTCTTTCTACCGTGGAATGCGACGTAAATATTATTTGCGTGTAAACAGTATTGACTTTCTGGTATGTGATCTTTGTACATATTCAAAGGTTGATTCATCGGTCGTTGACCGTGCATGTTGACAATATTTACGACGACGACGGTATTCCCTACAGCTTGATCGATTGGTAGATAGCGATTTATTGATGGGGTACCCCTAATCTACAGAACAAGTATATGATATATGTATAAATATTTGCCTGGAATATTTATTATTGTTTACAGTTAAAATATGACTTTTTTAGTTCAATGTTCATTACTAAAACAGTAATGGTATGATTTTTTTTTATTAATGTTCATAAACAGTCTTAATGCATTTAAAAGTTCTCTTAGGAAGCGTTTTTGTTTGTTTGAACCTGAAATAATACATATTACGAGTATATTATAGTTTAAACTATAAATCCGGCGCCACGGCGTGACTCGTTACGTTTTTTTTTTCTTCTTTCTTTTCGTTGACTTTTTTCATTCACACTTTCCGAGATCTCGGAAAATATGTGCAAGTTTTGATATGCTTTTTAGAGTGGATGAATTATACGCACATATTTTTGTTTTTTTTCCCGTTTGCTAGATATTGTTTTGTATACAAGTTTGTATTATATTATGTGTGGTAAATAGTATGTATGCATGTGTATACTGCATTCTGAGATTTTTCGTATACGATTCATCTAAATGTTATTTTTTTGACAAGTTCACTTAATATTCATGCGCACTCGAGATTCGTATTAAAATATTACTAATGTAATTATTTTTAATGGTCGATTTAATGACCATACATTGTAATAAAACACAAAACATATACTGAACTATGAATATACCATATTTCACTTTACGGGCCATGTTTTAACGGAATTTCGCTATAACGTAATTGAAAAAGCTATCAACAAATTCACTTTGCGAAAAATAAATCGATACATGAAATATTTTAAAATTGTAATTCAAATGAAGATCGTTACGAAACGGACCGAGGTCCACTTTTAAGAAAACGAAGATTTCTCGAGAATTAACATTAACGAAATTAGTCGACACTTTTCACACTTTGAAAAGGATATTAGAATTATAATTGAAAATGATTCCAATCAAAAAAGAAGATCAAAAGTTTCTCAAAAAATTAATGAGATCATATAATGTAAGTAACTTAAGAAGTAAAAGAGAAAATATGGATTTTTCCGCCGAGTTCCTGCTTTCCAATCGACATATTTTTAAATGGAATCTTCTTCATTAAAAAATGGTGTAATTATTTATACATGTATGTTAACTCTGTTTAATTGTGTTCAGAATATATTCGTAATTTTTTTCTCAAATATTTTACTGATTTTTTCTTCATGGAACACATCACGTTCATTTCATATGTATTTATATTTAGGTTCATATTATAAGTAAGTAAATATACAATACTACATACCAGACTATTCGCCATTTGTAATATATTTTTATAGAAGGTACGAAAAGTTTAGGAAGACCAAGAAAAACGTGGTACGGTCATTCAAATCTATTTCTGAAAGACTATTTTTTTTACTATAGTGGATCATGCATGGCGAGGTGTACGCACGTGACAGAAGCGAGAGATGCGTACCAGAATAAACTAAATTAAAAATCTATTCTTCCAGCCTACCCCGATGAGGAGATGGCGTGATGGGCGATGAAACATTTTAACATAACTGCTAACATTGCGATACGAGAAAATGCTCAAAAATTTGAGGCCACCTGATCTTCGACAGCTGGCGTACACGATAAAAAATCTATAAGTTTAATTAACCTTTCCCTTCCTGTGCTAAAAAAAATCCGCCCGTTCCGGTGCTGTGTATTCAATACACATGTAAAAATGAGCGATTTAATATCGAAAAAATAAGAATATTCATAGCCAATCGCTTAAATCAATTCAATTTGAAGTCAAAATTGATAATAATTGAAATTCATTTGCTGAAAACATGAAAAAAACATCGGCCGACGTTCATAAAACGGGCGAAGCGACCACCTCGAACGAAAGCACGCTGGCTACTGATCGAGAGAAACGAGCGAACTGAGATTCTATTTCTTGCATTCCCATATACCGAACTAGAGTGAGAGTGAGACGTGAATAGCGTCGCTTCCTCACCCATAGCGAGTTTTTTTTAGAATGAATATACCTACGTCACACACTAGCACGCGTTTGATTGTATTGGTGAATTTATACCCGATTTTCACAAAATATCTCTGATGTGGCCGATAAGTGCTAATTGTTATTAATATTATTTTTTTTATTCAATGCGTAAATGTATTACGGAGGAATACCTAAAATCTGAACCCAGTATTTATAATATTTATAGAGATATCAAAGTTTTTAGAAGCAATGTGTACATCACAGGGAAGGAAGGGTTAATATCAATAAGTTGTTGCGGTAGATTTTATTTTTAGGTAAAAAAATATATTTAGATTAACTTCATTCTGTAATCTATCTACCGTTTTCTATCAATGCCTATATTTTGCTTAAGGCTAATAAAATATACCAGCGATGATTTAAGAAACTTATTTGATTCTTCTATTGTAAATAACTTCATATATTTGTTTTATAAAAGTATTATTTCCATATGCAAAATTTTCACTGAATCAATCAATAAATAAACATAATGAAACAAGAAAGGATTAATCTTCATGCTTCCAGTTTTCGTATATGATATCCAGATAATCCAATAATCTTGTTTGAACTGAATTAAAATGACATCATAATTTACGATAGTTGCAATGTAAATTCTCTTTGATGTGTGTTTTTACTTATTCATTAATATTTTATAAGTTATTTTATAAGCTTTTTAACATTTTTTTTTAGATCAAGCAACCCGGCTCCAGTGCAGCTATCGAACTACCCAAACTCTGGCTCCGGGGGAAACCCATTGACGAAAGGCCAAGTACCGCGAGGGAATATCGCTGCAGTCGAACCGTACAACCACATCCCTCATCCGCAGAGTGTCTCCCACAACTTCCAGGTAAGAGTCTCTTGAATAATATATTTATTCTAATAGGATTATCATTTATTCACCAAACTCATTTTTTTAAATGCACAATTTATGCTAGAATTCGCATAAGTTTTATTATAGTTTTTAACATTTTTAGTGCAAATTTGCATCGCTCGAAATATATTATACTCATAATTTGATGCATTCACATTTTTGGGGACTGATGATAAAGCTTGCTTTAAGTAGATTTTTTTATAATAAATTGCTTGGTTATTTCACTAATTACATTAATCCTCACTAAATGCGTTTATACTATACCTCCTATCCCGAGACTGTTCCGATGGAATGATCCCAGTTTGTTACTAAATAATTCCGTTTGTTACATTGTCTTGAATTGTTTAAATATATTTTTATTTTTGAGATGAGGAAATAATGCGTAGAATCAGGGGCGGCTCGTCTTTAAGGGCAACCGGGGCACTGCCCCACACACATTTCTCCTAATCAAAAATTAATAATTAGCTGAAATGTTTTTGAAACGTGTATTTATTATTGGTATAATTGTAATTATTCTTAGTTTTTCGGAATATTATTTGCACGTAATGATTTAGTAATATTTGAATAAAAACTATATTAACTTATTACTGGTAAGTAGGTGTGAAATATATACGCGCACGAAGTACGAAATACGATGCACGCATACAACTAAACGAGTTATGGGCAGTTTACTATGTGCCCAGGCCGCTGCCTTCAGTTGAGCAGTCGCTCTTACGCGATCGAGTCGTGTTAGGGCAATCAGCGGAGGTAAAGAGAAAAGTTCCGTATTACCGTTTACAGAAGGTCGCTTTTCGTTTGCTGCGTAAAGGTCTATTTGGGGCAGAAGCAGGCCTGCCCTGCGCTGTACTGAGAGATGTTTATTTTTTTGTTTTTCATGTTCATGTATTATATTAATACAAACGATTTCCATTCGATTTTGTGAAAAATTAATATTTTTATAAAAAGAGTTTTGTTTATTTCATTTTTATACATTAATAAAAATTATTTTCATTAGATTTTGTGAAAAATACATGTTTTTTTTATAATGATAGTTTTGTTAATGTTTATATGTAAATAAAAATTATTTTTGTTTAATTTCGCAATAAAAAATTTGATAATTCTTAGTATTTGCTTGGTTCGACCTCACTGCACTAAAAATGTATATAGTAAATTTTTTTTTGGAAAAAAAAATTGGGGGGGTGGGGGGGAACTTCAGCCTCATCATGCCCCACCTGTGTTTAAAGTCACGAGCCGCCCCTGCGTAGAATCATGATGGCGAAGGAAGCAATGAGTCGCCTAGAAATGATATGCAGAGATCGAAGAGTTCTAGAAAAAAAACAAGACTCGATTGATTCAAATCCTCATCTTCTCCACTTTATATGTGATGCAGAAACTTAGATATTTAAGGTATACAAAACAAAAATAATTGATATCTTTGAGATGTGGTGTTAGCGGCGTCTCTTGATCATTTTATGGATCAATCTTGCCAGAACAACCGATCGATCGAATAGTTCTTCCGCCAGTTCATATTCGAGACTGAGATGCGTCTCTCTGTGTTGCGTGTAAGAAGAATCTTGTGATGCGTTGAAGACATAGCAAGGGAGGAGAATAACAATCTTGAGCGGCCAATTGGTCAACAGCAGAGTGCTCTTTTCGGGAAACACTGCAAATGGCAAGAGATCACTTGTATTTGAGAAGGATGATTGATGACCATGGTTAATTTATTTTGTATTAATTTGATTATACCTACTGAATATTTATGTAAAACAGTATCATAAAAAAACGGATTATTTTATCCCAAAAATAAAATTTCTATTGAGATTGGTTTCAGTTTTTTAAATAAAATAATATTGTTACTTTTATAAAAAAATATGTAAATAGTGATAAATATTTTTTATTTAAATCGTGACATCCCTGATTTTTTCAATTAGTTCAATAATTTTACAAAAAAGAACCTACTTATATTATTCCTTACTCTTTTAAATATATTTTTATTACTGGCAGCACTTTCATAAACTTCAAAACTGTTCAAAAATTGACGAAAATATGAAAAGTATTGTTGTGCGAAAAAGTTTCGGAGCAAAAGGCGTCATATTGCCTATTTTAAATGTTTCCCACGATGCCTCTCTTGCAAAGCTTAAGTGTAATCAACATTATTTTAAATCTTAGTGCAAATTTTAATCGAGTTGAAATATTATTTCATTTCTGCATTTCTACTTGGAGTAAAATAAGAATTGATAAGATTATTTGTTTTGGGTGTTCTGAATATGTATTTAGAAATCTTAATGTTTTGTGTTAAATCACAATGAAGATTATTATTTTTCTTTCAATAACAATGTTTGATCAGTGTAACATTGCAAGTCACTTGTCAAATTTAGGAGTTTCTCGTTTGATTCTGATCAGTGCTAAAATAAAGTGTGGATGAATCTGATTTTTATGTGTTTACGCGTTTTACGTATTTTCAAGTTTTAGATAACTGTAATTAAAATAATATATTCAACCTAATTGTTTACAATCTTGAATTGTTTTTATTTAATATTTAAACAAAATATGTGTGTCATAACTTTTATTTTAACTGTCAATTACATTTGTTTTGTTGTATTGCACTTTCGTTGTATACAGTGCAATCTTATATACATATGGCAATCTCTTCCAAGTAATCAAATTTATATCAAAGAGGCCTTAAGTGAAAATCAGACTGGAACTTTTTAAAAAAGAGTATCAACAGGAATTGAACCCACAACCCCTGGTTTGGCAGACATGCATCTTAGCAACAAGGGCATGGAAGTACGAGTATAGCATCATCTCTGATGATAACTTTCAATTATTCAAGATTTCTTCAAATGGTCCAGTTCTCAAAATGTTATGAGTACTATTATGAAGCATTTGGTGAGGCCGGTCATGGTTTAACATACCAATAACTTAACTCTTCCTTCCATGTGATGTGTAACTAGTACACATTGCTTCTAAAAACTTTAATATCTCTATAAATATAACAAATACTGGGTTCAGATTTTAGGTATTCCTCCGTAATACATTTACGCATTGAAAAAATAATATTAATAATAATTAGCTCTTATCAGCCACATCAGAGATATTTTGTGAAAATCGGGAATAGATTCACCAATACAATCAAACGTGTGCCTGTGTGTGATGTAGGTATATTCATTCTAAAAAAACTGCTATGGGTGAGGAAGGGACGCTATTCATGTCTCACTCTCACTCTACTTCGGTATATGGGAATGCAAGAAATAGAATCTCAGTTCGCTCGCTTCTCTCACTTAAGTAGCTCACAGGCTTTCGTTCGAGGTGGTCGCTTCGCCCATTTTGTGAACGTCGTCCGATGTTTTTTTTCATGTTTTCACCAATTAAATTTCAAATATTATCACTTTTGACTTCAAATTTAATTCATATAGGCGATTGGGTATGAATATTCTTATTTTTCCAATTTTAAATCACTCATTTTTACATGCGTTGATGTGTATTGAATACACAGCACCGGAACGGGAGGATTTTTTTTTAGCACAGGGAGGGAAAGGTTAAGGAATGAGACCACTTTGTCATAAAGCTTGCTTAGTGAAGTGGTTTTCTATATCCACAAAAATGAAGGGATTTTAACATTGTTATGTATTTATACTTTATGGTTCACCTTTCCATTAAAACTATGTAAATTTTAGATTGTGTATTGTGGATGGTAAAAGTAAAAATAAAAAGTCTTTGTCACTGTAGAAATTAAATATAAATCTTGGAAATCAAATACACATAATATTTTTTAAAATAGGTTAACTAGTCAAAAAAGAAATGCTTAAAACAAATTAGATATTGAGAATGTTTTGGGTTAGTGAATTTGTAACGACTTATGGATATTAAAATATATTATAGTTTTCAAGGAAAGTTGGGAACTCTTTTGTATCTGCCTTCCCCTGATAGCGAAATGACCTGATGATATTGTATATGTGAATATGCGAGTAAATATGAAACAAAAGTAACTGGAGTTAAACAAATGAAAATAACATCAATATGTCCAATCCAATACATAGAAAATATCATCAGTATGTCCAATCTAATACACAGAAAATAACATCAGTATGTCCAATCCAATGCACAGAAAATAACATTAGTATGTTCAATCCAATACACAGAAAATAACATCAGTATGTCCAATCCAATACACAGAAAATAACGTTAGTATGTCCAATCCAATACACAGAAAATAACATTAGTATGTCTAATCAAATACACAGAAAATAACATTAGTATGTCTAATCAAATACACAGAAAATAACGTCAGTATGTCAAATCTAATAAACAGAAAATAACATCAGTATGTCCAATCCAATACACAAAAAATAACATTAGTATGTTTAATTCAATACACAGAAAATAACATCAGTATGTCCAATCCAATAAACAGAAAATAACATCAGTATGTCCAATCCAATACACAGAAAAAAATATTGAATTTTACTGACAAAGGAGATTAAAAACAGATATTAATTAGTAGATGATTCCATTCAAATTATTGTATGATTTATGAAAATATATGAAGTATGAAATTGAGTCCAAAGTTAGCTATGGTTGCTTAAGTATATCCATTCTAAGTTCAAGTACCATGTTAGAATTTAAATATGTATGTATTTATTTAAAGCAATGTATTTGGAATATTCAGTGACCTCGTTGCTAAGATGTCTATCTTCCAATACAGGGGGGAGGGGATTCGATTCCATAAGTGCCCGATTTTTTTAAATTGATTCCTATCTGGTTTTTAATCTAAGGCCTCTTTATATAATTCTAATCGGTTAGTAGAGATTTTTACATGACAATAAACTCATCAGGTTGTACTGTAAGTAACAAAAGTGATATACCAAAACATAGATTTTTTTCTTATTTACTACACTACTCTAAATTTAAATACACTTAGTTTATAGATTACCAAAATTTGATTATTATTTTGCAGGCATTGAAGCACAACGCTGTTCAAAACAATCTTCCGATGAAGCTTGCCAGTCAAACAGAAACCATCACAAACCACATCGGACAGCAAGATGGACATTATTTACAGCAGAAGCAGTTTACCAATCAACTATTCACTAATGGATCTTATCCTCAGAGGCTGCAAGCCAATTTACTTCAAACTGAGACCCAATTCAACCAGCCATATCCTGTCAAGCAAATTGACATGAATGCATATCAACAAAGCCTTAATCAACTTGTACAAAGTGATCAAAAAATTCTATTAGAACATATCAACAAATATAACATTGACTTACAAAAAACTGTCAATCACAATCAGAACCAAAATGTTACTAACGTTCCGACATCTATACATAATCAGCAGCAAACGAACAAACCGAGAGCAAACGAACAAGAATTCTTGCCAGAATTTGCAGCTAGCAAGTCGGATCCTAAGTATCAAACGTTGCCTTATAATACGAAATTTACCGCTAACGGAACGTCGAAATTAAACAAAGGACATTTCTACGACGAAAATCACAAGACCAACGAACAAAGTGGAATAGTTAAAGTCTCGTCTTCGTCGAATGTAAATAATATGTTAACAACAGTCAGCGGAAGTAATTTAAATCATATGACTGCACATTCCACGCCCCTGACAATCAATAAAGGATTGGCAACACCTTTAACACAAGGGGACAATAATAATGGAATGTATCAAAGCGACAATAATGCATATCATATACAGAAGTCTGAATCTTCGACCAAATGTAATCAAGAAGAAAAAGAAAACATAGGTCACGGGAATAGCAGACCGAGCACTGGTGCCAATGGAGATCAGCAGCAACCGAAAGTGGTCGGGGAACAGTATAAGGTGCAACAGTTCTCCGGAGGAAGGGCGGAACTTGTCCGAGGGTTCAACCAACAGAACACCGCCACTTCTACTGGACAAATGGTAAGACATCGCTTCTTGGTATACCTTCATCCTCAGTCCTCTTTCACTCGAACTTTACTTTCTTTCATGTTCAAATTTTTCCATCACCCTAGTTTGTTTTCTTTTTCGTTGTTAATTTTCAGAGTTGTATGATTTGATGCAAATTTTATTAAGTTTAAAAAAATTATGTTTTTGAAATTAGTGGTTAATGATGCAATGAAAATACTTTTATAACATTTTGTTAGACTGGGTTTTTTGTATTATATGGATATGCCCAACTTTTGGATGTTTCAATAACATAGTCCAAATATATTTTTGTGCTATGAGTTATCAAATGACACGAGTAGCTTCAGCTCGGACTTGTTGGATTATTTATGCATAAATTATGCATAAATTTCGAAATTTTAAGTCACGCAAAGATTTTTAAGAAGTATTCTACGAATGTCAAAATTTTAATATATAGTATTAAATCGAATATGCATCTTGCAAAATCCTCACTTAAATATCCCATACACAGGCTTTTGTAACTTGGAAAACTTATTCATTCAAATTAGTTATTTTTTTTATAAAAGGCAGAAAGCAAAAATGAACGATAATGTAGTCACTTTATTTAAAAACAGTTTTTTTTAATATTCCTATAAAAAGTGCAAATTTTTCAAATTTATTCAATTGAACACTATCTGTATTGGTGAGGTGTTAACACTGTGGAGGTTTAAAGACATTGTAAGTTGTTACAAACATTGTACTCTCCTGAGGATGAGGGGAAAACCTTGAAACCAGTAAAGTTGAAACCAGTTTGGAAGTAAATACAGTACTACCTGCATTTATTTCCAATATCATTTTTATGACGAAAAGAATATAGTTTTTTTATAAGTATCAAAATGCGGTTGTTTAAGCATTTTTTTAAAAAATAGCAGTATTATAGCTACTTTTCAATCTAAAGTAGCATGATACTCGTACTCAAAGATTCTGAGTGAAAATGACTAATATGTTATACCTTACAACTTGTCTTAGGACAAAATATAATTGTTTTTTTGCATTTTTAACAAGATTGTCAAAATATAACACCTTAAAATAATAATTGAATCAGGTTACAGAAGTTTATCACTTTTTATACCTTATGTGTAGTTTACCAATCATTATCATCGTAATTAACATGTGTTCCACCTTCATTAATTCCAGAAACCAGTATCAAGTGTCGCTCCCACATCTGTTCAAGTGTCTAGTGGCAAACCCTCTCCCATATACCAGACCTCTTCCACCAAAATACAGCCTGTCCAGCCTCAGACTGTCTCCCATTCCGTTGTGAATAACAACACCCAACTGCCTCACCCCAAGAGTGGTAGTAACTCCCACAACGCTCCGAGTAATGGACTCATCACCCAGAACTGTTCCACCCAGAGTTTGTTACTATCCCCGCCCCAGAGTAGCAGCACGCCCATGTCCACTCCGGACGTATCCTCAGATAAATCTGTGCCAAAGCCAGCACTACCTCCCAAACCCGCTCCAAAGGTATTATTTTTGTTGTCTTCATTGTTCCTTTTGCTTCATATGATAATCATCTTGTTTTTCAACAATCATTATTTGTTTTTGCCAATTTCCAAGGCTCCTTAACTACTGTCGTATGAGTTGAATAGATCCAACATCCCTAGTCTAATATCCACTAAATAGACTTTATAGATTTTGGATCTATACACCTCATATTATTCATGGATATTTCAGGGAGGCAGATGGGTAAAACAGCTGTACCAATATTTGTTTCTTAATTCTTCCCTCGCCTCCCTGAAATTTTCACTCAGTGAGCCTAATAATCTCAGTTTTCATATAAACAGATAATGATACTAGCAATTTAATACTTATTAATATTTCAATGGCACGAGCATGCTGCAATAAACGACATTGTCTTATTTTTTAGACTATAACATTCTTAGAAATTTTAAGAATAGATGCATCCCTACTTAATGAATGAATTTTGTTATTTTAACACATTTAGAAGTAAATTTTAATAATATTATCACATTTCACCGTAAAATAAAATATATTTGTCGAGTTGTAATATTTGAAAACAACATTTTATAAATGGGTGCGATTCATAAGGCACCATCCTCACCTCATATATACTCGTATAAACCTGCCATCTAACTCGACAATGCTGAATGCAAAGCTAGTGGTTTGTTAATATTAATCATAGGAGATAACATATAAGTTTATTTTGTAATCAAAATTAATCAATTTAAATTTAAATGCATTAATGCGTAACATAAAATCTTAAATTACCAAGTTGTAAATTATTTACATTAATTTACCTTTATTTTATCCAGAGAAATGTTTTTTTGTAAGAATATTTCGTGCAAGTTGTCTTTTCAGCACACGGTAAAATTGATTTTCTTATCAAACATAACATTAAAAAGAATGATACACATATACTGTGTTTATTAGCTTATAACAATGAAAATTAGCCAGCTAAATAATGGCGTCACGTGTGCGTGTTTTGAAAACCTTCATGGCCTAGTCAGTAAGATGCCTGTCTTCTGACCTGGAGGTTGCGGGTTTCATTTCCGCTGGAAGCCAGATTGTTAAATAATAAGGTTTTAACTTAAAAGCCTCATGAACATCTTTCTGGTTGATTGGAAGAAGTTGCCATATGGCAGTAATCCCACAGGGTTGTTCTGTATACAAGGAAAGTATACATGATTTGCTCGGCGCTGCTATAGCTACCAAACGTGATTTGTTTTGTAATATTGGGTTCAAGTCCCAAGTTAGAGAGTCCTTGAGGAGTGTTTGCTCTATAAATGGTGCTATATAAATTGTCCTTTGAATGTGTATTTCAAGTCTTATAAAATAATTGTTTCCCATGAATTTTTTTTATAATCGTCAATATCTATTTTTTCAATTTAGGTACAGAATATAAAAATCAAATAAAAAGATTGTTTCTTGCATCGAAAGATCTTTTTTCTTATGCATAAAAACTTTATATGGTCATAGCTTATTTTATGTTTTTAAGAGAAAGCCCTTATTGCAGCATACTCTTCACCTAGAAGAAATTAAATTTGATATATGTATACAAGTACAATTTTTTATAGATTAATTAAATACGCAAGCTTATAGCATACTTATTATCAAGTTGGTTTTAAAGCAGTGTTGTTACATACTACACGTAGCGTCCTTCGTCTTGAAAGTAGCTGTATAGGTAGAATACTATTTTAAATTGAAGAGTTGCTGTAACAGTATTACTCTTTCAAAGTAGCTTTAACAAAACTGCTTTAGACCCATCTGATCTGTGATTTCACAGATTAGTCTTAGTAATTTAATAAATTTCCGTCAAGTATCCACTATTGACTCTTTTTTTATATTATCTATTATTTTTTTTATTATTTGTGACCGCTTGCTTATAGTATGTTATTGGTTATATTTTGATTATTAAATTTTGTAATTTTTTAATTGATGTAGCATAAACACGTTACTTTTGGGCGCTTAATACACCCACTAGTTGCAACCCGTGAAATATTCACGGTAGTAAAACAAATTCTACATATATGAAAATATATATTCATAAATGTAAAATTTGTTTATATATATCATTTATACATCGTCCCCTTTTATACCGGTTCAAAAATTATTAGCGAGGTATTTAAAATTTGTTCAGTATCACGGACCCACTGAGATTCAAATTTTGAATTACTTTCGGAGAGAATCCAAGTATTCCTCTCTCGCTCTCTCGTATTCAAAATTCAATTCTCGTATTCTTTTTTTGACGACAACCGCCGTACGGGTTTTGGCATATTTATACTATGATGCTTTTCTATTTAGAATTTCTTTCAATGAATTCAATAACAAATGAGCCCTGGATTGGTACTGATGGGATTTGTAAAGGGTATATGACAATGATTTATCTATACCTGCTCTCGCCTTTTACAACTTTTTAAAAATATTACCCAACAATCAATGTTATAACTCGATAGGAAATGCATTATACTTGAGAATATGTAGCATGATCCCTGTGACAGTTCACAAATTTGCCCCAATACAACCTTGTAACGACGTTCAGTAATTTTAATTATTTTATCAACTTTAATATAAGCCTCGATTCTAATAAATAGCAATTTATTTAGGTAAATACATTACATAAAACTAACAATAATGACAAATTAATACATCTTGTTACAAATTAGCAAAAATGTGGCAGTTTGTTAAAATCAAATAATATTTGGTGATGTTTGTCAAAAGTCACTACGTTAGTCTGCATTGGCTAGGGATGGTATATTCGATAATTGGATTTTCGGTTTTTTTATACCTAAAATTAAATGTTCGTAATTAGTATTAATTCATAGTGGATCTTGGCCTATTTAAAGATAGATACAAATCATACAATACATTAGAAAGTCAGTATAATTAAAATTTGGAGTTAAAATGTCAGTTTAGAGAAAAACAATTTTTCGATTTATAAAAAAACTATTCGATTTGTAAAAAAAACGATTTTAACCCATCCCTTTGAGACATGACATTTCAAATGTCACAGGGACCATCCTTCATTTTCTCAAGTATAATGAATTTTATTTTGCAGTTTTTATTGGATTCAAGTAATATTTTCCAACTTTTAAGAAACTACTAATTGGAAATATTTTCAATTTAGATAGTAAAACAATTTAAGATCATTCATATTTCATTCACATAAATTGCTCTTTTCTTATACTGATAATAATGAAGCGATGTTTAAAAAAATATTTTTTAATGTCATGTAATAGAAAATCCTCATTTGCAATTAATGATTGCAGCAATAAATTGTTTTCAATATCAGCTTTATTGTAAGCTATTCATAATATCTTGTAGTCAAATTGATATAATATTTAATAAATTAATCAGTTTTGATTTCATTTCTTAACCTTTCCTTCCCTGTGTTGGGTATCTTCAACACGTTGCTTCTAATAACCATCAATATCTCTATAAATATAATAAATACAAGGTTAAGATTTTAGGTATTCCTCCATAATATATTTACGCATTGATTTAAAAAATAATATTAATAATAATCAGAATTTATCGACTACATCGAGGTGTTTTGTAAAGATCGAAAACAAATTCGCATTTAAACGCTGCGAGTGCCTCGTCTTGACGATAGGTGGATAGTATGCGGGAAGCGCGACACTATATTCGCATCTCACTCTTGCATACTAGACTGAATTGCGAGGAGCTGAATTGTCTCAACGTCGCAAGCATAAGCGTAAGCGCCGGGGTATGCGACTGACGTTCCGCGCCACTAGTAGCTTCTAAGCTTGCAAATAGGTTAGACGTACGCCCGTTCAGTGAGCGTTGCCAGATGGTTTTTTAATGTTTTCAGCAAATAAATCTCAATTATTATAATTTTTAACTTCAATTATAATTAATTAATGTTCTTATTTTTCCGATTTAAAATAGCTAATTTTTTATTGCGTACTCACTACCCAACACCGGAGCACGCGTATTATTTTTATCACCGTAAGGGAAGGGTTAAACTAATTTTCTATCTCTTATCTGTATGGCTGAATTGATTATAATTTTATTTCCAGTTACAAACTGCACCGAGTGAAACCAGTCCGCCTCACCAGCAAAATTATTCATCAGATTCAAGAAGCAATGATACTGCATTACCTCCCATTCCTACATCGGATCCTCCGAACGAACTGGACACTCCGAGCCAAAATCATCAGTCAAGTTCCACTTCATCCACAGATAATCAGCTGATGATCATTAAGGCCAGGCCTCTCACAATCAGAAAACAACCGCTAAGTGAACAACCTAAACTTAAAAACCAATCGAACAACGCTATCAAAAACAACGGAATAAATATCGCAACAACGAGACGTATCGAAATGCCGCCTGCCTTTTTATTTCCTGAAATGGAACAAACTTCTGAAAATAGTCAAAACTCAGAAAGTAGTCAAGTTAAAAGTAATGACAAATCAAATGGAAACAAATCGCAGCAATCTAGTAGCAGTTCGTGTTTTACTGGTAGCGATGTCACTGATAGAGCACTCGTTTCTACTGAATCCAGCGAAACATCTTCGGAAGATCAATCTGATAAGAATGGAGTGTCGAATCTCGCAGACCAAATGAATACGGTAGACTTGAATACTATGAACGGGGAGACTGTGTCGAGACGGGTCAAGAAAGGAAACTTAAAACAGAGCGGGAAGGTCAACCTTTCTAGAAGAGTGAGCTTTGATCCGTTGGCTCTGTTGCTTGATGCGAGTTTGGAAGGAGAGTTGGAACTTGTTAAGAAGACAGCCACTCAGGTAGGTTTATATAACATTTATAACTATTGAATTTTTAACATACTCGTAGTTTCAGTGGAATCTTGGTTTTAGTCAGTCCAATGTATTTTGACTCTTCGTCTTTCATGTCGTCCGTCTAAGGTTCCAATGACCACAAGCTTCTACAAAGTGTCTCCTTGGACATGAGCAATGTCTCCAAGGAATCGAAGAACTCATTGTAGGCATATTGTCGACAATATGTTAGTGACTCTTGAGAATGAAGACATTAGTTCACCAGGTGTCCATGGAATTCCTCACATAGAACATCAATATATATATAATTTTGGAAAAATATTGTAAAAAAATATTAATCGAGTATTAAAGGAAAAGTAGGTAAACAGTGTTCACAATGAAACTTTAAACAATCAATGTAAAACATTGTATGGATGTTATCAATGTAATGTAAAACATAGTATGATGTTAGATAGATGGCGTATGACTAGTGTGGTCATTTGACACATTTGATTGAAATAGCACAATTATTGTAAAAATAAAGTTTTTTTTTTAATTATTTTCCAGGTCGCTAATGCCAGTGCAGCAAATGATGAAGGCATCACTGCTCTCCACAATGCCATCTGTGCGGGACATTTTGAAATCGTCAAGTATGTTTATTTTAAGTTTAAAAGAAATATAATAATGTTTTGTAACCTGACTATATAAAAAATGTAAATAATAATTGATATAGCACCATTTAAAGAGCAAACTCTTTTCAAGGGCGCTCTAACTCATGATTCGAACCCAATCTTAAATTTTGATTGGATCTAAAAAAGATTGTCTTTAAATGCTTCCTAAAGCTGCACACAACACCCATATATCTGACACTAGAAGACAGACCATTCCACACCACAGCATCAGCAGTGGCAAAAGCTTTATCATAATAATCCATAAAGAAAATACAAAAAACCATTTATTTCAACACAAAAATCGACAAAATGTCTTTTTTAATTTTACAAAATACTAGGTTTTTCTAAGCAAAAAAAAAACAATAAAATGTGATTCATGAGCAAAAAGACAGCAGGTTCCGGTGCGTTTGCTGCGTTTTTGCTAATGAATCACATTTTACAGCTTTTTTGTTTATGAATCACGACATTTTTAAGCAACGATGAAAAACATAAAAGTGCAGTTTTCTCAAAACTTAACTTTTTCCATTAGCTGCGTTTTTGCTAATGAGGGCAGAATACTCCCCCACGCTAATGAATTGATTTGGGACAGTCAACCTTAAAGGTTTACTTCTCTTTGAAAGAACATCACTCAGACACAGATTCCAAAGTTATAATGGAGACATCCCATTAAGGGACTTGAATACAAAGAGACAAAGTTTGAAGATGATCCGTTCGCGACACCAGAAAACTACTGTAGCACCATATACTTGTATGTAAAGAATTTCGGACATAACATTTGGATATGTGACTGTAAATCAGTGAAGAATTAAATGCGAGTGGGTGTGACATATTGAACAGGTGGGAGATATTTATACTTTAGTAGAAGTCATATGTGGCGTGTATAGGACACTCAAAGAAAATGTGGTCAAAAGAATTCCTCTTCAATCTCAAACACGCATATAAGCTATATTTGAGCAACAAAAGACAAATAGGGATGTGAATGGGAATGGTATAAAAATTGACCTCTAAGAGAGTGAGATTTTGTAAGTAAAATAAAAAATTGATTTTGTAAGTCATATAAAAAACGTAATTAATATAAAAAATTATTGAATAGATAAAAACATTTGAGCCATGTCCGTTTTATGGATAAATTCATGTATTCGGGAATAAAAACATTGGACGTAGCGTGTACGTCCATACTCTCTTGAGATAAAAATTCACTCGCCGTACGACCATACTTCTTTAGAGGTTAAGGGCATCGAATATTTTGAAATAAATAATGTTTTTTTAATTTTTTATAAATGCAAACAGAAATGCATTTTTATCAATCAAGTGTACTATGATTGTTTTTTTAATATTTCAGATTCCTCGTAGAATTTGGATGCGATGTGAATGCCCAAGATTCAGATGGTTGGACACCGCTGCACTGCGCCGCCAGCTGTAACAATGTGGCCATGGTTCGATTCCTTGTGGAGAATGGTGTGTAAAAAAATAATAACCGTTGCTTTATTTTCTTGAAACAAATTATCCCGTAGTGAGTAATGAAAGATATGTATTAACCTTTCCTTCCCTGTGTTGGGTATCTTCTACACGTTGCTTCTAATAACCATCAATATCTCTATAAATATAATAAATACAAGGTTAAGATTCTAGGTATTCCTCCATAATATATTTACGCATTGATTTAAAAAATAATATTAAGAATAATCAGAATTTATCGACTACATCGTAAGTATTTTCTGAATATCGGAAACATATTCGCATTTAAACGCTGTGAGTGCCTCGGATCTTGGGTCTTGACGATAGGTGAAAAGTATGCGGGAAGCGCGACACTATATTCGCATCTCACTTTTGCATACGTCACTGAATAGCGAGGAGCGCAATTGTCTCCACCTCGCAAGTGTAAGCGACGCCCGAGTTAGCCCCCAACCCTGCCGCGCTGCAGTAGCTGTTGAGCTGGCAACGAGACTAGACCTACGCCCGTTCCGTGAGCGGTGCCAGATGGTTTTTTAATGTTTTCAGCAAATAAATCTCAATTATTATAATTTTTTACTTCAATTATAATTAATTAAGGGGATTATCTATGAATGTTCTTATTTTTTTTATTTAAAATCGCAAATTTTTGATCGCGTACTCACTACCCAACACCGGAACACGCGTTTCATTTTTATCACCGTAAGGGAAGGGTTAAGACACCAAAAATAGATTATAGTGTCCCAGTATATTTGCTCTTGTGGGGTAGATAGAAAAGACAGATCTCCACTTTTTCCTGTACAAACCTTCTCTCTTTGTTACTTTAAGATTCATATAATACATCTTAGCAAAAGTATTGCAGCCACATTTACTACGGTTTATCTCTACTACGTAAACCGTGCGATTTGCTTCGCTATATATTTGTTTTGTTAGTCTTTCTTCAT
Source organism: Odontocerum albicorne (assembly GCA_949825065.1). Taxonomy (NCBI): domain Eukaryota; kingdom Metazoa; phylum Arthropoda; class Insecta; order Trichoptera; family Odontoceridae; genus Odontocerum; species Odontocerum albicorne. Next base: position 1,990,405 of record OX463852.1, on the reverse strand, counting down.
TCCTTCTTTCCAAATGCCCAAACCATCACGGAGTGTTCTTTATCTTATGCAACGCCCAGCTTTAACCCTTTATTTACTGACGGGACTCAAATCCCAATGAATATAAACATCATAGAAACGATAACCATCAACGAATTCTGATGGGACTTTACAGTAAAATATAGCACAAGTATTTTATTTTACTGACAGATGCCAGCACCTACCCAATAGTGCATTTTATTGTTTGAATTACTGCCGTATTCGTTCACTTGTGGCCACTGTCGCGAACGTTTAACACGTGCATTGTTGAGCTAGTTTTCAAGTTTATATTTTTACAAATTGTCAAGTGGAGAAAGAGGTAAATTTTGCTTTTTTGGTTACTTTTTATATCTTATTTATGTGGTAATTCTATTTTGAAAACCAATATGTCATTAATATATCATGTTCATTTTGTGGGACCAGTTTTGTGGGACCTGAACATCACACAGACAGAACTCATCAGGCCGAAGATATTCCAATGGAACCTGGAGCTGCTTTCTAATCTAGGTTTATGCGTACCGTTTTGTACTGTCTAAAATTTAAAAATGATTTCAGGTGCTTGCATATTTGCCACAACCCTGTCGGATCACGAGACTGCGGCTCAGAAGTGTGAAGAAGATGAGGAAGGATTCGATGGCTGCTCAGAATACCTTTACAGTGAGTATCTGTTATATTTTATGTTAAATGGTCTAAGAGTAAAAACCGAACTTGAGGCGCCTGCTTGCTTTGTGTGAATAATAACCGTTAAACCACAGCTGCCATCAATTTACTAAAGTGATAGTCCACAACAATATTTTAATACCAACTTTGATATATGGTAGTGAAACGTGGACATGAAAAAAGACTGAAAGGAGATTCGATCTAGTGAATTAATTTTGTGAAAGAATGAAATGTAAAATGATCAGATGAATCATGAGAGTTGTATAAGAAGATGTATAGATCTAGAAAAGGCGAAGAATGTGTTGAAATAGTAAAGTCTGGTGCTCTGTCTTCTGCCTACCCAGACAGGGATATGATGTAATGTGCCGAGTATGTTTGTCTGAAAAAGGAGAGGAACATACGGCAGGTTTTTCTTGACACTGAATACAAAGGTTTTGCCTTGGGTCCCTTCCTCATAAGACAAGAAATTCAGTCCCAATATTCAAATCCATTTTGATTGATTCCAGGTGTTCAAGAAAAACTGGGTATCATGAACGGTGGCACAGTATACGCGGTGTTCCCGTACAGCGCCCACGAGGCGGACGAACTCTCCTTCATGGCGGGTACGCGACTCGGGGTGCTGAGGAAGGGGGATGATGCGGAGAGGGAGTGGTGGTGGGCCCAGCACCCTACAGGGCAGGAGGGATACGTGCCCAGGAATCTGCTCGGGGTGAGTTAGAAATTTCATTTCATCTTATAATTCTGCGTAGTTCATCGTCCCTCGGTAAGTTTTCCGCAGTTTTCTTACCAAATATGTTTTTCCGAACATGTGCATTTGCGGAGAAGTTCCTAATCTTATCGCCGTATCCACCACTTTCCTATCCTTACACTCAACTTGTTTTAATTTATTTTTAATCTTTCAATAATGGTGGGTGGGTTTGAATCCCGAATCAGAACACTCTTCAAGAAAGTCAGTTCTGTGTAAATGGCATTATATAAATTGTCATTTTATTATTATTATTACTACGGCCTTTTATATCTACATGTTAGTTTAAGATTAAGTTTTGTAATTTTGTCAATAATTTTAAGCATTTGTGTTAACAGTATTACGTGCATTTGTTTGTAAAAGATACTCTTTTGTCGTAAATTAATTAAATAAATAAATAAATCATTGGAAAATTCTGATAGATGACAGAATAAGAAATGTTGTTATTAATAATAAACATCAACTAAATACAGATGTATTAATTGAATTGGTATTTGTATTGTTTATTTATTTATTTATTTATTTATGTGTAAACACATGACAAGAAATGTACATAATTTACGAAAAAACAGCAAGTAATTTAATTCGGACACACAATTTTAATGGATCTGGGTTGATTGCCTTTCATTTGTCATGTCCCCAGTAAACTAGGCTTTTGCCTGTATCTCACTGAGGACAAATAGCATGAAAAAATAAATGGATACTTCTTTCCGAATTTGGATTAAGTAAAACCCCGTTGCAAATTCTCATCAACCTGACAAACAGTGACACTCAATTACATAAGTACACATCACGCAAAATCAAACTCTTTACACTTCATCACTCCAGACAGATCAAAACATTCATCCCGCAATATACCGCACACAATATAAAGCAAAAAAAAATATACATTTATACAAAAATATAAATATACAACAACAAAAAACACCACACTCAAGAGCTCATACAAACCTCTTCCAGGTCATTCCTCTTGCAAGCCCAAGCACTCAAACTCATGTTCAATAACCACCACGCTCCTATTGAGAACTCAAATTTACACTAAACCATTTTTCATTGAAATGTTTTATATTATATTGTATTACACTTTCTTTGTATACAGTACACAACCTGGCGAGCTTATTGCCATATGAGTATCTCTTCCAACCAACCAAAAAGATGTTAAAAGAGTATTCTATTATATGACACTCACTGTACAACGAAAGTATCATAATATTAGATAACCAAAAAAGTTTGTGCGGTTAGTGTAATAAAAATTAAACATGTTTTTTATTAAAATAATCACCTTCACAATCTATGATACTCTTCCTTCCTCAGTTTCAATCCTGGGGATTGGTTAGCAGCAAAGCCCTGCATCTCCTCCTCCACTCCTCTCGGTCTTCATCGATCCTCTTGAGCTCTGTATAGGAGGTGCAGTCCATATCGTGGCATATTTGCTCCAGATACTCCCGGCGAGGACGCCCTCTGCCAATCGATCCCTCAAACATTCCCTCCAGTATATTGTGCAGGAGATTTTCATATCGCAGCATATGACCCATCCATTCTGCACGCCTTTCCGATATGGTGTTTAACAGGTGCCTGGTTTCTTCGATCCTGCTGAGAACCTCTTCTATCCTTACCCAATGAGATACAAGTTTGTAAATTCCACTTTTCTTGTGTCTTTAGAGGTAAAAAATCTACCAACTTCCTCTTCAATCTCTGCTTTATTGGTAAATTATCTATTTCGGATGTTATAATCGATTGGAGAATAAATAGAAGAGAATCTCACCCATAGATGATGAGATAGTGTTTGTACCGATTGACTGATGATATTTGTGCTATGTGATAACTTGGCCTCTGCAAACTTGGCCTCTGCAAAAGAAACTTGGCCTCTGCAAGTCGCTGCAGCAAACTCTTCCGAAAAGGGCACAAACTTTTTTGGTTACTTATTATTAGAATTTAATTACAAGATTAATTTCTATTCAAATATATTATCTAATTGTTATATTAAATAATTTTTTTCTCTTTTCCAGTTATATCCAAGAGTTACTCTCAAGCAAGAGCAGTGAAAATATATTCGCCATATAAAGTAAAAGTCAAATGTTTTGACAGATATTACAGAAACCTTCTGTAGGAACATGCTTTGACACTAGCAATAATCTATTGACACTTTTACTCAAGTTGTGTAATCTTTTACGTTACATGCTCTTTTATCTGACATATATGATATAAAACTTGCTTTTATTTTACTGTCAGTTTTTATGCTAATTCTATTTAAAAAAAAAACTCATTTATTCAAAAGCATATTGAAACCCTGATTCTATGTTTGCAGTTAAGGAAAAAATACACAGATGATTTTTTATGAAAAAAGGTTTCAAATAGAAACGGTACACTGAGTTATTTATTCAAACGGAATAAATATTGCAGAATTCCATTTTAGATTTATTACTGATTTCACATAAAGTGTTGACAAAATAATACTCACATAAAAGTCTGTTTTATTCTGAAAAATGATTTTGTATAGAAAAACAGATCTGTCACTTGAAGTAAAAAATTTTTACTTAAAAATAAAAGAAAAATTATATACAAGTTCACATATTAAAATGAATTATTTGAAAAAAAGTATATACGGTTGTAAATATGAATGCATTATATACAGGTATCCTTCACTTTATGCCTTTTTAATTATATCTGAATTTAATTAGATTTACACCTTTTTAATTGGGTCTAGGAAATAGCATGAATAGAAAAATTTGTCAAGTAGATTGATTTCAATCTGTGTGCGATTGTTTCCAAACAAAATAGTAACATTTATTATTTTTATTTGTAATTTATTCATAAAATACTATTTTTCCACTTAAGATAATGGTATGACCCTCATCATCAGGGAAGCTCAAACAAAACGTACGATGTCTTTAAACCTTCTTGGTAATTAATGTCTTACTTTAAATTTTATATATTTTTTAAAATTTTCAATTAGAAGATGTACGTGGATTATTCCTTTCAATAGGGTAAATTAAAATCAACTTTTTATAAAAATAAAATCTCAATTTGATTTAAATCGCATTATAACGAAATTGCGTAGAGTGGGATCACGCGTAACGAGGGGTACCTGTACCAACTTGCTTAGTTTATAGGTGGATTTAGAGAAATTCTATTTAAGACCTTTTTTTTGCTTTGTTATTTTCTATAATTTTCCGAAACAAGGAAAGAAAATATAACTGTACTGCCACTCGATTCCTTTTCTCGATCCACCCTCAAACTATTTAAAATTGTCATTCTTTTAATAAATAATTAATTGCACCTTTATCAACATAGATTCATGCATTATGTAAACATGTTTTTTCTCCTGTGGAAAATACACTTTTTTTTTTATAATTAATATGCAATTGCTTTCTTACGGTAACTGCATACCCGATCAAGGGTTATCAATATGCACTTTTATTCACTCTCAAATTTTGGAGATTTAATCTCCAATTTTAGATATATTTAATTATTTTTAATTGGAATTAATATTTAGTATGTGGTTTAAGAACTTGAATTTGTTTCTAAATAATAAAATTTTAATGAGGATCATCTGAGTTTTGTTTTAAGAGCGTAAAATTTCAATTCGGCTTTTCGAAAGTATATTGGACAATTGACTCTTGCCATATATAGTTATTTTATTTAAAACCCAGATTGCATTCTTGCCAATGATTATAAAAAAAAACAAACACAAGAGAGACAAATCGTTAAAATAAATTTCAAAGTTTTTTTTCTATTACAGAGCTATCCTTCGTAATTGAATATGTTTGTCAGCCATCTTGTGAATGAAAAACGCCTATGCGCGTATTGATTTACAGTATGCAAACTGTTTCACATCATTAAACACACAGTCTTGAAAAAAGATGATTGGCAGGTTTAATTCTATTGCAGACTTTAGTCAGGCAGAGTTTTACATGGCACTATTTTTGTGTTACTTAATAATGATTACAATAAGCAGGCACATCAGGTCCAATTCCTGATAAATTAAATTCCGGGTTAGTTTTACTCTTAAATAGTTTCCCTTTACGTAGCTTACGTGGGTCGTCCAGAAAGTAAAGAATGTTTTGGCATAACTAAATAAAAACTAAAGATATCAACACAAAACTTTATTTACAAAGTCACAGTACCTTACTCTATTTTTCAATGTGGTCGCCATAGCTGTCAAGGCACTTATTGTAACGTGGGACCAATTTTTGAATTCCGATGTTATACTCTTCTACCGCCAAATATTGGAGCCAGGATGTTAATATACTTCTTGTTTGAAGTTTTCATCGTTTGCGAACTGTTTTCCACCCGAAAATTCCTTTAGTTTCGGGAATAAGTGAAAATCACTTGGTGCCAAGTCAGGGCTGTAAGGAGGATGTCCAAAAATTTCCCACTTAAGAGGATGAAATTCTCGCTGTGTTCGTACTGATGCATGAGGCCGCGCATTGTCATGAATCAAAACCACCTTTCCCGACAACATTCCACGTCTCTTGTTTTGGATGGCGCGTCTAAGTCGTTGAAGAGTTTCACAATAGGCCTCTGAGTTTATTGTGTCCTCTTGGCATAAACTCCACGTGGATCAAACCCTTTCGTTCCCAAAAAACTGTTGCCATCACTTTTCTAGTGTCGAGATTCGGTTTTTCTTTTCCGAGCACACATTTTTTGGTGCTCTGTCACTGTTTCATGTAAGAGCGATCGTGAAATTTGTGGGAAAGATTCATGTACTGTGCTTAAAGTTTCCTATAAATTTCGATAGGCCGAACAATTTGTGCATTCAGAAAACGAATGACACTACGGACTTCACATTTGGCGGGATTTTCGATGGGCGCAGCCATTTTGAAGGGCTACAGAACAAAGACGCACAACCGTTCAGCAACAAAACTCGGCTCCCACTGAAGCGAGGGAAGGAGCTAACTGGCACGCATACGATCGTGGTGGTGGGGGATCGGCGCATGGCGTGGTGCACAATCGTTCTTTACTTTCTGGACGCGCCTAGTATATACTGTTTATCGTAAATTGTTTGTTCAATAGATTTTCATGGTCAGCTCTTTATTTTAGCATGCAGAAATCCTTTTAATTTTAAATGATCCTGATTAGAAATTTAAAGAAACGAATGGCATAGTTCTGTGCATCCCTTAAATATAACAAATTTATCTATTTTGTAATATATGTATGTCAAATCTCAGATTCTGTATTGTTCCATACGTTAAGTTATTATAAAAATTTATTTGTATCACGGTATTAATTTACTATGCAATGAATGATGTATAAATATGAAATAAACTTTTTGCAAAGTTAAACATTCTTCTTTAAAATTCTTCTCTTCGGAGGTTGGCGATCATCGTGGCTATCTTAGCAGCTTTTGATCATAGATGGTATCATAATCTCCTTCTGTGTGTGGCCTTCACACGCAGTGTGTCTTCTCCAACAAGGCCACAGTGTTTCAGTGTTAGATTATGTAGCTCCTTCATACCTCCAGAGAATGCATACAGTGAGCAACTATCTACAGCGTGGTCCATGGTTTAGATCTCCTAACACTCGCAGAAAGGCAAATCCGCTAGGCCTCACTTGTGAATATTATCTCATCCTGTTCATTGTTCACCACTTCCGAAGTAGGGGAAACTAAGAAACTCCACCATTAGTTTAAGGTACAACAATGAAGTAAGTTCTTCAACCAGATGTGTCTTATTCCTACACTTCTATGTCTTGAATTTTTTCCTATAATATCAAAAGAATCTTATATTTTTCTATTTGCATTATATGTCCAAAGTACTCTAATTTTTGACCTTTTTTTATTACGGATAATATCATAGAACCATACTTGTCAGCGATAGTATTTCTTTATTATGGATAATATCATAAAACCATACATATCAGCGATAGTATTTCTTTATTATGGATAATATCATAGAACCATACCAGTCAGCAATAGTATTTCTTTATTACGGATAATATCATAGAACCATACCTGTCAGCAATAGTAATTCTTTATTATGGATAATATCAAAGAACCATACCTTTCAGCGATAGTATTTCTTTATTATAGATAATATCAAAGAACCATACCTTTCAGCGATAGTATTTCTTTATTATGGATAATATCATAGAACCATACCTGTCAGCGATAGTATTTCTTTATTAGGGATAATATCATAGAACCATACCTGTCAGCGATAGTATTTCTTTATTATGGATAATATCATAGAACCATACCTCTCAGCGATAATATTTCTTTATTATGGATAATATCATAGAACCATACCTGTCAGCGATAGTATTTCTTTATTATGGATAATATCATAGAACCATACCTCTCAGCGATAATATTTCTTTATTATGGATAATATCATAGAACCATACCTGTCAGCGATAGTATTTCTTTATTATGGATAATATCATAAAACCATACCTGTCAGCGATAGTATTTCTTTATTATGGATAATATCATAGAACCATACCTGTCAGCGATAGTATTTCTTTATTATGGATAATATCAAAGATCCATACCTGTCAGTGTTCACCTCAAAGTTTGCACATCTCATCATCTATCGTTACCTTTTTGTGAATCATCATTTTTCAAATGCTAATAATTAATTACGAATCTGAGATTTTTCGAATGCATATTTCACACAAGCTTTAATATTATTCTGATATCAATATTTAATTATTTAAATAACTTTAGGTTTAATGGATTCAAAGTGTGTTCTGACGAAATGGTTTTTATTTTTTAATTTAATGAACTCTTGTCAGCAAATATGTAAATGTTTTATTTTATTTTTATATATTTATGTGAATGTAAATGCTATAAAAAGTAAAATATTCTGTATAAAAAAGAAAGCTATAAAAGTTTATCATAAGGGATGATTTTATTGACATTGTAAAGTTATTATTTATGAGAGTTTTTTATTCCACTGAGTGCTGTAAGCGATGGTGTTGTAAGTAATGGCGGCATCTCGAGTGGCGTCTCTATCAGATCATTTTAAATAAGAGATTGTACAATGTAATTTTATCTCCTAAACTGTTATTTCTATTTAAATTGGATAGATAAATCTTAATAAATTGACAATACCAAGAAATATTATTGCAATATCATTGTTTTATTTTGTATCATCCCCTTACCTTACCTTCGACTCCTAGAATATAGTGACACTTGCAGTTCAAACATTTTTATCAACATTAAGACACTTTTTTCTTGTATCGCTCTTTTGTGGCATATACAATCTGACGGGTTTATTGCCATGTCATGTGGCAATGTCTCTCAAACATCTAGACAAGTGTTAAGCAAACCTTAAGACCTGGGCCACACAGGTAGGAGCCTCGCATGGTGCTTAGAGCTACGCTGCGAGCTAGGCGACATATCCTAGCGAACCAACTATCGCAATGGCCACACTGCACGCTTCGTGTCACACTACATGACGATTAGTCACCTAGTGAGTAGACGTGTTGGTTAATTTTATTGTGTCACCAAGTGATTTTAAAAGATGGCGGAAGTTTTAATAACAGCTGTGTATAAAAGGGAACCTTTGTGGAACCCATCGTGCAAATTATACAAAAATGTACCGGTAACATAATAAAATCACTTTGGAATGAAGTTGCACAGGAAGTAAATAAAGATGGTAAGTTGTAATGAAATTGATTAGTTTTGAGGCACAAATTTAAATGTCAAATGAATTTGCGCGAAGCACTTTTGTGTAGCCAAGCATGAAGTCACGTAGCACCTAGTGAAGCACTTTGGTGTGGCCTTAGCCTAAGAGATAACCAGACTGGAATCAGTTTTAAAAAATGTGGATACCAGCGGGAATTGAATCTATAAACTCCTGTTTGAAAGACAGACGACTACTCCACGGGAGATTGTCAAATATAAATTCTGTAGATTTACAAAATCTAATTTAAAATTTAAAGGAAACATTACATTATATTTGACGACCTCCCGTGGTCCAGTTGGTAAGGCCTGTCTTCCAACTAGGAGTTTTAAAGGAAAGATTACATTATATTTGATGACCTCCCATGGTCCAGTTGGTAAGGCTGTCTTCCAACTAGGAGTTTTAAAGGAAACATTACATTATATTTGACGACCTCCCATGGTCCAGTTGGTAAGGCCTGTCTTCCAACTAGGAGTTTTAAAGGAAACATTACATTATATTTGACGACCTCCCATGGTCCAGTTGGTAAGCCTGTCTTCCAACTAGGAGTTTTAAAGGAAACATTACATTATATTTGATGACCTCCCATGGTCCAGTTGGTAAGGCCTGTCTTCCAACTAGGAGTTTTAAAGGAAACATTACATTATATTTGACGACCTCCCATGGTCCAGTTGGTAAGGCTGTCTTCCAACTAGGAGTTTTAAAGGAAACATTACATTATATTTGACGACCTCCCATGGTCCAGTTGGTAAGCCTGTCTTCCAACTAGGAGTTTTAAAGGAAACATTACATTATATTTGATGACCTCCCATGGTCCATTTGGTAAGGCCTGTCTTCCAACTAGGAGTTTTAAAGTAAACATTACATTATATTTGACGACCTCCCATGGTCCAGCTGGTAAGGCTGTCTTCCAACTAGGAGGTTTAAAGGAAACATTACATTATATTTGACGACCTCCCATGGTCCAGTTGGTAAGGCCTGTTTTCCAACTAGGAGTTTTAAAGGAAACATTACATTATATTTGACGACCTCCCATGGTCCAGTTGGTAAGACCTGTCTTCCAACTAGGAGTTTTAAATTAAACATTACATTATATTTGACGACCTCCCATGGTCCAGTTGGTAAGGCCTGTCTTCCAACTAGGAGTTTTACAGATTAAAATACTTATTGACCTTTTGATATAAAAATTTCTTAACTATATTACAGCAAAACCCGCATTATTCAAAACTATATTACAAAAAAAGATATATACAAATAGAATCAACTTGCTCTTCAAATTTAAAGATGGCCTGATTTGGATCACATTTGTGAAACAGATACTCGTACAATGAATCACCTTTTTATCGTCCTGTCTAATGTGTAAGACTTTTACGATCCTGCTTCGTGAGCTATGTTATTTTTGAAGAGATTACTTAAATCTGAATCATTCAATGGAGTCTTATTTTTTGGCACACTACTTACTATGTAAATAACTCATCTCGTATAAGTGGAGATGGCGTAACATTTTGAATACGAATAAGTGGAGATGGTGTAACATTTTGAAAAATAGTTTTTATTGAAATTAACTATGAGATGAGAGATTCATGTGTGGACTAAGAATTTGATATAACTCACATTGTAATGAACATTTTAATACGAAGACATCCAAATTTTTAGATTCTGCACTCAAATTTGGGCAAAAAATATATAAGATCTCCCCTAATTGGTTTAACTTACCTCTCTCCTGAACCTAAATGTGAAAACTAAACACAAAATAAGCTAAATACTTTGATTCGAACTTGTTCAATCAATCAATTCACACTTCTTTTAAAGCTCCACAAGGGAGCATAGGGAGGCCACCAATCTTCTCTATTCAGGGCGGTGTTGGTAATCTCCCTCCACAACATTCCTAACGCTCTGACTTCCTTGTCATAGGAACGGTACACTGTGAGAGAGGGTCTTCCAGGGCGTCGGGACCCTAATGGACAGAAAAACAGCGCTCTCCTCGGCCAAATATCATCGGGCATTCTCAGAACATGTCCCAGCCAAGACCATCGCCTCTCCCGAATTACAGAGACGACAGACCCCTGCTGGGTGCGCCGGCATACAGCGTCGTTTGTTATGTGGTCATACCATGTGGTGATTCCCAATATCCTCATGAGACACCTGTTTTCAAAACTAAGTATCTTGCGCTCCTGAGCCTTGGTGAGATGCCAAGATTCACAGCCGCATAAGAGGATCGGGATGACACGTGTTAAACAGGCGGCATTTTGTTGTGATGCTGAATCCAGTCGCATTCCAAATCCTATCCATGTTGTTGAACGCCCCGCTGGCATGGGCAGCTCCGTCCGGAGATCACCATTGGAGGCGATGGTGGCACCCAGGTATCTGAATTTATTCACCTGGGGGATCCGGTTTCCGTTAATCATCATCGGCGCGCCTTCATCCGGACATGCATTGTTGCACATGTATTCTGTTCCGAACTTATGATATTAGAGAGTTCTAAACAAAGAGTTGAGGACTAAAATCGAGTTTTTCCTCCCTCATACATGAAACTTGTTCAGTTTTCAAACTTGAAACTGAATATAAACTTTTGCTGGATGCTAAAAATGCCTATCGCCGTTCTATTTCCAATTTCTTAGAATGGATTAAAAAACTAATTGAGCCCAGAGTGGCCTAATAATACTGATGGGGTTTGTAAGGGTTTACCATAATGAATTATACCTGCTCTCATCTTTTTTAAGAATTTTAAATGTAAAAATTTTAGCGCATTGTAATTATAAAATAAATTATTCTGCAGCTTATGTGTTAAGAACTCCAATCCAGAAAGTTAAAACTATTCAATTTTTTTAACAAGTGAGCGACACTCGAATCTGAATAATTGAAAAACACAGTTAATTGAAATTAAAATTTGATTGAGTCAAATAGTTAATGAGTTGAAATACTACAATAGATAATTTTTTTTAAGCAAGATGAGTACACCGTCAAACATTCTCAATGTATGATAGTGTTATACTGTAGCAATTACATTGGGAGGCCCCGAATCCATATACTTTCTTGTCAGTAAGGATGCGAGAAAACGCCGCCAACTTAGTTAATTAGTATAATGTTTACATCTTTATAATTCTTCTTCTTCTGGAATAATGGTCATTATATTTGAAGAGGATCTTCATGAATGATATGGTTTAAGCGGTCCTCATCGAAGTCCACTAGTCGTCCGGAACGCTCCATGTCTTTCAGGTCGAAATTACCGTCTTTGAAATGCAAAAACCATCGACGAGCTGTCCTTTAATTCATAGCATCTTCACCGTACACTTCGCAAACATCGCGAGCAGCTTTGGCAGCTTTATTCCCTCGATTGAACGCGAACAGAAGGAGGTGTCGAAAATGCTCACTTTCGTCTACTTGACATTCCATTTTGAAGGGTTGTAATCAAATAAAATAATATATGTAATGTAAAAGAAAACACAATATCTTGTAGAGTAGAAAATTTTCTTTCGAATGACGTGTAAAATTTACCATTTTGTTTTACTTTTGGTGCTCATTTTTAAATTGGAAAAAAACGGACACAACTTATGTTAACACCCAATATATACACAGGATTTCTTGAATGTATTGTAAAAGAGAAAAATACAATAATTAAAAACATTTAATAATAAATTTATTGTTTTAAAATATACATCACATTTATAAAGGAACATTTAAATAATACATATGAAGATCATTATAAAAAAATCATTATCTAAACCTTCTTTATGTATGTAAAAACTGTATGCAAACCATTCGAATTCCTATAAGTTGTCTACACATATATCATCATGCCGTGTCCTTTTTGAGGTAGGTATAGAGGGCAGACTCCACGTCTTTCTTTCCACATACACAACTCTCTCATTGTCCATATCTATGGTATACATTTCGTCTCGTAGACTAATTTCTTTCTTCCACTAATAACATTTACCTATTTTTAAATTTCTCTTATAATCCCCTTCCATTCTTTCCGCTTCCTTTGTTTTCACAACTCTGAAATCACCATTTCAAGATTCCTTTCTTGATTTTCCTTTAAAATCCCTCTCGAACATTCAGTATAGATCGTTCAGCCAGAAGAGTCATTTTGCAATAGTGTGAGTAACACTCTCTGTATTACACAACTTGTGTAGTGGTATTGGTTTTAGAATGCCACACGATTGGTTCGCGCAGAGCGCACATTTGTATTGTTATTAAAATACTCGGTGATTAGAAAAACACTACCATGTCGAAATTAGGAGTTCGATTTTTGTCTAATGTAACATAATGCATAATTACAAATTTTTCCAAAGCTTAGAATGTACTTTGTTATAACTTTGTTAAAGTTTCCTAGAATTTAGTCACTCCATCCACTATTATTTTAAAACTGTATTATTTGGCATTGTAATTATGATACATTAATATGTTAAATAATCTTACATTCATTTTATTTTTATGTGCAATCTAATTAAAGCTGATGAACATTTTTACTTTATAATACTTGTACTTATATTTATTTTTAATCTTGAAAAATTCCATTATTGTTATTTAATGTTTCCTGGAATCTGCCATGCCTAAACAATTAATATGTTTAATAAACTTACTTTCCTTTTATTTTTATGATTATTACAATTTAAGCTGACAGTATTTTTAATTTACATAACGTATGTGTTCATTTCAATGTTTGAATATAAAATATTATTTTTTTTGCTTTTTCACTTCATTAAAAAAATAAAGTGACAAGTTTTTCTAAAAACACTGTTACACTATTGCAAAATTACTTCTTGCTGAACGATTTATATTTTGTAATGCTATATTATTCGAAAGGCATGCATTCTCATAAGCTATTATGGAAAATGAATGTGAATGTACATAGGGTTTTTTTTTTAACAATAAAAATATTTTGTTTTTTTATTCTTCATCAGTCCCATTTGATATTTTGAGATCAGCGCTCTCTAACTCAACGTTTGAAGATTCGCCCGTTTCATTTTGTTCCTCACTCCTTCCATAGTTACTATGAAGTTCATCTAACTTTGAATTGATTTCAACATTTCTAGTTGACGTATTAGCTGCCTTTTTTACTAAAGATTTAGCTTGCTCTTCCATTCTCTTCAATCTTTCTTCTCTGGCTGCAAACCGTGCCTCGTACTCTGAAACATAATCTGTTTTCACTGTTTTTGAAGAGTCTAATACATCTTCATTTTGATCACTAATACATGATGAAGATCCACAAGCACGTTCATAAATTTCAATAGATTCATCTAATTTATTATTAATGTCTTTTATTTCTTCGTCAGGTCTTCCATTAGTTTCAAGTTGTTCCTCAGATTTAGAATTATTTTCATTATTCAATGGTTTAATTTGCTCATCTAAATTTAATTCTTCTTCTGTATCAGATTTGGTTTTATTATCCAAACATAAATCTATTGTTGATACATTTTCAATTTCCTCTGAAGTTCCGTCGTGTGTTGCGTCTTTTAACCCTGTAGTTTCACTAGTATCTGTATCATTTAAACTATCTTGCTCTACTCTGTTCTCTTCCTCTCTATTATTTTCATCTTCAACTCTTCCATAAACATTATGAAGTTCGTCTAATTTGAAATTGATTTCAACACTTCTAGTAGACGTCTTCGATACTTTCTTGACCAACGATTTAGCTTGTTCTTCCATTTTTTTTAATCGTTTTTCCCTTGCTGCAAATCTCGCTTCGTATTCTGAAAGATTGTTTGATATAGATATGTTTGGTGTCTCTGAAACCTGTTCATCATTTTCTGATGATGATAACGCCTCTCCTTCACTTTTTTCATTACTGACTAATTCATTAACTATGTCTTTTAATTCAGTCTGGCAACTTGAAGATTCTGGTCGATTTAAATCAACCTCATCATTTTGTACCGAAATATCAGGATTATTAGAGTTAATTGCGGTGTCTATTTCATCATTAGAAATATTGTTATCTGGAGAAACTGTTGTTTCTTCTGTTCTTTCATTTCCGTATTGATTATGTAATTCTTCTAACCTTTGACAAAGTTCTACTCCTTTGCTAGTAGTTTTAGTTACCTTATTAACTAAAACATAACATTGTTCTTCTAGCTTTTTAAGCCTTTCTGTTTTAGGTGTCCGTACATCTTTGTAGCTTTGTCTCGATGTGGAAGGTGTTGATGATGATGATCTAAGGCATTCAATGTCTTCGACAACTGTTTCTCTTTCATTATCAGATGCATCTTTAGGAGTTGCTTCTGATATTGACTGATCTTCATTATCAGCTAAATTAGCTTGTGAATCACAGTCACTTAATATACCATTTCCTTCATTTTGCAATTCTTCATCATCTTGTAGGGCATCTGAATCAATATTTTCGTCATCTCCTATATGTGCTTGTGTTAAAACACTCTTAATAGTTTCTCCCAATAAATTAGCTTCTGGACTTTTCCCCTTCCTCTTCAGGCGTATCCTTTCTGATATACCTTCTTCATCTGAATCATCATCGCTGGCTCTTTCGTCACTGTATCCACTTTCAGCGGAATTGTTAACGGAATCGAGAGATTTTATTTTTCGTCTTGCAAACTCTTCTCTCAATTTGTCCCATTCGATTTGTGACTCAGAGTTTTTCTGTTTTGCTTTGTCCCACTTCTCTTTACAGAATTCCAATTCTTCCTTCAGGTGTGTCAACAGTATCCTCTTCTGTTGAAGTTCATACCTCAATATCTTCTCGTGCGTATGGATTTGCTGATGCTGTCTCTGCATCTTGCCCACGACGTGCCAAGTCTTGCCGAGCTCAGAACTAACTAACCCTAAACGTCTTTCTTGATCTTGAAGTCTGCTTTCGAGATGAGTGTTCAGTGTTTTCAATCTGGTCATCTCTTTCTGTAGGGATTTTTTCTCGAGAATCAAATCCTGTAAAAAAAGGGAATAAATCAATATTCACAACAAAGAAATTCAAATCTGCATTAAAAGTCAATAGCAAATACTAACTTTCTTATCATCATAATTTGACAACTACGAGTATAAATTTGGTAAGGAAGCGGTGGGAATTCTCTGTTATGCAGACGATGATTTTCTATGATATATTTCTATGATATCATGCATGATATTTTCCATGATATATAATACACGATATTTTCCATGATATATCATGCATGATATTTTCCATGATATATCATGCATGATATTTTCCATGATATATCATGCATGATATTTTCCATGATATATCATGCATGATATTTTCCATGATATATCATGCATGATATTTTCCATGATATATCATGCATGATATTTTCCATGATATATCATGCACAATATTTTGGAAATGACAGATCATTTACAAGATCTATCATTTCCAAAGCGTAAATACATATTGCGGAGTAGGCATACGGACTAAAATAGGGTTACTTCACATTTTAGTAATTTAGCGTAAGCAACAATTTGTATATTCATCCAAGTTTAAAAACCTCAACACCCCATAAAAATAATGACAAAAATGTGGAGAAAATCTTGTGAGATGGTTGATAGAATGATAGGTTAATTATTACTGTTTAGAAAACCCCAAGAAATTATTCAAGAGCCCTTTTGTTAGTAGTCAGTGGCTTGTTCATTGATTAATGGTTCCTACCTTCAGTCGAATGTAAGTCTTGCTGACGCTAGGTACCATTATTGGGCCTGCGGGAGTATCAACAGACTTGTAACAGTTGCTAGCAGACTTTTCGGATATTTCTGACACTATGAGCGGAGGTCCCGTCTGATGACTCAACAATTCCATCAGAACTCTCCACACCTTGGGGAGGTTGCCCACAATTTCTTTTGCTGATGTTAATGCCTTCGAATTACTTGGATCTGTAAAAAATATTGAGTAGTATATTCATCTTTTACATTACCAAAGTTTTATATCAATTGTATGGCACAGGTACAAAGACTGTAACAATAGGTGGATGCCTGCTGCTCCATGCTCGGAGAATTCAGCTCACGGTGAAAGTAGCAGATCGGTGAAGGGTAGAAGAGATTCATCTTTAGCAGGTAGTAGATGGTCGCAAATAGAAGGCAGTAGACAGAGTGAACTGAGAATGTATTTTCGACTTTTGGCGCTTCTTATGCGCGGCCGATCGCTCATCGCAAGCGCCTGTTTTTGCCCGTGCATGCCGTCATAACTCGCGAAATATCACAATTGTCGCAAGTTTTGCGCATGCATAGGCCGGCAGACTCGCGATAGCCGTGCATAAGTCACATTTCAGTTACGGTCGCGACACAGCGCGGACCCCAACAAACATAAAATATACATACAAAAATCGAAAAATACCAATTAACATCAAAATATAACCAAGAATTTATACATCAAAATACCAATATTATACAAACATGAACATTAAGAAAACAAATACAATATAAGTTTTAGGTGACGCATACATCCGATACACATATAAAACTAGAATTTATACAAAATACAACAAGAATTCATACTCGCAAATTTACCAAGTTACCAGAAATCAATTATGTTTTATGGTGACGCATACGTCCGACACATCAATCATGATTTATTTTCAAATATCTCATGTTTTATCTATTAAAACTCTCTAAAATCTTGAGGTGATAAAGAAATTTATATACGAGTATATCAGATCTTGCATAACAGATTACGGAGATTACAAATCTAAATTCTGAGTATAACTACGATGGCAAAGAACTCAGTAGCAAAACTATGGAAAATATGGAAGGTTAACATTTTAATAGCAACCAAGAAAACTAGTAATGCGATACCTGATTTTTTCTATATACCATAAGGGCAAAAATTAGAAAAAGATGAATTGAGGTGTGGTGCTGGAGGTGCATACTAAAGATGCCTTGAACGGCGTGGCAATGTATCCATCATACAACAACTTGGGATTCAGTACAGGCTCTCAATTTGACTGCGACTAATACTTCAGTTCTCTGTCCATAAAGAGAAGAGAGGAAATTTTAGAAAGACTAGTGCTAATGGGTACGGTGAAAGGATGACGAGATAAAGGTAGACCATCATAAATACATCGAATGATGGACTGGCCAAGTCAGGAACATAACAAGGTTCTCTGTCTCAAAAGCGCTTCGAGAGACGCCAAACTTTGATGAGTCTCATTTTGATCTTTTTGAATATTCTTCTGTCCTGCTATAAATTGAATAGGCTGGTCACTGTGTTCTTTGCCATTCCCACTCTGTGCTTTATCTCTATAGTAGAACGGCTAGAGCTAGCTACAATAGAGCCAAGGTATAAAAATTCTTTCTCAGCATCTAACCCTGCTAGGAGGTCATTTAGGTGCAGTTTCATTAAATTAACAGTCCTGGTAAATGAAGGAGGAAAAAAAATTACTAGCACAAGAAGATATTTATATTTAAGAAAAGAAATAAAATTATGTAAAAAGCTAATATACCTTCAGTTTCTGTAGCTTCTTCTGAAACTTCCCCCTCAGTTCCATCTAGCCGAGATTCTGCTACATCCATCTGGTTCACCAGATCCAAAATGAGCTTAGGAAGAGCAGAAGCAGTCTCGCTGCAATCTTCCCGTACCACCATATCTGCCAGCAGGTCGTGATTTTCTTCCAGTTTCACCAAAAGCTTATCAAGGTCTTGGCCACTATTGTTGCCGAGAAGCATTTGCGAAAACAGCTGAAATTTAGAATGAAAAAATGTTAATGAATACATTTAAAAGTTTAAAGAAAGAATGTGTCAAAAATTTCAATTTGACAATGCAAGGTATTGTATTTTCTAGTTCTCTTAAAATAAGATGTTTTTAATCTTTGTAGGTAGATTAAAATAAAACCTATGAAATGTATCTATATCGGACGTATGCGTCACCCTAAAATATGTGAAATAATATTAGTAATTTGAAGTGTAAATTATTGATATATTTTGATATTTGTATTTATATATTTGTATGATATATTTATGTTTGTTTGGGTCCGTGCGTTGTCGCGACCGCAATAGAAATGTAGACTTATGGACGGGCGTCGAGACTAGATCGCTGGCCGGTTGGCCTCTGCATTGCGCAAAACTCCCGGAAACCGAGCATTGTGCATTAGCCATCCACCTATATTTACAGTTCTTTGTACCGGTGCCGTACAGAATCAATCAACTAAAATTTCTATGACCCATTTATAGAAGTTATTATATAAGACGCCATTCACTCTATTACCTGCTGGTAATCTTCTTTCAATATCACATTTCATACGACCATCCAATGTGGACATGTTTCTAAGATATCGAAAGCTTTCAACTTGCTCTAGCCTATAAAAAGTTATTGAATATTGTTGTTCTTTTGGATAGTTTCAATGTACTCGTAGATGTTGAGTTCAAGAGGGTCCTCCTCTGGCATTTCCTCAATCTTAGGTCCTAACTGGGAAAAGGGTTATTCCATTATTTTAAAGGATTTTTGTTATTTGCCCTATAACTTCGTGTTCTCATTGCCCTTGAGAGAGATTTAATTTTTACCTACTCAAATCTTATATTGTTCATTGAATTTAATTAATTGAATTTGAATTCAATTTCTTAATTGAAACTGAAAACACGTTGAAGGCAGCACATGCACGACAGTCATAATTGGAAGAAACTGTGTATATTCCAAATATCTTACCTGATTTATGACAGCCATTTCAGCCCTTAGTCCCCGAGTTTCAGCTTTAGACAGGCCCAATTGACTATCTTTTGCAAACAACATGTCAATTTTTTCTGATAATTCTTTCTCTAATTCTTCCACTCGTGCTTCCAACTCAGAAATCCTTAAAATATAAAAAAAAATCAATTACAATTTTGTTTTAGTAACAAAGAAGTATTAATTTATTTAAAATAACACTTTGCAGGAAATTACTCAAGACTTTCACAAACATAATTTTTAATACTACTAAGGATTTAAATCATGATAACCAGTGTTCATTTCATGCACAGTTCCGCCATGTCAGCAACACAGTGAAAATATTGCAAATTATATACAACACATAAAAAAAACACTCATTTCTCAGTCAATTTCGCCGCCACCCTTCTAAACTCTGACAGTGTTGAACTAAATATGTCATTATACTCTTGACACAGTCATAGAAGGCGATGTTACTTCTAAATGTAGCCACACTGAACAAAGCAGGTATTTTTAGAAAGCGAAAGGGAACACTTAAACCAATGCCTTCCAAAGTCTCAGGTCAGCCCACAAGACCATTCAAGACTTTATAATTAAATGCAAAAGAACATCTACGAAACTCAATCTATCACTGTTCAATCCAAGAACATAAAGCACACCCTTATGAGTTTGATTTGCGTAAAGTAATTGAGTGTCACTGTTTGTCAGGTTGATGAGAATGTGCAAAGGGGTTTTATATAATCCAAAGTCGGAAAGAAGTATTGATTGTAATTTATTTTTAACAAACACTGTTTATTCCACTTTTTTGTGATGGTATAACCCTACCGGTTTCAAGGCTTTCACCTCATCTTCAGGGGAGCGCAAACAAGACTTGTTTGTGCTCCCCTGAAGATGAGGTGAAAGCCTTGAAACCATTAGGGTTATACCGTCACAAAAAAGTGGAATAAACAGTGTTTGTTAAAAATAAATTACAATGTCTTTAAACCTCCACAACGTTAATGCCTTAATTATAAACAACGAAGTATTGATTTATTTTTTCATGCTATATATCCTCAGTGAGATGCAGGCAAAATCCTAGTTTACTAGGGACACGACAAATAAAAAGCAACAAATCCAGATCCATTAAAATTGTGTGACCAAATTAAATTACCGGTTGTTTTTTCGCAAATTATCTATGGTATATTTCTTGTCATGTGTAAAATGTAACACAGACGCTTCAAAAACTGCCTCTGGACCAGCTCAATTAAATCAACGTATAACCTATAGTTTGGGATCTATATAAAATGAAGAAACTGAGTTGGACTGGGAGCCTGTTCTGACCCAGATAAATAAGGGGTAGACACCTAGATGAATCATTATTTCACATGCTATGTGCAATTTCTTCACCGATCATATCGACATATTATGGGCAAAAGAGAGAATAATCAACATGCAAATTCTATAGGAAAGACATAAAACTACGAGTACATTAGTTTCATTATCTGCTTACAAATTATTATGTATCAAATTACAAATACACCTTAATTGATAATTTCAATAAAAACATTATTACAGATTTTCATAGAATATTATACGGTTTTTGTCCTTCCTATCACATTTAGATATTATGTGTTAATCACTTTTTCTGAAACTCCTTTTAAGATGTATCTAAGACCCACTCAGCTCTCAAATAGTTTGGACACGTGGAACGAATAAATTAAGAAAGTCTAACAAAACAAATATATAGAGAAAATGAGAGTGGAAAACGTGTAAAACTAAGGAATGTATGGTATGATCAAGGGAAAATATTTTGAAAGAAGGAAACGTAGAAACTCAGAGAAGTTGTATGGATGTAGATGGGCTAAGGATGTGTATCAAGAATGGGAAGTCTGACGCTCTATCCTCTCTGCCAACCCCAACAGGGAAATGGTTTGTATATACGTGATGGTCCGTACTCTGCTCTCAAATGTCAAGATGAATATCAAAATGAGTTTTTAGTTATTTATTTAATTAGAAAAGTTATATAAATGTAAACTTACTTTCTCACTTGAGATTCTGTAATAATTTTCTGGTTGTCCACCTCCCTCAAAAGGTTCACTCTGGTGACCTCGGCTAATCTAGCTCTCTCCTCGTACAGGCTCCGCAGGTTCCTGATGTTCTCCAGCTGTCGTTCATACTCCGATTTCAGCTCATTGGACATGGTCCTCATTTCTCTGTCTGCCAAGGACTGTTCTATTTCACTTAGTTTTTCTTTCAGCTGAAAAAAAGTTGTAACAATTAATGACACATATTTTTATATCGGGTCATTTCCCTGTTGGTGTAAGCAGAGATGCCAGAATTCCAAACTTTTCTATCATAACATATTTACTTGCTCTCCTCCACATACCACTTTACAGCTGCTATTGGACAAAACGCATTACGTTTTTTGTTAAAAATACTGTATTACGATTTTTGTTACCAATATAAGTTTTTTGTTACCAATATAAGTTCTTTGTTACCAATATAAGTTCTTTGTTACCAATATAAGTTTTTTGTTACCAATATAAGTTTTTTGTTACCAATATAAGTTTTTTGTTATTAATATAAGTTCTTTGTTACCAATATAAGTTTTTTGTTACCAATATAAGTTTTTGTTACCAATAAAAACAAGAAAAATGTGATGAAAAAATATGTCATTAAATAATAAGTGGTTATATCATTGTTTTACTAAAATTTAATATCCTGAAAACAATTTTATCAGACAATAATAATTGAAAACCTGGACCAAGACCAAAATCTTGGTACTTGAAAACAACGTTATAGATCGTTCAGCCAGAAGAGTAATTTTGCAATAGTCTGAGTAACATTATCTGTATTACACAACTTATGTAGTGGTATTGGTTTTAGAATGCCACACGATTGGTTCGCGCAGAGCGCACATTTATATTGTTAAAATACTCGGTGATTAGAAAAACACTACCATGTCGAAATTAAGAGTGCGATATTTGTCTAATGTAATGTATAATTCAAAAATTTTCGAAAGCTTAGAATGTACTTTGTTATAACTTAAAGTTTCCTACAATTTAGTATCACTCCATCCATTATTATTTTAAAACTTTATTATTTGGCATTGTAATTATGATACATTAATATGTTAAATAATCTCACATTCATTTTATTTTTATGTGCTATAATCTAATTAAAGCTGACGAACATTTTTACTTTATAATACTTGTATTTATATTTATGTTAATCTTCAAAAATTTCATTATTGTTATTAAATGTTTCCTTGAATCTTCCATGCCTAAACAATTAATATGAGAAATAAACTTACTTTAATTTTATTTTTATGATTATTACAATTTAAGCTGACAGCATTTTTAATTTTCAAAATGTGTGTTCATTTCAATGTTTGAATATAAAATATTATTTTTATATTTTTTTGCTTTTTCACCTCATTAAAAAAATAAAGTGACAAGTTTTTGCTAACGCACTGTTACTCACACTATTGCAAAATGACTCTTCTGACTGAATGATCTATACACGCATGAGAACAGAACAGTTCAGCGTTCTATGGAGTGTGTCATGCTGGGAGTATCCTTGATAGTGACTCTCAAATATAAGTTATTTACATAGGTACCAGAGAGTGACTCTCAAATATGGAAATAAAGCAAAGGTCCAATGTCAAAAATAAGTTATTTACATAGGTACCATCAAGCCATTTTCTAACATTTCCCGTAGGCAGAGAGGACAGAGCATCAGACTTTCCTATCTTGAAACACATATTTCACCTCTTCCACACCCGTATACACCCTCTCATACCATATTATATGTTTCATATTTACTATCCGTATCCACGACCCAATCTTAAACTGAATAAATTAAATAAAAGTACTATACTTGAGAAAATGTAGCATGGTCCCTGTGACATTTGAAATGTCATGTCTCATGGGTTGGGGTAAAATAGTTTTTTTTTTTACAATCTGAATAGTTTTTTTATAAATCGAAAAATAATTTTTCTCTAAACTGACGTTTTAATTCCTAATTATCACTATACTGACTTTCTAATGTATTTTATGATTTGTATCTATCTTTACATAGGCCAAGATCCACTATGAATTATTACTAATTACGAACATTTAATTTAAGGTATTAAAAAATCGAAAATCCAATTATCATATACCCCATCCTTAGCCAATGCTGACTAACGTAGTGACTTTTGACAAACATCACCAAATATTATTTGATTTTAACAAACTGCCACATTTTTGCTAATTTGTTACAAGATGTATTAATTTGTCATTATTGTTAGTTTTATGTAATGTATTTACCTAAATAACTTGCTATTTATTAGAATCGAGGCTTATATTAAAGTTGATAAAATAATTAAAATTACTGAACGTTGTTACAAGGTTGTATTGGGGCAAATTTGTGAACTGTTACAGGGACCATGCTACAATTTCTCAAGTATGTAACCTTTTTTAATAGGGAATCCTAGGATGAGCCTCATACTAAGATGATTTGTGCTACCAAATAAAAAATTGAATAAATCTCGAGCAAAATAATTAAAACGATGCAAATTGTATAGAAGTTAGGAATTATGAGGTGTATGGCCACGCGAAAGGTCGTCAGTTCGAACCACGCACTATTTACATTCTTTCAAAAAAAGAAAAAAACATGTCGGTGTGGTATGATCATCTCTCTTCGGTGTGCCATTGAATCCAGTACAGCGGTGTGGCCGATGAGTTTGCTGGTGTGCAACGGCTCATTCACTTAAACTGTACAACACAGCTTCGCTTTCCAACTGAATTGACGTTGGAATGGCGAGAGGATCCTCGACTACGAGGTCCAACAGCAAATGAACCAACGAAAGATTATGAATACATGTGTATGTTACAAGTATATAAATGAACGTTGATACGCATTAAGGATTCTACCAACATTTTTTTTATTCGATTAATGTCTCTTCTTCTTCAACTTTCTGTAGAATCAAGAGTCTATTATTACAGGATTATCCTCTTGTGATGCTGAGCTCCAGCTATCTCTCCATCATTTCGAGGATCTCCCTGGTGGACGCCGTCCATCCGGTACCCCATGCAGAGCTATGTATGGAATTCATTATCTGTACATCTTGGTATATCGTCAACGTTGTCGTCCCCATCTGACCACATCTTGGACCTCACAGAACTCTCGGATTGTGGTGTTCCTTACACGATCACGCAAAGTCTTCCCAGCAATAGCGCGCTGAGTTCTCATTTCCGTTGTCCTTAGCATACTTTTTGTCCTGACAGTGTCCGCCCTCGCTTCGATGCCATATGTGAGGATAGGTCGCACACAGGTCTTATAAATGCGTACCTTGCTATCCGTTCTCATATCTTTATTCCTCCATATGACATCTCTCAGGCAGCCCGCCACAACTGCAGCTTTGTCTACCTGAGGCCTTACTTCTCTGGGGAGGTCATGAGAGCTGAGCAGTTCACTGCCAAGATATCTGAACTGGGTTGTCTGTTTAATGTAATTTAAGTAATCCATTTAACTGACTCGATACTTTTGCAAATATAAGATTTAGGAATGGTATTTCAAATAAACTAAAAACTGTGTTTTGTTTGTTGGAACCTTTTTGTTCTATGTTTGAAGAAACATAATGGCGCGTTTTATCAAATTGTGTAGAAAGATGGAGACAGTATCAAAATCTGCTAAGATAGTATTTTGTCCCCAATAGTATTTTGGTGCCAATTTTGATATATGGAAGCGAAACGTGGACGTGGAAAAAGACTGAGATGAGCCGAATCAATACTGTAGAAATACATAAATCGAGAAGAATACATGGAGTGACAATGTATGGTAGAATACGGAATTAAGTGATAAGGGATGAATGTGAACTTATGGCTGATGTGTTGAATAAGATGAAGAAGAGCACTCTGAGATGGTTTGGCCATGTGGAATGAATGAATTAAGAAAGACTAACTAAACAGATAATGTAAGTGGAAGACGTTTGAGAAAAAGACTAAAGAAAATGCAGTCAAGTGAATGATATTCGGAAAGAAGGAAACGTAGAAAGTTAGAGAAATCGTAGAAGTTGTATGAGAAGGTGTATGGATGTAGAAGAAGCTAAGGATGTGTGTCGAGATAGGAAAGTCTGGCGCTCTGTCCACTCTGCCTACCCCGGCAGGGAAATGGCGTGTTGGTATGTATGTATATATGTGTTAAATTTGTTTTTCGAAGACAGAATTTAACCATCTTAATATTTTTGTACATATCGCCTGTTGAGAATCACAGTGGCGAAACTCCAAAAAATAAGTTTTCGAGTTAAGTCTTCCAAATGGCACTAAAATGACTCATTTTTTACGTGCGTAAGTGGTGAAAGTATGCCTTGAAGTGGCAAGGAGTTGAAATATACTTTCGCCACTTATGCACGTTAAAAAGGAGTAATTTTAGTGACATTTGGTAGTCTTAACTCGAAATTCTTTTTTTTGTAGTTTCGCCACTATGATTCTCAACAGGCGATATGTTTGTTCAATATTTGAAATAATGAAATTAAATGTTATAAATGGGCTGGTTTCTTTTTGATATCCAATTTGCCTCAAACGAATAATGTTCGAGATATTACAGTATAACACTGACATGGCGATATTGGCCCGTTGCTCGCGTGCGATCCAGATGCTTGGTGTCTACAATATATGTATTTTAGTCGAGTGTTTCAACACTCGCGAGATTAAATGGGTCAACGTACAAAATCACGGCACGGAAACACGCAGTTGGTACCTATCTATACTATGAATACACAGGTACATACGAGTAGTATAACAAAACACGGAAATGCTCCAAACATATGTTTCTACTCGTATCAACCTCTATTTTCAATATCTCCCAGGGGCGGATTTAACTATTCGTGTAACAAATATGGTCTAGTTGGTTGGAAGAGATTACCACCTGACAATAAACCCGTCAGATTATATTTAAAATGAAGTGTTACATAAATAAATAACTAAGAAGTTTTTAACAAATTTTCAAAACAGATAAAAAGTGGTTCACAATATTATTCAACGCTGTTTCTCTTAGCCTTTTTAGGCACAAAAATAAACAAATTTAATTTATAACTTCGTGACCCCCTTATAGAAGCTTAAAATAAATTTGTTCGATTTTTTTCAGAAAATATGACCTCTTGGAAGGTTGTGAAACAATGTTTTAAAGCCAAATTTGATGAATAGGGATGAAACGTAAACGAGAAAAAATGCTGAAAAAGGAACCTTATTAATGTTGTAGAAGTGTGCGCTAGTACATTCTATAAAATACGTGAAGGGAAGATGTATCGTAGAATAATGTGTTAAATAAGAAGAAGAAGAACACATTTAGAGGGTTTGGACATAACGAACGAATGAAGATTTACTGATAAAACAAATTTACATCGCGAATGTAAATAGTAAAAGGAGATGTCAATTCAGAGAAATAACTGTATGGATGCGGAGGCGAAAAATGTGTCGCGATCGTAATCTCTGGCACTCTGTCTTCTCTGCCTACCCCAACAGGGAAATGGTATGTTATTACTTCATACGCTGCATACCTCCAAATTTATAACTTCTGTATTTCATAACTTGTTTGTATTTATATAATAT
The DNA here is from genome assembly GCA_949825065.1 of Odontocerum albicorne. Taxonomy (NCBI): domain Eukaryota; kingdom Metazoa; phylum Arthropoda; class Insecta; order Trichoptera; family Odontoceridae; genus Odontocerum; species Odontocerum albicorne. The sequence continues at coordinate 1,963,204 of OX463852.1, read as the reverse complement.
AATACCTGTACTTGCAGGGAAACTCTCCAAAGGGCATGCGAAAACAATAACTATCAAACTAACATACGAGTATATGTTATATAAAATCGATAGTAAGTTTTATCTGTCCGAAGTAAGAATAGGTGATGTCATATTTACGATTTAATTTTTTATTGCATAGTTACGGTAAAGTATTGTAATATTATTTTTTTAAAGTAAATTATAGTCATACGGTTTAATTAAATAAATAGAAATGGATCCAAACGAAAGAAAAGCAACGCGCGCTGAATATATGCAAAAGAGCGTCGCGCTGCACATGGTCAGAAAATCCGATTTTTTTCGACAAGTGCAACAACAATAAGAGACTGAAGAGGAAGCACAGCAAATACGTGACTTTTATCATTGTCATGAAAGAAGATTTGAACTTTGACGAGAAAAGAGTTAAAATTCGTAACTGTGACTTGAATCGAATTTTGCGACTGAAAGATCTCCCGACAAAATCTTTAAATAATATTATTTTTTTATCCACTTTGCACGGATTTCTCCTGTTACACAAAGAGGGTCTGCTTCTAGCGTTAGCTTATTCGTTAGGAATAATATCAGCCAGGATTCTTCTCATACTGCTAGACGGTACCGAGAATATATCAACAGTGTCATTCAGTTGGTTCAATATCTTTATACCACGCGTGACTGAGTGTTTAGCCATGATATTCGTCCTGTAAGATGGTATGTAGAACAGAGGGTGATTCCTTCCTTGCGCGGCTATATTTATTAGGTGCATATAAACTTAGTGCTTCTAGAATCGCGGGACAGTTAAAGCAACCTTTAAAAATGTTTAGTAGGAATATCACAATGGATTCTTGCCTTCTTGTTTCGAGGCAAGAATCCATTGTGATATTCCTACTAAATAGTTACACACCGTGAGAAGTTCGACACGGTGAGCATATTTTGGGTAACGTCGTCATGGAACAATTGTTCTTCTTGAAGGTGAAAATGAACCATGACGTCAGTTCCAATTAAGATGGTCACAAAGGAAAATGAAAATTGTAATGAATCGAGATTTACATTTTCCGAATTTTCATTCCTTTTCTGTGGCATTATCCGGATCAAGAATGTATTATTTTACGAATTTATTTTGGTCATCGTTTGATACTTCGACACTTTTTATTTTATAACAATGAACGGTCTTTTATCGAACATTAAAAAAGGTTACAAAAGTAATACTCAAATTAGAATTTTGGCTTAACTTTTATTCAAAATCTAATCCAATTTAGTTCAGTCGCATTTTCCTCGGTCTACCTACGCGTGGAAGATCCACGCGCGCCTTTCACTTTTGACTTTGTATATTCGTTTAGCCATTCTTTCATCATTCAATTTTTTTCACATATCCAACCCATCTTAAAGCTCTTTTCTTCATCTTACTTTAAACATCCATGCTTTCTTATTTTATACATGCATTCATCTCTTATCTCTTCATTCCTCCTTCTTCATAATATACTGTACTGTATATTACACTTTCGTTATACACAGTACAACCTGGCGGGCTTATTGCCATCTGGTTTGTACCAGAAAGATGTTTAAGAGACCTTAAATGAAAACCAGACTGAAATCCTAAATTTAAGTTCCAACGGGAATCAAACTCGTAACCTCCGGGCTGGGAGACAAGCGTTTTACCAATTAGGTCACGGAGGTCGTCTTGTAAAATGAAAACACAAACAACTCTTGCTTAATTTATCAGCAAATCATACATTATATAGATTTCGCTCAAATATATACAATTTAAATCATAAAAAATATTACGCATTAAAAAAATATAAATCCTTTCTCCTACGAGTAAAGTATGTATTTTTAAAATATATTTCGATACATAAATGGAAAATATTACAAACTTTAAATAATAAGTCATCATAGTTGCTGGGCCTCGTAGTCGAGGATCCCCTCGCTATTCCAACGTCAAGTCAGTTGTAAAGAGAAGCTGTGGCATTGATTTTTTTTAATAAGTGTGCCGTTGAACACCAGCAAACTCACCGACCACACCGCTGTACTGGATCCGATGGCAAACCGAAGTGAGACGATCTGAGCACACCGGCATGCTTTTCTCTTTTAATCCCTTTTTTGAAAGAATAAATATGACCGAGGTCATTACTATACTTATTCCCCCAAATACTAGGCGAAAAAAATACCTGTGTCATTCGAGAGGAGTAGCACAGCACGGGATTCGAACCGACGACCTTTCGCACTGAAGTTCAGTCTGTTAACGCGCAGCACCACTTCACTTATCACTTGACGAAGTCTTTATATCTATGACTTGTTTTTATACGTGAATATATGTATGACTTGTCGAAGTTTTTACATATTAATATTTTTTATAAGTATGCGTAAATTAATTAATTTTAAACATCCCCACGTGCACAGTTTGATTTCCCGCGCTGAAAGCTCGCAGCATGCGACCAACACGTGTTTCAGCGACGTATCTAATATTAAATATCTAACCAATAAATAAAAGTTTCACGAGATTCGTGATTTGAATAAATATATTAAAAATATTTTGAAAATAAGAATATATTTTAGTTCAGTAGTTTTAAAATTTGGTTCTAGTAGCTAATTAAATAATATAACAACTGAATTTAAAGTTTGTATTTTTTTCATTCCGTGTATCATAAATGCGATGGTTGAAAAAAAAGATTAAAAAAATACCACAAGCAAAATAAAAAAGTGTCTTAATTTTTATAACTAGCAACAAAAAAAAAATTCTACTCTCTCACGCGTCAAAACCACATTTCTCTTACATATAAATATTAGAAAATCGATGCTTTTTTTTATTATGAACAATAAATTGATCAAGATAGTAAAACGTATTGTTTTACTTATCGTCTTCCGTTTTTTTACACAGTAATAAAATTATATAGTTATGTTAATATATTGCTCGCTTTATTGTAACAAAATTACGAATTTCAGGTTTTCTATAAGATATTTCTCAATTGAATATCTATCGTAAGAAGTGAAACTTCAGTGTTCGGAATCTTCCTGAATAATAAATACTAGTTGCAACCCGTGAAATATTCACGGAATTAAAACAAATTCTACATTTTTGAAATACCGAATGGAGCAAGATCAGTTTAAAGTTTTTAGGGTTCATTAATGTTTAAAGTTTAAAATAAAAAAAGGTACATCTTGATTGATGAATTATTTAAATCTCTTTATACACGATGTTTTGTGTATACATATAAACATTACTGTTGTTCAATTTAAATCGTTGATAAAGTTTTCCTTGAAGACTTGTTTCAGATATATTGTCTTTAATGTTTTCGCGTTTCCGACATCGTGAAAAAGCCACATATAATTAATTGTCTGCAATACAATATTAATGAAAATATGTGTCCAACCATTTTGAATTATTTTTGAGTACGCGTTGTATGATTTCAAGCCCATGTAAATGGAATTATTTAAAAAAATACTTCGTTACCATGAAAATACATACTTTACTGTCTTATACAAATGATTAAAGAATTGAATATTTAAAATAAACCAAAAGACAAAATCATTCATACTGCAAAAGTTTCAATTTTTTAACGAAATTCTAAAATATAGCCAAGAAGTCGGTAATATCCCAACTTTCCGTTGTCTATATGTTTTGTGGGTTAAGAATAGTATTGTTGAAGTGATTTTTTTAATATTAGTTCTCGGATGAAAGTTAATTATGTCAAAATTAATTAATACTTTTTTTTGTCTAAATAAATAAAAAATTATATAATATTCCATAATAAATTACTTTATTATTCCACTAATTACATAAATCCCTGCTACATGTATTTCTTCTACCTACACCAAGAGTTACCAAAGTGGTCGATGTCGACCCCCTGGGGTCGATAGTTTCAATAAAAAAAATTGGGGGTCGACGACAGCAAAAATAGACCCCTTACTACTGTTATTTGTTTGTTACTTCAAAATATATATGATTCCAATAGGTACTTAGATATTAAGAAGTAAAATAATTAAAAAAAAAACACTTTTTTGATACAAACACATTATATACCAAACTTGTGAACGAAAAGGTAAAATGTGTCAAAAGTCCTCTTTTTTTGCTTTAATTTTCGTCAGCGCAGATTTCAATATAAAATGTTGCACAATATAATGCAATGCATAATCCGTAGTCCTTTTATATTAGTCAATCCTTAATTATGTTACAAGTGATTAAAATGAAAAGTTTGATATCTAGTGAAATATTTAAAATCGAGCATTGTACAAACTTATTAATTTGAGTAAGTAAAGTAAATGACTAGGGGGTCGACGGTTTTAAAAGTTTTTGCTATATGCTTGACTCCCAATCCGGAAGTAGCAGATTCGAATCCTGTTGAAATCCATTAATTCTCAAAAAGGATATGTTTGGTTTTCGCTTAAGGCCTCTTGTACATCTTTCTGGTTGGTTGAAAGAGTTAGAAACAAGTAAGTTATTGTTGAATATTCTACTATTGCACGAAGGTAGACAATCTCCGTGGCCTAGTTGGTAAGACGACTGTCTCCCAACCCGGAAGTTGCGGGTTCAAATCCTGCTGGAACTCAGGTTTATTTAAAAAGGACTCCGGTCTGGTTTTCAATTAAGACCTATTTAACAGCTTTCTGGTTAATTGGAAAAGATTGCCACGCGACAATAAACCCTCCAGGTTGTATTGTATACAACGAAACTATAATTTAAAACGATATCGCCAAAAGCTAGGAAATACACTATAATTCTTTATATTATTTATAGTTAAGGCATTATCATTGTGGAGGTTTAAATATATTGTAATTTGTTCATAGAATTCAGTCTTGTTTGTGCTCCCTGATGATGAGGGGAAAGCATTGAAACCTGTAGAGTTATACCGTTATAAAAAGTGGAATAAACAGTGTTTGATAAAACATATTACAAAATATAATTCTGATTAAGTATATTTGCATTCTTACGATATTGCACAGTGTTGTGAAATATGTAGGTAGACTACAATTTTCAAATGACGTATGGTTGAAAAAATAAACATGTTGCTTTCAAAAGTTTATCTATAAAAGTATATGGAATAAAATAAATTAAGAAGAAACGCATCAACGGCCACAACGGATGCTGCAAAGACGATACTCGTATATCTGCCAAACTAGACGATCTAAGAAGAAATATAGACAGTAAAAAATATGAATCTACGCGCGATGTTCAGAGCTTTCAGGAAAACTAGAAATGTTTGTAACAATATTCAGTATTCAACTTACATTTACTAAAAGAAACCATTAACCAGACAGTGATAAAATCTCATTTTGCTGACGATGAAATGTTTATGCGCTTTATAAATAACTTTCAATTTATAAAAACGAAGACGTAAAGCAAAACATGCTCTCGTACGTTGGCCGTTTTCTCTTTCTACGACCTTCTAAGACGAAAAAAACATTGCGTAGTTTCTTCAATACAAAAGAAATTCCGGCATACGAGTTCGTCAACATATAAATCAACTTGTCTAGGATGAAAGCCAACAACAAACACCTCACGAACCGTGGCCTAGTTTAATGATTCAATATTGCGACTAAGATAGGGTTTCTAACTAGTCTCGTTATTCCTACAATAGCTAATGAGCTAACTTATGCTAGTACTCGTTCATTCCACAATACCTTAACAAGCTAGCTTAATACATGTCATAATTCCTAAATACATACAAACTCACTCACGTAAAAAACAACTCCATGGCACATAGCTTTGCTATCCAAATGAATTGACGTTGGAATGGTGAGGGATCTTTGAACACGAGGCCAAGTAACGACGACGACATACCATCACGCCTTTTCCCTGCCGGGGTAGGCAAAGATGACATAGTGCCAAACTTTCCTATCGCGATACCACATCTTTCCCCTATTTCTATATTGAATTATACATACCATAACGACATATCTCTGTAGAGGACAGAGTGTCAGACTTTCCTATCTTGATACAGATCCTTAGCCTCATCCACATCCATACACCTTCTCATACAACTTCTACGATTTCTCTAACTTTCCTTTTTTTAAAAGGAAAACTATCATTCACCTTATCCAACCACACTTGCCTTGGTCTTCCTCGCACACCTTAGTTCCTAAATAAGCTGGAAAATTCTTAAAATAATAATAGAATTATAATTTATATAACCGCGTTCCGAGAGCATATTCTACTCAAGGGCACTCGGGACACAACCGTACAAGCTGGCGGCCTTATTACCGTATGACAATATCTTCCAACCTACCAAAAAGGTGTTAAAGAGGCCTTAAATGAAAAACGGACTGTAATCTTTTTTTTTAAATCTGGTTTCCAAAGGGAATCGAGCCCGCAACCTCCACGTTTTGAGGTGACAAGCCACTGAGATTGATATTATAGATGAATTAAAAATATTACAAAATATGATAATAAAATAAGTTGAGTGTTAAGATACGAAGGTGGTGGCTGTGGTCATTATAGATTGGGTACTTTCACGCATCTGCATATGATTAGAAAAAATATATTAACTAAATTTTGTTTTACATTGTGAAACCTACCTACACCTAACATACCTTAGTATGGGCATATGCCTAGTTTGGCAAAGGAAGGCTTTATATACGAGTACTTAATTGTAAAAATAAAAGCATAAATATATATTTTTTAACTACTAAGGGATGACCAATTGCAAAATAAAATATTTGTAGATCTCTTCTGATATGTGATGTATGTACATGCGTCAACATGGCCAGGCGGCTCAGCAGGGTCCATATGTCTGTGGCATTTGCGGGAGGGAATGTGCATCCAGGATCGGGTTGTTCTCTCACAGAAGACCACACAATCGACGTGGGAGAACAGTTCAAGACTGACGTTGGAGTGGCGAGGGGATCCTCGACTGCGAGGCCCAGCAACGACGATGTCTGTACACACATGAACATCGATTTTGATAGTACGTAGACACTTGAAAAACCTATAAAAAATAAATAATAAAGAAAGTCACCTGTGATAGCTGCACCTCCCTGATTGACAGCATTTCTTTACTGACTTTGCTAACATCCTTCAAAGCTTTTATCTGATTCTTCAATTCAAAGTTTTCTTTGTTGAAAAGCGTAATTTCTTTATTGGCCGACTGCAAGCTGCAGTTGCATTCTGCAAGCTCCAATCTAAACCTTTTAGACTGTTCTTTAAGCAGAGCGACCTCATTCTCCAGTTCGACGACAGCCAAAGTTGATTGATTGTTTTCATCTTCGACAGCTTCTTCTTGGCTGGCATTTGCGTTTGCTACATCGATGTTATTTATGAGTAACAGTTCGCGTAGTCGGCTATTTTCAGCTAACGCTTCCTCGTGCATTCGCTTTTCATTTTCCAACGCGTCTCTTAAACTTTGCATTTCATTTGATTTTTTCGCTATTATCTTTATGCGATCCCTTCGCTTTATCGCCAACTGTTCACGGAACTCCTCCAATTCTTTGATCTTGGCTGGACTGAGTACTCTCGGTTCACTTATATCGGAAGTATTTTCACTCGTGCATGGAGTATTTTCACTAATATCTGGAGTATTTTCACTCGTATATGGAGTATTTTCACCCATTTCTGAAGTATTTTCACTAATATCTGGAGTATTTTCACTCATACTCGTATATGGAGTATTTTCACCCATTTCTGAAGTATTTTCACTAATATCTGGAGTATTTTCACTCATATAAGGAGTATTTTCACTCATTTCTGGAGTATTTTCACTCATATCTAGTGTATTGTCACTCATATTCACACTTTGTTTAATACCATTTACGTCACAAGTATTATCTTTGATTGACATCACAGGGTTATTAGACAAATTTTCAGTGAGAGAATCGACAGTTGCGGTTTCGCTTTCTTCGTTTCGCCACCAACCTATCGCTCCCGAATATCGAGTACTACTGAGGATGTTTCCCATTTTGAGCTTAATTTATATAGGAAGTTGTTTTTCACTACACAAAGGTTGATTAACGTATTCGTATTTTGTAAAAGAATGACTCCTCTATACTAACCAATACTGTGGAGCGACCCGCACGCTCTCCGAAGCTTCGTATTTATAGACTCTCGTCAGCGCTGACGTGAGTCGCCGTGGTTACAATTCATTGAACTGAAAGCTGCCCAACTAATGGACACGCCATACGGCAACTGGTTGAATGTGCTGAAACAATGAGATAAGCATGTGCGGACGATGTATAGGGCAAATAAGGGATATAAAGAAATGGTGTATTTCTTAATTTAATGAGAAAGTTATCTAAGGTTTCAGACTTGACTTTGTAGAACTCTATATTAAAATATTTAATCATAAATAACTTTATCTCAGTAATTACATTAATCACAGCGACATCTGTTTATTTCGTCCTATCCTCCCCCGACTTTCTTCTTTCCGCCTGAAATGAAAACTCTAAGTATTGGGTGTTAACATAAATTGTGTCCATTTTTTTTCCAATTTAAAAATAAGCACCAAAAGTAAAACCAAATGGTAAATGTGATACGTCATTCGAAAGAAAACGGTGGTTTGAAGGGGATCTTCATGAATAATATGGTTTAAGCGGTATCCATCGAAGTCCACTGATCGTCCGAAACGCTCCATGTCTTTCAGGTCGAAATTACCGTTTGAAACGCAAAAACCATCGACGAGCTGTCCTTTCATTCACATCGTCTTCACCGTACACTTCGCAAACATCGCGAGCAGCTTTGGCAGCTTTATTCCCTCGATTGAACGCGAACAGAAGGATGTGTCGAAAATGCTCACTTTCGTCTACTTGACATTCCATTTTGAAGGCTTGTAATCAAATAAAATAATATATGTAACGTAAAAGCAAACACAATATCTTGTAGAGCAGAAAATTTTCTTTCGAATAACGTATAACATTTACCATTTTGTTTTACTTTTGGTGCTCATTTTTAATAACACCTAATAGAAGATTGAAACACGTGTCACGGGGATTAATGTATCATTAATTAATGGAATAACAAGAAAATTTATAATAAAATATTCATATAAATTTCACATATAAGATGTTTTTACGTCAACTGTCATAAAATAAAAACTCCCCAGATCTCATTGCGTTTCTACGTATCACTATGATGATAGTCCATAATATTTTAGTACCAACTTTGATGTATAGGTGTGAAACGTGAATTTGGAACAAGCCTGAAAATATCCGAATTAATTATGTTAGAAATGCATGTACTACGAAGAATACATGTAGTGATAGTGTATGAGATAATGTGGAATAAGTGATGAGAGATGAATGTCAACTTAAGACTAATGTGTTGAGTAAGATTAAGAAGAAGATTGTGAGATTGCTTGGGTGTGTGGAACGGATGAATGAATAAAGACTTATTCAAAAAAATGCAGTGCAAATAAAGAATCTTTCAAATTGAGCGGTTTTTTTATTAATTTTTTTTTATTCTTAAATTAAACGCACAATTTGCTTTCATTTCAAAAAAACTTTTTATTGGTCATTGAAGTATAATGTATGACATTTAAACACAAAAAATAATATCCACCAAATGTCCACCTCTTGCAGCTCCACAGATTTCCACTCTTTTGTCAAAATTTTCGATGACATTTAGGCATAATTCCGGTTCAAACTCACCAATAACGTGAATAATTTCGTCCTTCAGCTCAGGAATTGATCGTGGGTCATTCTTGTAGACCTGGCTTTTCACGCAACCCCAGAGAAAATAGTCCAACGGTGTCAGATCACATGATCTTGGTGGCCAATTAGCATCACCGTTTCCGGAGATTACAATGCATAAAATAATTCAACAATTTGAACGCGTTGTTGTATTGTATACGACTCCATTTTTATAAATTTCATACATTTCACTTCTCAAATGTCACAAGACCCAGGCAAGTTCGCGATGCCATTTGTATTTTATCCAAAAATTTAAAAAACGCTCAATTTGAAAGACCCTTTATAAGTGACATGGTGGAGGTGAACGATATTTTGAAAGAAGAAAATGTAAAAAAACTCAATCAAAATCATAGGAGTTGTATGAGATAGTAAATAAAACACACAAGTAGAAGAGAAACTCTCTCCTTTCTGCCTACTCCGACAGGGAGACGGCTTGATGGTATATCGTAATCGTTACTTAGCCTCGTAGTCAAAGATCCCTCACCATTCCAACGTCAATTCAGTTGGATAGCAAAGCTATGCCGTGGAGTTTGTTTTTTACGCGAGTGAGACGTTGCACACCAGCAAAGTTACCGGTCACACTGGTGTACTGGATCCGATAGCACACCTGAAGGGAGACGATCGGAGCACACTGGCATGTTTTTTTCTTTTTTTGAAATAATAGATATGTTCAAATCGAGTGGAATAGCGTAGCGAAGGGCTCGAACTGGCAACCTTCTAAACGGAAGTTCTATGCATTACCTCGCGACAATACAACTGAAATATGTAACGTAGTTCAAATTGCTGCCATTTATGTTACTAATTTAGTGATATTCTTAGTCCTTCATCATAATAATAACCCAGTACGTTCCATCAAACACACAAGAATGCCATAAAACGCTTTCATCCAAATCTGTCTATAGCCCGGCACTAGATGCCCTCCCAAGTTAGGCTGAGACCACAAATATCTCTATCGTAAAACCGATGTATTACCGTATCAGCCCGACTATAAGGCGAGGTTTTTATTTAAAAAGGCGACACGTAAATAGGGGAGTCGCCTTATATTCGAGTCACAAACATAGTGGGTAACAATAAATTCCCTACTCGCGATTAGCGAAATGGCAACATTGTAATGAAAGCGTTCAAAAGGCGTGATTGTTTACACATAGCCTGTGCGTAGTCATTTCTGGTTTTTGAGGTGTATATTTGACACCTGTATATTTTGATATGCATACAAATTTAACAGTTAACAAGAGAGGGGATAAATCAATGTTTAATTAAAACTACAGGGAATGAAAAATCAAGAGTAACAGTAATTTATTTATTTAACGACACAACAGTGTCTTTATATACAAATGAACATGTGACAGGTTATAAAGTACTTAAAATTATTGACAATTAATACACTTAAACTAACATGAAGATACAAAAAGCAGTAGTATTGTTTTAAAATTATTTAGTAATCTTTGAGAATTTTGTGGGAATTTTATGGATAGATATTGAGATATAGAAAATACATGGCCTGATTAGTAGAACGAGATGCAAGTTGCTTTGCAGAATTAAAACCTTCATATATGTTGATGCAGGGTTACTCAACTCCAGAGGCAAAGTATTGTCCTTGATGTTTTGTTTATATTACGTTATTTATATAAATACAGGAGAGCACAAAGTTAGTAGCTATTTCTAAATACTGTTGTGCTATTCTGGCGAATACTATATATACTTATATTAAAAATATCTAAATTGTTGCAAAACTCGTTTCCAAGTTTTTGCATACGAATTATAGAGGAGTTGATAAGTAATGCTATCTGTATTAACAGATGGCACAAAACCTCCACCTTATGTTATTTTGAAAAGAAAAACCATGCCAAAAGAAATATTACCAAATTGAATTATTGTGAGAGTTCAGGAAAAGGGGTGGATGGATGCAAATCTTACTGTTGATTGGATTAAAACAGTTTGGGGAAGACAAGTTAGAATCAGTAAAAATAGAAGTTTGCTCACTGAAGATGAGACTGATGGTGCTATAGCCATATGTGAATTTGACTGATGTGATCAGCTACTGTAGTTGAACTTTTTTTTTTTTTCATGTTTAAACATGCCCTTTACTATTATATAGCTACTTTGTTTCAATAAATATTTTTCGTTAAACATTTTGCATTTTATTTTTCATAATATTATAACGATGAGGGAAATGTTTTTTTCTCCAAAAAGCAGACTAAAAAATAGGGGTTGCCTTATAATCAGGGTTGTACCGGACAGGTATAAAGACTAGATAGGCACGTTGGTTGCCGCGTAGCGCTCAGAGAATCGAGGTAGCGAATTCCGTAGCGAAGATCCAGTCGAAGAAGAAGAGCAGGGAGAGATTCCTTTCAGGCAGTCGATGTAGGGTAGCGGGTCTCAAGTAAAAACACGGTAAATTCGGTATTACTGAGAAGTATATTTTTCCAAATTGAGGGGGCCCGCGAAATACAACAACTTTCGGGGTTTGGGCCTTGCTTACGCCGACTGGGCCCCGACCTACTCCGATCGCCCCGCCCGGCAAGTCACTTATTTACAGTGCGGTCGCGAATGCGATCGGAGTCAAACAAACATATATTTTACATATAAAATATAGCAAACATTTACATATACAAACATATACAATGATTACACAAATACAGGAACATATACAAATATTATAACATACAAATATAAGTTTGGTTATACAGATCTACACACAATGTCCTTTTCATCATATCATATACACACACACACGGGCGACGGCACACGTCCGATACAAGGGTCGTCCTATAGTCGGGCCAATACGGTATGTAGAATAGGCGTCCGATTCGTCGTGTCCCTTGAGGCGATAAAACAGTTCAGCTTTTGACCAGCTCACCAAACGGTATCCTCAATACGTGACCAACCACCCACAGAGATTTGCTCTAATAGTGGTTATTACAGGCTGCTGCTGAAGACAAATTGTCTCTAGGCGCATAATACGAGCAATAAACTTAAAGCTTATAAATTTATTTTATTTATTTATACATGACATTAAATTTGATATGTACATAATTTATGAAAAAATAACAGATAATTTAAAGTACTCGTATTAGGTGTTAACATAAGTTGTGTTAATTTTTTTCCAAATTAAAAATGAGCACCAAAAGTAAAACAAAATGGTAAAGGTTATACGTCATTCGAAAGAATTTTTTTGCTCTACAAGATATTGTGTTTGCTTTTAAGTTACATATATTATTTTATTTGATTACAAGCCTTCAAAATGGAATGTCAAGTAGACGAAAGTGAGCATTTTCGACACCATCCTGAGCCACTGTGTTTCGCTGGTTTTCCAAATTCAATCGTGGTCGTAGTTAGCTCCAGGACGAATTTCGTGAAGGTCGTCCAAAATCGGTTGTTGTGCCAGAAAACATCGATGCTGTGCGTGAACTGATATTGTAAGATCGTCATGTGACTTATCGTGAGATTGAGGCATGTTTAGGCATTAGTTCTACTCGCATACATTCAATATTGCATGAACATTTGGCCATCAAAAATATTTGTTCACGTTGTACACCGCATAATTTGACAATCGCTCAAAAAAAGGCTCGTGTCGATTGGTCCAAAGAAACGTTGAAAAAATACGATCGCGGTACTTCAAAAGACGTCTATAAGATAGTGACAGGCGACGAATTATGGATCTATCTATGCATATGAGCCAGAAACTAAACAGCAGTCGACTGTATGGGTCTTTCAAGACGAACCAAATCCAACAAAAGTTGTTCGCGCACGAAGCACTTCGAAGCAAATGGTGGCTTGTTTCTTCGGTATATAAATGGTCATGTCGCAACAGTGCCTTTAGTGGAACGTCGTACGGTCAATTCTGAATGGTACACCACCATTTGTTTGCCAGAAGTGTTCGGAGAAATAAGGAAAACCAACCGCCGAAGATGGATCATTCTCCACCACGACAATGCGAGCTCTCACACATCGGCTCAAACAAGTGACTTTTTGAGCACTCAAAACATCGAGTTAATGGATCATTCACCGTACAGCCCTGATTTGGCACCCAATGACTTCTTTTTATTCCCGAATATCAAAAATAAATTGCGAGGTCAACGTTTTTCGACGCCTGAAGAAGCGGTTGATGCGTTCAAAACGCATGTTTTGAAGTTACCTCATTCGGAGTGGAAAAAGTGCTTCGAAAATTGGTTCAAACGCATGCAAAAGTGTATTGATCTTCATGGAGAGTATTTTGAAAAACAATAAAGCCATTTTCGATGATAAATATTTGTTTTTACTTGTCTGTCTCAAAACTTAAGTAGCAACCCTCGTATTAACCCAATTACATTAAATATCAAGAAAAAAAATAATTATCAAATGTCGAAATATGGCATGATGACAAAAGTTCAAATGTTGTTCATGCTTCCTTGTGAAGTTACTCAGTTATATCTACAAAGTTTATTAAATAGTTTACTCTTCAATTAATTCACCGAGATGTGAAAAACATCGACATCAAATAATTCACTCAACAAAGGCATTCCGTGTACGAGTGGCGATACTCTTAACATCTTGAATACGGCACTGAAAACAATCTTAATTCATGATGGTGTCAACATTAAACGTCTGTACATTAAACAAAAGTGTGTCTCTTTTTAATTGTTTTATAAAGTAATCTATAACACAAACATTTACCAAAGGCTATATATACCTATATACAAATTTATATCTTAAGAACTAATTTTATTTATATACGAGGCGTATCCAGAAAGTAAGTGTACTGAGGCTCTCACGACCGGATGGATTTTATTTTTCGACATGTTGGCTACACTTCCGTGTAGCCTGACCCTTCCCCTCCGCAACGAGACCGGTTCGAGGTCAGTACGTTGAGAAGTGTCGACGCGACAACACGTTTCGTGAAAAATGTAAATCCAATCTCCCGCAAAGTGCGAAATACGGGGCGTCATCCGTTATCTCGTTTGGAAGGGAAAACCTCCGGTTGATTTGGAAGGGAAAACCTCCGGTTGAGGTTTATAATGAGGTGAAAACTGCATATGGTGATAAAGCTATGAATCGTACGAGTGTGTACAAGTGGTGCCGCGAGTTTAAAAACGGTCGTACGTCTGTGCATGATGATCAGAGGAGCGGAAGACCTTCAATTGTGACTGACGAAATTGTTTTGGGACTGTCAAGGCATAATTTTAATTGAATATATGCCTCAAGGGGAGACCATCAACTCTGCAAGATACTGTGAGACCCTAAAAAAATTGCGGAGGGCGATTCAGAACAAGAGGAGAGTCATGCTGACAAAGGGAGTCTGCCTGCTGCACGACAATGCCAGACCACACACGGCCAACGCCACGAAGGAACTGCTCGCCTCGTTTAAATGGGATGTCCTGAACCATCCCGCGCATTCCCCTGACCTAGCACCTTCAGATTACTATCTCTTTACCTCCCTGAAGCTGCACATGGGTGGAAAAAGGTTTTCAACCGACGATGAGGTAAAGGAGGAGGTGGAGAAGTGAACGGAGGGGTTGGCGGGAAACTACTTCGAGGAAGGCATCAAAAAGTTGATACCCCGCTTCACCACCTGCATTGAGAGGAATGGCGACTATGTCGAAAAATAGCTTACATATGTACTACGGTAACCACGTAATTTTTTTGTTTAAATAAAAAAAATTGTAACCTACAAAAATTCAGTACACTGACTTTCTGGACTTACCTAGTATTATAACTATGATTTACTTAAATTTAATTCTCCCATGACATTGAACCTTAAATCTGTCGTCGCTGTTATTCTTTTCACACTCAGATGTGTCGACATCAGATAAATCTTTTTGGGTTGTTTCTTATTCGTCACTACACGAAGTCACGTTCATAAAAAATAAAGATTTGGATCTTTTAGTGTAGATCGCGCTAGATTAGTTCTTATTTTGTTCCCCATAATAGCGTGGGATTGAACTGAACTGAGCTGATGACTGAAATAATGACGACAGTCTTAAATTACAAATCTGTACAAACAAAAAAAAACATTTTTTTCAGATAGATCAGATGCAAGGAAATTAAAAACATATAAAAAGTTTATTGAATTTTAAATAAAAAAACAATGACGCTCCTTCCATCTCATACCCTGTACGTCAGTTACTTCGGGGAATATCTTAAGCCACTCCTGACCATGTCCACTGTACGGATGGATAAAGAAAAGGTGTCGACTATAAATGGAAGCTCCCGTGTCTGCGTACCAACGTATACAAACGTTGGCGAGTGAAAATTCGCAGAATTTTCGCCATTCACGCGTTATTTTTACATTTCAGCCAAAATTGTATGCTATTATAGTGGTTCGATCTGAAAATTAGAACGCATTTGATATTGCGACGAGAAAGATTGTTCGAAAACATTTATAACAATATGTACGACTTACTTTTTAAACATTTTCGTGCCTGACAAAGAATTCTAAAGCTGCATTCTAATTCTAATATGGTGGTCATACCTAGAACTGTTCTAGAGCTGCCATTAGGTTGAACTTGAGTTAAACCAGGGGTCTCCAAACTTTTTAGCCTAAGGGCCACACTGACTCCTCCACTAAGTCCCAAGGGCCAAGACCTATCTAGCTCATCATACCAACATACTGTAGTTTTGAATTATGCGTAAATTTTCGTATTGGGACTAGCTGGCGAGTGACATATCTATGGCACAGGGTCGGGGATGGACTCCGCTCCGTTCGCAATTTATCAGTGGAAAGTTACAGATACATAAATCTCATTAATTATAATGTTTAATTTCATTATGTGAATTACCAATGTATGTCACTTATTGTAAGTTTTTAGGATAAATCTCATATCATTAATTACAGTTAAAATGTTCAATTTCATCATGTATGTCAGTTATTGTGTTTCTTAATTGGTCGTTAAATAAAAACATCTGATTATTATTTTGTATGATTTACTTACATTGTAAATTTTACAATGTAATCAAAATAAAGTATGACGGGCCGGATTGGTGGTGCTCGCGAGCCGGTGTTGGCCCGCGGGCCATAGTTTAGAGACCCCTGAGTCAAACTAAGGTACGTCAGGGCTTGCATACAATAAAAATTTACGGGGTTTCAAGCCAGAGTGTTTTTTTGAATATTTTTTACTTGCCTGATTATCAATCATTGAATATACCTCAATAGCTTAAAATCAGGCAGAAAAGGAACCTTCACATTCCGTCGCCATTATTTTGCATGCTTAATAATCCAAATTCTCCATCAAATCCATTTTCTTTCAGAACAAAGACATTCTCTTCGATCAGGCGATGAAAGATTCCTTTTTATGCCAACAAACCAGACCACATTTTATACATCTTTATTTCCAATTCCCTTGGCCCTACAGTGGAGTGAACTTTATCCGATGTACACCATCCTATCTCGAGACACATCTGTAGGGAATACCGTCGTCCCTAAATATTGTCAACACGCACGGTCAACGACCGACGAACCAACCTTCGGACAAGTGCAAAGGTCGCATACCAGAACATTAATATTGTTTACCCGCAAATACTATTCACGTTACATTCCACAGAGAAAGAGAACGCATCGCGTTGTCTCACCGTTTTCATCAACAAATTACCTACCCACCATATTATCCGCAACGTCTGCAAACACCTCTGCACGCGCAGGAGTGAGATAAAGTATATATTGCGGGCGCATTCACGCACATCTATAAATACCTACTTATCAACAAATAAAGATTATTATTCGCTTGACCATTCATTGCTGTTTACTATTCATTGATTGTTCACTCTCACTTTCCGCATTCCTAATCGACGTATATTATTTTAAATACCAAATAATCATAATCATCACGACGTACCAGTAAAGCATTCCGCTAAACATCCATATACCTTCTTATACAATTTCTACGATTTCTCTGACATTCTACGTTTCGTTCTTTCAAAATATAATTCACTTGATCCAACCATACTTTCCTTGGTTTCTCACATGCCTTCCACTCATATTTGTATTATATATTTATTTTATTAGTTTTTCTTCATTCCTTCGTTCCACATAGCCAAACCATTTTTTTTATTAAAAACATCAATCTTAATTACACATTCAAATTGAACAATTTTTTTTAATTCTTGGATAAAACACAGATGGCGCCGCGAACTTGCCTGGGACTTGTGACATTTGAAAAGGTGTAATGTATAACATTTATAAAAATAGAGTCGTATACAACACAACAACGCGTTCAAATTGTTGAATTATTTTATGTATTGTAATCTCCGGAAACGGTGATGTTAATTGACCACAAAGATCACGTGATCTGACACCGTTGGACTATTTTCTCTGGGGTTATGTGAAAAGCCAGGTTTATAAGAATGACCCCCAATCAATTCCTAAGCTGAAGGACGAAATTATTCGCGTTATCGGTGAGTTAGAACCGCAATTAGAAAAACACTTCCCTACGTTCTCTAAGAGTGGGGATGATTATTAATGTTCATATTTCTGTTCCAGCACTAATCTTGACTGACATTGTTTCGTCTATCTAGAGTAAGAATTTTGTATATCTATATTAAGAAATAGGCACTCATATATTTAAAAAAATAACTTATATATAAGACTTCAAGTGGAAAATTTTAGCTGAGGAGGAGAACAAAAGAATACGGAAATGAGTGTTGCCAAGTTATGTTAAAATTAATCTAAAACCAAAAGGTTGATGATTGAATAAATTTAGATATTACATTTTATATTAATACATTTTCTCAAACTGATATATTTTTCCAAGGGTTGCCAAATAATGGATATTTTAAAAAAAAACTAAAAATCTAGAATGAGTGAAGTCAAAATGTATATAAAGAGTCAAAATATAGATAGAATAAAGTCAAAAAACTGACGCCCTTTACAATAACAACCTCTGTGGTCTAGTATTTAAAACGCTTGCCTTCTACTCGGGGATTTTGTGTTCGATTTCAAATTATACCCAAAAAAAGATTCTCAGTCCATTTTGTACTGAATGCATTTTAATATATTTCTGGCCGATAGGAAGATATTGTCACATGTTAAAAATAACCGCCAGATTGCACTGTACAAAAAATAATAAGGTGGTCAAATAGTGCTGTATACAGAACAATGCGGCGACTAGGTTACAGTTTTATAATAAGGCGGCCAGGTATCTGTATTAAAAACAATAAAGCGGCCTGGTTGCACTGTATTTAGAAAAATAAGGCGACCAGATAGTACAGTATAAAGAACAATAGCCAGGATTTACTTTATGCAATGAAAACGAAATTCGTCATTGGCCTTTCCCTTCCTGTGCTAAAAAAATCCGCGCGTTCCGGTGCTGTGTATTTTATACACATCAATACACATGTAAAAATGAGCGATTTAAAATCGGAAAAATAAGAATATTTATAGCCAATCGCTTAAATTAATTAAATTTGAAGTCAAAAGTAAAAATAATTGAAATTTAAATGCTGAAAACATGAAAAAAAAAACCATCGGACGACGTTCACAAAACGGGCGAAACGACCATCTCGAACGAAAGCCGGCTGGCTACTGACCTAGAGAAGCGAGCGAACTGAGATTCTATTTCTTGCGTTCCCACATATCGAAGTAGAGTGAGAGTGAGGCGTGAATAGCGTCGTTTCCTCACCCATAGCGGTTTTTTAGAATGAATATACCTACGTCACACACTGGCACACGTTTGATTGTATTGGTGAATTTATTCCCGATTTTCACAATATGTCTCTGATGTGGCCGATAAGTGCTAATTATTATTAATATTATTTTTTTCATTCAACGCGTAAATGTATTACGGAGGAATATCTAAAATCTGAACCCAGTATTTATTATATTTATAGATATTAAAGCTTTTAGAAGCAATTTGTACTAGTTACACATCACAGGGAAGGAAGGTGTAGGAACTGCGGTCGTCCCTGAATATTGTCAACACGCACGGTCAACGACCGACGAAACGACCTTCGGATATGTCCAAAGGTCGCATACCAAAACATCGATATTGTTTACCCACGAATACTATTTACGATGCATTCCACAGTAGAAAGAGAACGCATCACGCTGTCTCGCCGTTTCCGCAAACAAATTGTTACCCACAGTATTGTTTGCAATGTCTGCAATACTGCAATCGACCATCTCTGCCCGCACAGAAGCGAGATAAAAATATATTGCGGGCGCACTCCCGCGCCCGTTCTGAAATGTATAAATACCTACTTACCGATAAATAAAGCATCATTAATCACTATTTGTTATTCATCGATTCATTCACTCTCTGCATTGATAATTGACGTATTTTATTTAAATACCAAACTATCAAAATCATCATCGCGTCCTTCAAGGACATTCGCTAAAAAGGGTTGAGAACGAACCTTGCCCTTCATGGACAGTAAGAGTCTGATGTCGTTCCATACTGTTCAGATCGATCGACTTAAGCATTAACTGTTTTCTTATCAGACAGTGACTGATTACGATGTCCATTGATATTCTTTTTGAGTTAATATTTTTTTTAATAAAAATACTGACAATTTCTATAAATTATTATGGCGGGTATTAATCATGATAAATTTCGCCCAATTATACTTACTTAACAGTTAGAAGAATAAAAAAACAGTAAATGTCTAAATTTAAAATGGCAGCTTTTTCTTATGTGGGAATTAATTTTATCTCAACCTACATAAATACTAAACAATTGACTCGTGCCACGCACAGTTTTCAAGTTTTTTTTTATATCGTTTCTGAATTGTTGTAAAACGGTGCTTGTATATAAAACATTCATGGGGTTAATAAACTACTTAATAAACACATTAAATACTAATTTCTCAAAGAAATTTAAAAAAAAAAAACGTATTAAACACAACAATACCACTCCGACACATCAACAGACAGCTAAATGTCAGAACTATAAAATATTCAGTCGCGATTACTATTTATTCAAAACTACATCAGGATGTAGATAAAAAGAAATTATTTATTTTTTTATAATTATTGCATTATCACAGCGCCATATTTTATTTACAAAAGTGAAAATAGTTTCACTCTGGACAAACTTCAGAGCGTTCCGGATAGATCTCGAGAGTTACTTATATGGTATAATAATATTAAAACCATACAGATAAATAGCTTTTAGTTCATAAAAAAGGTTTCCAGTCTAGTAAAAGAGTTCGTCTGGTAACACTCACAGGCGTTAGACGTATGATAGTGTTGTTGCATCTTAACGTGCGGAATCGTATTATCAACACGTGCAATGACGAACCGCGAGTTCTGTGCCTACTCAAATGGTTCAAAGCGCGAATATTCGACGAAAGGTGCCGAACCAAATGTTGTCTTTCAGCCACACTCTTCAATATGTCCGTATCACCAATTCAGGTATTTCAAATTAATGTTTCCATTTACAGCATTGACCTTAGCTATTTCGATATTTTAAATAAACCATTAATTTTATTTATTTATTTTTTATTTATTTATTTATTATAACACATGACAAAAAATATAAATAATTTGCGTAAAAACAACAGGTAATTTAATTTGGACATACAATTTTAATGGATCTGGGTTTGTTGCCTTTAATTTGTCGTATCCCCAGTATACTAGGCTTTTGCCTGTATCTCACTGAGGCTATTTAGCATGAAAAAATAAATCGATACTTCTTTCCGATTTTTAATTACACAAAAAAAAACCCCCGTTGCACGTTCTCATCAACCTGACAAACAGTGACACTCAATTATAACTGGAAACATCATGCGAAATCAAACTCCTCACACATCATCACTCCAGAAAGACCAAAAATGTTCATCCCATAATATAGTGGCAAAAGTCTAGTTTACTGGGGACACGACAAATGAAAGGCAACAAACCCAGATCCATTAAAATTGTGTGTCCAAATTAAATTATCTCTTGTTTTTTTTCCGCAAATTATGTATATTTCTTGTCATGTGTAATAATAAATAAAAACAAAATTGTCCCGTGACTAGTGTTATTTTTAGGGAATGTTTTTTTTTTTGTAGTACAGAAAAATGCAGGAATGACTAATTGCCATATATATTTCATTTTTCAGAAAACGAATTCAAGGAAGCGTGAAGATTTGAGCCAACAATGACACTCCACTACACGTCTATTTGCCTGTCACTAATATAGAAAACATAAAATAACTTTCTCAACAGGAATATATGCAGAGAATTTCACAAAAATGAATATAAAGAGGATTGAAATAAATATAGAGATAGTAAAATATAATTTTACCATTTAGGTGTTATACGAGTACCATTTAGATTTTATCAATCTTAAATGTAAATATATCATGCCATTTTCATGTCAGGTAGGCAGAGAGGATATAATGCCAGACTTTCCCATCACCACATTATATCCTACACCTCTTCTACATCCAATACACCTCATCTTACAACTCTAACGATATATCTGACTTTTTTTAGTTTTTCTTCTTTCAAAACATTATTTACTTGAGCCAACTATACTTTCCTTGGTCTTCCTTTACCATGCCTTCCACTCACATCAGCACTATATATTTCTTCTGTTAGTATTTATTCATTCATTCTATATAATACATGCCCGAACCATCTCAGCGTGCTCTTCTTCATCTTCCTCAACACACCAGCCTTAAGTTTTCATTGATCGTTAATTATATAATTTCATTGATCGTTAATTATATAATTTCATTGATCGTTAATTATATCAATAATTTCATTGATCGTTAATTATATAATTTCATTGATCGTTAATTATATCAATAATTTCATTGATCGTTAATTATATAATTTCATTGATCGTTAATTATATAATTTCATTGATCGTTAATTATATAATTTCATTGATCGTTAATTATATAATTTTATTAATCGTTAATTATATAATTTCATTGATCGTTTATTCTTTAATTTCATTGATCGTTAATTATATAATTTCATTGATCGTTAATTATTTAATTTCATTGATCGTTAATTATATAATTTCATTGATCGTTAATTCTATAATATCATTGATCGTTAATTCTATAACTTCATTGATCGTTAATTATATAATTTCATTGATCGTTAATTATATCATTTCATTGATCGTTAATTCTATAATTTCATTGATCGCAAATTCTATAATTTGTTTGATCGTTAATTATATAATTTCATTGATCGTTAATTATATAATTTCATTGATCGTTAATTACAATATATCATTTCATTGATCGTTAATTATATCATTTCATTGATCGTTAATTATATAATTTCATTGACCGTTAATTATATCATTTCATTGATCGTTAATTATATAATTTCATTGATAGTTAATTATATAATTCAATTGATCGTTAATTAAATAATTTCATCTTCATCACCCAGCGCATTCTTTGTCAATCCACGCATTTCTACAGTATTTATTCTACTCCTTTCAGTTCTATATATGTCCACGTTTCACTCCCATATATCAAAGTTGATACTAAAATACTGTTGTGGACTATCATCCGTACACAACAGTGGTGTAGGTCTTTATTTATCTAACACTTTTATTGCAAATACAATATGGCGGACTTATTTCCAGGCGGCAATCTCTTTCAACCAAATAGACAAAAGTAAATTAAACAAGTTACATGGTTGCATAAATCATTCAAATTACTATCCATCCCCACGAAATCCATGAACACATACGTGAGCACATGCCCACGAACCCCACAAAGACGGACAATCACCCGAACATTATTTTTCAAATAAAGTGAGTTTTTTTTCCGAACATTATTTTTCATATCGTCAATCAAAAGAAAAGGAAGGGATGGTGGAGAGGAAAGGAAATGAAAAGTCGGGAATGAAACACGTTATTTTACTGGCTAGAAATTAAAAGTTTTTTCAGTCGCTTCTTAAAGCATGCCAAGGACGGAGCGAGTCTTATATTGGTTTGTAACTGATTCCAGAGTCTCACTGCATGGACAGGAAAGGACGACGTAAAAAAATAGGAGCGGTGAACTGGAAAGGCCATCATTGTTTGAGCGTAGCACTAATCCATAATTGGAAAGACGCTGAAAATTTTCGACGAGATAAGAGGGGGTGGCGGGACAGTTAAGGATATTATACAATAGACAGTATGTGAATTTGGCGTCTATTTCTAACATTCAACCACTTCAATGCTCCGCGATCTGGGCTGAATCCGAACAATGAATCTACGCAGCATGGATGCTGATTTGCGACATGAGTCCATTCAAATAATCTCAGTGAGTGCAACTCTTAACAGTACAGCATTTTTTTTGGCCGTATAACGAAACATTGTGGGCCGTAAATCGAAAAAGTGTCACAATTAAAAAAGGCCGTTGTAGCGAAATACCGTATAAAGAGCGGCCGTATAGCGAGGTATAGGTGTACATTGCAATCAAGAAAAATACTCCTGAAAAGTGCTTTGTAATGTTTTAAAGATAATTTAAAAGTGTCCTCACAGGGTCGATCTAACCAATGTTGAGTCGTTTATACTGTAGTGTTTTTAAAAAAAGAAACAAAACAGATAGAGCTGTATAAAAATGTAAATGTATGCAAAGGAGGG
Source organism: Odontocerum albicorne (assembly GCA_949825065.1). NCBI lineage: Eukaryota > Metazoa > Arthropoda > Insecta > Trichoptera > Odontoceridae > Odontocerum > Odontocerum albicorne. Next base: position 1,939,104 of record OX463852.1, on the reverse strand, counting down.
GTAAAGTGAAATATGATTTCTGTAGCCTAGTTGATAATATGGCAGATTCGATTCCCGTTGGTATCCATTTTTTTTATAAAAGGTCTTATTATCTGGTTTTCACTTCAGCCTTCTTTAACATCTTTCTGGTTGGTTGTAGAAGTAGTAGTGTATACATCATTTCGTAATCTTAGTTTAATAGTAGAATATTTGATTTTCACCTGATGATTTTAAGATCAATTGCCAATAGTGACAAAAAAGTCCCTGTATGATTTTTCACAAAGTGTTTTTTTTAACATATCTAGTTGTCTATAAAAAATTACCACACGACCAAAAAGATCAACAGGTTGTCCTGTGTAAAAAAAAACGAAGTCCTGGGAGTCAACTGCTTGCCGTCGAGTAATACACCGGTCTTTCCACCGCCAGGGCCGGCTACTAAGTGAATCCGTGATTTGCCTGGAAAATTCATTTGAACACATTTTAGCGAAAAAAAAATTGCGAATTACGAAATATGCAAGTTTTTCGCGTCACAAGTAGAATTTATTATGAAAAGTCGATTTCGGGACCTAGAAAATGACGAAAAATACCATTTCTCTATCGAAGTAAGCAGAGAGGACAGAGTGCCATACATTCTAATCTTGACGCACATCCTCAGCCTCTTCTACATCTATACACCTTCTCAACAACTTCTACGATTTCTCTGACTTTATACATTTCCTTGTTTAATAATATCGATTAATTATTCTTCTTATTAATGGACTTTTACTGTCATTATTTTTGTAATGTTTTTGTAATGGTGGGTTCGACTCCTGAGTTGGACCACCTTTGAGGAGAGTTATCTTTTTGAACGACGCTATATAAATTGTACTTTTATTATTAACCTTTCCCTTCCTGTGTTAAAAAAATCAACCCGTTCCGGTGATGTGTATTCAATACACATCAATACATATGTAAAAAAGAGCGATTTAAAATCGGAAAAATAAGAATATTCATAGCCAATCGCTTAAATTAATTAAATTTGAAGTCAAAAGTGATAATAATTGAAATTTAATTGCTGAAAACATAAAAAAAACATCGGACGACGTTCACAAAACGGGCGAAGAGACCACCTCGAACGAAAGCCCGGCTGCTAAGCTAGCGAACTGAGATTCTATTGCTTGCTTTCCCATATACCGAAGTAGAGCGATAGTGAGACGTGAATAGCGGCTTTTTTAGAATGAATATACCTACGTCACACACTGGCACACGTTTGATTGTATTGGTGAATTTATTCCCGATTTTCACAAAATATCTCTTCTGATGTGGCCAATAAGTGCTAATTATTATTAATATTATTTTTTCATTCAATGCGTAAATGTATTACGGAGGAATACCTAAAATCTGAACACAGTATTTATTATATTTATAGAGTTATTAAAGTTTTTAGAAGCAATGTGTACTAGTTACACATCACAGGGAAGGAATGGTTAATAGTATACATAAAAATATTTAACAAACATCCTAACCATTCGACAACTTTTCTTTTTAAGATTTAGCCATTGATTAGCACTTGGCAATTGAATAAAAATTGTTCTAGATCATTGTAGAAATATCGACTTCAATAAGGGTAAAGGTAGGAAAACCATTTAGACAGTCGATCGGAGCGTGGTTGTTATTGCGACAGGATTTTGAGTACTTGGGCTTTCAGGATGAATGACGAGTGGAAGGGATTTATGATTGTGTGCGGTGTAGTGTGGGATGAATATTTTTGGTCTTTCTGAAGTGATGATGTGTGAGGAGTTGAATTTCGCAAGATGTTTCCAGTTGTAGTTGAGTGTCACTGTTTGTCAGGTTGATGAGAGCGTGCAACGGGGTTTTGTTTTTGTGTAATCAAAAATCGGAAAGAAGTATCGATTTATTTTTTTCATGCTAAATATCCTCAGTGAGATACAGGCAAAAGCCTAGTTTACTGGGGATACGACAAATTAAAGGTAACAAACCCAGATCCATTAAAATTGTATGTCCAAATCAAATTATCTGTTGTTTTTCTCAAATTGTGTATATTTCTTGTCATGTGTAATAATAAATAAATAAATAAAACTGTCAAGTTTGCCTGAAGGTCATGTGGATTATGTTCTCTTTCTAAGAGCTCTCAGTTTAACTCAGAAACCACAATTCGTTCGAGAAACAAATCGACTCCATTAATTCATTGATCTACCTACACAAATTGTTCGTGACTGTGGACAATTTATTTTGAGCGCAATTTTCATGTGTGCATACATGATGCATACATGAAATAGAATACTTTCTTAGTCGAAACATTTGTGATAAATGCCATTTTCTATAGAAATTATCATTTTTAGAAGTAATCCGTATTGATTCGATTAAAAATTATACAGATAATTAAAACATAGACATGAATCTAATTATAAATAATAATAATTATAAAATATACAAATAATAATTATAAAAAAACATTTATTTCTTGCAGTTGCAAAGCTTGTTTATATGGTAGGTATATTTATAGAGCATACCAAATATCGTACATAATTTATTTTATTTTTTATGACTCACAACACAATAGTGTGTTTTATAGCACAAGAAAATTAATTAAAATTAACAGAATTAATTAATTAAATTAATTAACTAAATTAGTTAATTAAATTTGTTAAATTAATTGAATTAATTAAATATTTTTTAGTAAATTAAATTAATTAAATAATTTTAATTAATGAAAAATAAATAAATTAATTAGATTTAATTAATTAAATTAATTAGATTTAATTAATTAAATTAATTAGACTAAATTAATCAAATTTAATTAATTAATTAATTAAATTAATTAGATTTAATGAATTAAATTAATTAGATTTAATTAATTAAATTAAATTAATTAATTAAAATTAACAGACAAGAAAATTTTGTAGTAATACTTAAAATTTTTGACATAAGTACAGTGAAACCCCGTTTTTACGTGCCCGGAATTCACGTTTTCCCGGTATTTGCGTTCAATTTTTCCAATCCCGTTTTATTTTAGTACATTTAGTACCCGCTTTTACGTTTTTATTTCCCGCAATTAACGTTTGAAATATTTAAAATTTAAATCAATTTATAAATATATTTAATTAAATGCGCGACGATTTAAAAAATTGAAATGAATATTAGGAAGCAGAAATGTGTTGTTTCTATTCATAGACACGTGCGCACCTGCAGCGCTCATGGTCAAGGTTACACGAGTCGTGTAATACGATGCAATTGGTGGGAAATTTAGCGAATCAGAGGCAGGCAGACTGTATATGTATTTGGTCAATCTATGATTGTGTTTTAAACGTGTCGGTCGTGTACATACAATTTCAATTGTCGTGTGTCAATTTACATTTTTTTCATTTCTTTTAATTTTTCGTTGAATCCCTTCAAATAATAATGTCTCAACAAAGAAAAATATTATCGATTCAAGAGAAAAGGAAAATTCTCGAAAAAGTGAATTAACATGTTGGTTCACGTGTTTCGCTCGCGCGTGATTTGGGGATACCCATTACAACTTTGGTTACGATAATAAAAAATCGTGAATCGGTTGAAAAAAGTTTACCGATTTGCGTGATTATCTAAATAAAAAATAATTTTCCATTTTACATTTTTTTTTCTAGCCCCGAATCTACGTTTTCCCTCCAATTACGTTTTTTTTTTCAGTCCCTTCAAAAACGTAAAAACGGGGTTTCACTGTATGTAAAATTTATCTTAATAGCATCAAATATAAGAATAGAAGGATTTTATCTGAAGAAGGAAGATGCGTTTGCGATTAAAGGAATATTTCAAAGAATTAAACGAGAGTGGTGATGGTAATAGAGAAAAGGGTGTGTCTGATAGACGTGAGGATGGTTGGAAATTGTAAATGCGATTAGTCTATAAGATGTAAGAATGACTGTAAAAGACATGAAAAAAGGAAAGGCTGTGAGAAAGTAAGCATAGAACTAATTGTTGTGATAAAGCAAACATAGAACTAATTGTTGTGATAAAGCAAGCATATAACTAATTGTTGTGATAAAGCAAGCATAGAACTAATTGTTGTGATAAAGCAAGCATAGAACTAATTATTGTGATAAAGCAAGCATATTACTAATTGTGATAAAGCAAGCATATAACTAATTGTTGTGATAAGGCAAGCATAGAACTAATTGTTGTGATAAAGCAAGCATAGAACTAATTATTGTGATAAAGCAAGCATATTACTAATTGTGATAAAGCAAGCATATAACTAATTGTTGTGATAAAGCAAGCATAGAACTAATTGTTGTGATAAAGCAAGCATATTACTAATTGTTGTGATAAAGCAAGCATAGAACTAATTGTTGTGATAAAGCAAGTATATTACTAATTGTTGTGATAAAGCAAGCATAGAACTAATTGTTGTAATAAAGCAAGCATAGAACTAATTGTTGTGATAAAGCAAGCATAGAACTAATTGTCATGGTGAGAATTAGTTCTAAGTGTGAAAGGAAAAGTAAATGTGATATATGAGTGAGTAATGAAAGATAGAACAAGTTAAGAATTCTACTATTCCTATAGTATTTTCTCAGATAGCGGAAGAGATAGCAAACAATGTCAATGAGGCACTAAGACATATATTCTTGAATTCGACAGCATCAAATCTGCCATGATATTTCATAACAGTATTTTGATACCAATGTTGCTGTATGAGAGTGAAACGTGGAATTGAAACAAGGCTGAAAAGAGCTGAATACATACTGTAGAAATTCATGCTCAAAGAAGAATACATGGAGGACAATGTATGAAAGAAAGAATACGGAATGAAGTGTTTAACATTTGCCACCCTATGATGGATAGTGAGTGACCAGGACTTATATAATAAAATAATTTTATAGCTAATTACAAAAAATAACCTAGCAGATTTTGCATAATTTAAATTTAAAACATACATTTTTCACTGGATGCTGAGCGTTCAGCACAGTGGCTGGCGGAGTTGTTTAGCACAGTAAGGCAAGTGTTAAGGATGAGTGTGAACTTCAGGGTGATATGTTGAGTACAATGAAGGACTGCACTCATTTGATTTGGGCATGTGGAACAAATGAATGAAGAAAGGCTAACAAAACAAATATACAGTCCAAGTATGAGTGGAAAGCGTGTGAAAGTAATACCAAGGAAAATACGGTTGGATCAAGTGCGTGATAATTTGAAAGACGGAAATGTAAAAAGTCAGAGAAATCATAAGAGCTGTATGAAAAAATGTAAAGTAAAAGCGAAAGATTTGTCTCGCAATAGGAAAGTCTGGCGCTCTTGCCTCTCTGTCTACCCTGATAGGGAAATGGCGTGATGGTTTGTATGTATGCTTAATAACATGAAGACGCAATAAAAGCTTAAATTATAAATAATGATTAAAGAATTGAGTGCCAAAATTGCAGTGTAAATAAAAGAATTTAAAAAAAAAAGAGATGTCATAAAGAACACTAAGAAAATAATTCACCTAACAACAATTTTAACTATTTTGATAACAAAGTTGTGGATTTTTTAATTACAAAGCAAATATGTATTGGGTGTTAACATAAGTTGTGTCCGTTTTTTCCAAATTTAAAAATGAGCACCAAAAGTAAAACAAAATGGTAAAGGTTATACGTCATTCGAAAGAAAATTTTCTGCTCTACAAGATGTTGTTTGCTTTTACGTTACATATATTATTTTATTTGATTACAAGCCTTCAAAATGGAGTGTCAAGTAGACGAAAGTGGGCATTTTCGACACCTCCTTCTGATCACGTTCAATCGAGGGAATAAGCAGCTCGCGATATTTGCAAAGTGTACGGTGAAGATGCTATGAATGAAAGGACAGCTCGTCGATGGTCTTTGCGTTTCAAAGACGGTAATTTCGACCTGAAAGTCATGGAGCGTTCCGGACGACCAGTGGACTTCGATGAGAACCGCTTAAACCATATTATTATTCATGAAGATTCCCTTCAAACCACCGTAGAATTGGCTGAGCAGATGAATTGTAGTCACATGACTGTATACCGCCATCTTAAATCACTAATGATGCGGTAAAGGAACCTTTGCTTGTGGCCATGCGTAGCTCGATGACGCGTGAGCAAACCAGCAGAAATTGTCGAACGTTGATTTTGGTTTTTTTCACTCAAAACATGTGGAACCCGAGCGCCGAACTTCTGGACTTTTCCCATTGATTTAAGATGGCAGTGTATACTGCCATCTTATCTTAGACTTGACAGATAAAATATCTTAGACTTGACAGATATATACTTAGACTTGACAGATAAAAATACCGTGGAAATGCGTGCACTGAGGAAAATTAGTGGAATTTCAATGTTTGAAGGAAGACTGCTAGAGTCGCTGGCTTTGTGAGAGGCACCTGAAGACTGAAAGCAAAGGGCTCAGGATCCTTGAAAATGGAGATCCATCTGTTCTCAAGCTGACGATGTCTCAACAGCTAGACGTGTGTGAAACAGTCAGCATGCTGCGAACATGCGTCAGTATTATCAGGCCTCACAGCAAGATCCCCGTGTTTGTGACATCTGCGGTAGGGAGTGCACATAAAGAGCAGCTTGAAATTGACGTCGAAGTGACGAGAAGATTCTTAACTACAAGGCCCAGCAACGACAATGACGAAAGTGTAAATAGCAAAAGAAGTAAAGGCTGAGTACTCATCAGACGAAGTGAACAGGTAAAAAAAGAGGTGCTACAGAAGTAATGGTTGATGACCATAGAGATCATGATCCCCAGAATTGAGAGAATTAACAAGAGCAATGTTCTCTTGATTGAAAAACAAATTTTGAGAAAATATAAAGATTGATCTGGTTGCAGTCTCATATTCATTGATCTCATGTTGGCAAGGACACAATGAGTATCGCTAGTCAAAAATATATTTAGGCATATTCTTTGATATTATGCCAAACTTTTATTTGCGCTTATCTAAAATATCAAAACCTCTTCTTGAAATTTGCAATTGATGATGCTCTCTAGTGTTTATATTTGTCTAAACTCTTTAACACACTCGACAGATGATGAAAGTTTAAAATAACAATGATTCACCGATAAATAAGCAAAGACGTCTCAAATGATCTTCGTTGCTAGAAAATAAATGTACTCTTTTTTTTAAATTTCACTACATTTTATTTTTAATATAATGGATACTAGTTGATACTTTGTATTATACATTACAACATGGTGGGTTTATTGCCATGTGTGTATCTCTCCCACCTAACCAGAAATATACTAACGAGGCTGAAAGCCTTTTTTAATAATTTCAGGTATCAAAGGAAATCAATCTCATCAACCCCATGCTAGGACACAGGTGGCATTCTAACTAGGCCATGGAGGTGTTGACCAGCTACCAGATGACATTGTAGCGACCTTTGTCCCTGTGGTCGAGGCGCGAGTCGCTGTTGTTGTTTAGCGAGAACGAGACAGCGACATGTCTTCTGCGCCTTCCTACAAATCATATGAATACCCGACTTGTTAACAATAAATATATTGTGCGGCGGAAACGAGACAGCGACATATCTCTTGCGCCGTCTCACGCATATTCCAAATATTATAAATACCGACGTTTATCAATAAAATACCTCTTTGCATATTCCGATTTCAAACGAGTTTTATTAAACCAACTATCATGCTCATCATCTCTCCATTAAGGACAACTGTTCCTAAAACATCTTTAATACGTGATGCTAGCACTTCCAATGCCTCCCCCTTATTGTGAATTTAAATTAGGTAGCTTTTAAACATCAGCACTAGACGAAAAAAATATCATCCCATAAACAGTTTTGAATATCATTGAGTTTACAATGTTTTTTGGAAATTTAACCAAGTAGAGTTTGGCAACATAAATGATGCTTTCATCTCTGAACAATATTTTAGTCTAACTGATGTAGTTTCATGTGTGATATATTATTGACCGCCTCAAAGAAAATACGAGTATTTCAATGATTTGATTTTGTTTGTCATTCTTTTATTACGAGGGTGGATCAAATATAAACGAAACTTTTTGTTTTAATTTTTTTATTTGAAGAAAGAAAAAGACCAAGTACACGTAATTTTTCTACAAAATCTCCTGCTTTAAAAATATATTTTTCCCGATCGGTAGTTTTTTATCCCGTCATCGTAAAAAGACGGGGGTTGTGTCAGCAGCCAATTGCGCACAAACCCCTCTACTCCATCGTTGCCATTGAATCGTTGGCCTCCAGGAGCTTCTTCCAGTGGCCCAAAGAGATGAAAGGGCGATAGATCAGGGCTATAGGGAGGGTGTTCAAATCATATCCAGCTCATTTCCTCCAGTTGTTCACATGTTACAGCTGCAGTATGGGACCTCGCATTGTCATGAAGAAGAATCACTTCTCATTGGTTGGTCACGTCTTTTGCATCGATAAGCAAGTTTAATTTCACTCAAAAGCTCGCAGTTGTATGCCGCATTGATGGTGTCATGATCGTGCAAAAAATCGATGTGCAAAATGCCGTGCCAGTCCCAAAAAACAGTCGCAAGCACCTTACCAGCTGACAGCCGAGTCTTGGCTTTCACAGGGGCTGCCTCATCCTTCTTTCTCCATTCTATGCTGGCTTGTTTCGACTCGGGCGTGTATTGTTGCAGGTTACGATGAGACTTAAAAATGCGTCCCCTTCTTGTGCAAACTGCGCCAAGAGCCGCTCACAGACGTGCAAATGTGCCAACTTTTGTTCTGCAGTCAAAAGACATGGAACCCATCAAGCAGATACTTTATGGAATCCTAGGTCCTTTGTGATTATGGATTGAGTGCTCCCATAACTTATTCCTATCTTAGAACAAATTTCGGAAACCGTCAAACGTCGGTCACCTTCCAAAAGATCATGAATGGCGTTAAAGTTCTATTCGGTAATGCTCGTCCGTGTGCGATGATCATGGCTCTTGTTTTCGATCCCTTCACGTGCTTTATATTTTGTTTCCAGATCCTCTCTGTATATTTTAATTTTCTTTTGTTTCTGTATTTTTCATTTTCTTTTTAATTTTGATTGCGCTTGTGGTACACGCATATGTTGATATATAGTGACGCCCAGTTTCGTGCAATGCCGGTTGTCTGCCTTTGAATGACCCTTTATTGTGTTGGGGAGATTTTTTGTTAGAATAGGACTTCGTCGTAACAAAATAATTTCAATATACTTATAGATATTGACATTATTTTGTTAGGATTGTTTCTTTGCATTTATTTTTAATGTATCAGGTCTGTAAATATAAAACCGGAATTTTTTTATAGAAAATACACATTTATTGTATATATCCATTTTTCATCGCCAGTCACAATTCGATGGAGAAATGATTTTCTTTTGTACCTGGCGAGCAGCATTTCGTAAGTGGTTTTACGGTTTTCCTGCTGTCTTTCATTCAGTTCATGTGGAATCCATTTTCCCACCTTCTAGATCTTTCCCATGGCTTTCAAACGTATTAAGACGGCTTCTCGTGTCACATTTAATTGATCCGCAAGTTGTTGTTGCGTTTGAGTGTCATCCTCATCCAACAATACTTACAATTCGGTGTCTTCCAACTTTCTCGGTGGTCTTCCACGTTCTTCGTTTCTCACGTCAAAATCGCCACTTTTGAATTTTTTAAACCGCTCAAAGCACTGTGATTTACCGAGAGCATGCTCACCATAAACTTCGACAAGCATTTGATGCGATTCTGCAGCAGTTTTCTTCAACTAGTAACAGAAAATCAATGCTGTCCGCAAATCATAGTTTTCAAGCACAAAAACAGACATGTTCAACGCTATGAAAACATATATAGTTGTATTAAACTTGTATTGTTGTGAGTTAAAAGTCTTTGACAAATGTAAACACAAGAAAAAAGCGCCAATGACGCGGTTTGACAGTCACTACATTGACAACTAGAGCCATCTATGAGCAAATTCCGGTTTCATATTTACATACCTGGTAATTATTTTAAATTACTTTATAAATTTTTTATTGTTCTAAAGTACATTGGACTGTTTATTAATAAAAAATCATATATTTATTTATTTCACATGAATAAAGATAGTACTGATAAAGTATTTTAATTGGAATGATAATTTATAATTAAAATATTTCACCTTTTTCTAGGTCTCGAAATCAATTTTTCGTAGTAAACTCTCCTTATAATTTAAAAAACCATGTATGTCATAATTCGTAACGTTTTTTGCCAAAAAAATTATCAATTCTATTAATTGGAAATTTTCTACATAGAAATTTCCCTGGCTGCGAAACCACACTGGCCCTGGCTACGAAATTTTGATCCTGAGATGAAATTAACCTCTAAGCCAGTGAGATTTTGTTAGCAAAATAAAAAATTGATTTTGTAAGTAATATAAAAAATGTAATTGCGGCCGCCATATACAAAATAATTGAATAGATAAGAACATTTGAGCCTTGTCCGTTTTATGGATAAATTCATATATTCGTGAAAAAAACATCGGACGTACCATGTACGTCCATACTCTCTTGAGGTAAAAATTCGCTCGCCGTACAACGTACGGCCATACTCCTTTAGAGGTTAAGTGGTGCAAGTTTTAATTACTATCGTAACTATAAGGTTTTTGAGTATACTTTTCACATAAATACGAGGCATATCCAGAAAGTAAGTGTACTGAATTTTTGTAGGTTACAATTTTTTTTATTTAAACAAAAAAATTACGTGGTTACCGTAGAACATATGTAAGCTATTTTTCGACATAGTCGCCATTCATCTCAATGCAGGTGGTGAAGCGGGGTATCAACTTTTTGATGCCTTCCTCGAAGTAGTTTCCCGCCAACCCCTCCGTCCACTTCTCCACCTCCTCCTTTAGCTCCTCGTCGGTTGAAAACCTTTTTCCACCCATGTACAGCTTCAGGGAGGTAAAGAGATAGTAATCTGAAGGTGCTAGGTCAGGGGAATGCGCGGGATGGTTCAGGACATCTCATTTAAACGAGGCGAGCAGTTCCTTCGTGGCGTTGGCCGTGTGTGGTCTGGCATTGTCATGCAGCAGGCAGACTCCCTTTGTCAGCATGCCTCTCCTCTTGTTCTGAATCGCCCTCCGCAATGTTTTTAGGATCTCACAATATCTTGCAGAGTTGATGGTCTCCCCTTGAGGCATATATTCAATTAAAATTATGCCTTGACAGTCCCAAAACACGGATGCCATGATTTTCTTGGCTGCAATTGTGGTTTTGAACTTTTTGGCGGAGGGTGAAGAGGTGTGACGCCACTGTTGAGACTGCCTTTTGGTTTCAGGCGTGTAGTGTGCAACCCAAGTTTCATCTCCAGTAACGATGGAGCGGAGAAATACATCTCCATAGAGTTTGCAGCGCCTCAAAAACTCTTTCCTTTTTACAAAATTTCACACTTGGCGGGAGATTGGGTTGACATTTTTCACGAAATGTGTTGTCGCGTCGACACTTCTCAACGTACTGACCTCGAACCGGTTTCGTTGCGGAGGGGAAGGGTCAGGCTACACGGAAGTGTAGCCAACATGTCGAAAATAAAATCCATCCGGTCGTGAGAGCCTCAGTACACTTACTTTCTGGATACGCCTCGTATGTATTTTTTTTATTTTACCTTTAATAATCTCACAACCGTTGAAATTAATTTGTAAAAAACTTTGAATCATAGTTCATAATATTATAATCAAATATGCGACCAAGTAAAAACCAATTAAATCATCATAATATTTATAATACACATGCAAACTTAATCCGTATAAAAGATGATCATTTAAAAATAAAATAAGTGGCAATTATAGTGTTTTTTTTAAATGGTACACATTGGTTGCCCACGTATGAATTTTTCATTTATTTTACAATCAAATATGTTATTGGGAGTACAAATTAGTTCGGTCCGTTTCCAAAAGATGGCTCTGGCTGTTATGAATGGTTCATAGTGACAGCCGATTTTGGCGGTTTCAGAGAGGTTAGGCATCTGCCAATAATATTCAGTTTATATCGCTTTGAGTTTCATGCAAAAACCTTGTTTTGTACAGTGTTGAAAATGTCGAATTTTGTGTTAACCAAGCAGCATTTGCGGGAGGTTTTAATTTTCTGCTTTAATTGGAAGAAAAGTACAGCTGAAGCCCATCGAATGCTTGTCGAAGTTTATGGTGACGCTGCTCCAACTGATAAATCATGTAGGGAATGGTTGCGACGTTTCAAGGATGGAGATTTCAGCGTCGATGACAAGCATCGCTCTGGACAGCCAAAAAATTTAAGGACAAAGAATTAGAGGCATTACTCGAAGAAGATCAGAGTCAAACGCAAGAGGAGCTTGCAGAATCATTGGGAGTGACTCAACAAGCCGTTTCCGTACGATTGAGAGCCATGGGAATGATTCAAAAACAAGGAAATTGGGTGCCTTATGAACTGAAACCGAGAGACGTTGAAAGGCGATTTTTCACTTGCGAGCAGCTGATTCAAAGGCAACAAAGAAAAGGTTTTTTGCATCGGATTGTAACTGGAGATGAGAAGTGGATATTCTACGACAACCCCAAGAAGAAAAAATACTACGCTAAGCCCGGTCAATCGTTGCCATCGACCTCAACATCAACACCAAAACCGAACATACATGGTTCGAAGATCATGCTCTGTATCTGGTGGGACCAAAGGGGTGTTGTTTACCATGAGGTGCTGAAACCTGGCGATTCCATTACGGGCGATCGGTATCGGCTCCAATTAATTCGTTTGAGCCATGTATTGCGAGAAAAACAGCCGAAATACGAGCAAAGACATGATAAAGTTATTCTTCTTCATGACAACGCTCGGCCTCATGTCGCAAAAGTCGTAAAAAAATATTTGGAAACGCTCAAATGGGATGTTTTACCGCACCCGCCGTATTTCCCGGACATTGCTCCTTCTGATTACTGGTTGTTCCTGAGGATACAGCACGATTTGGCAGATCACCGGTTCACTTCTTTCGTAGAAACCGAAAATTGGCTCCAAACTTGGATCTCCTCAAAAGACGAGTCATTTTTTCGAGATGGAAATCGAAAATTGCCTGAGAGATGGGAAAAAGTAGTAGCCAGCGATGGACAATATTTTAATTGATCTGTTCATTCATTTTGTTTAGAAATAAATGCATTTTTGAACATAAAAAAACGGACCGAACTAATTTTTACACCCAATATTACCTCTTAATATTACGGAAATATGAATATATTGGCAAATGTTTATTTGACTTACATTATTATAATAAAAAAAAATAGCAGCGATATTCCCAGCCGATGGAAAGTGCCACACAAATTCAAATTGTTTTCTTAAGCTTTGGTTTCCTAAGAAAGTGGTGTCGTTATATAGCGCACGTAACAAAACATTGTCTATGCAAACCAATGGTGTTGGTTTCCTAGAGTGCATTGGTTGTGAGTGTAATGTCAAATAGCAATGCTGCCATTTGCATGACGGCCGTGATAGCGGAGTGAATAGTCGTGGAACCATTTTTCCCGTGTAGCAGACACCGTTTTAAAATAAAAAAAAGAGTGCAAACGTAATTTAAACCAACGAAATATTGATTGATTTTTTAAAGAAATAATGAAGCTTTATAAAACCTGAATAGCAAAGACTATAGAAAAGCCCAGTTGAAACAAAATATGTGGAATAATATCATTTGACGTTTCCAACTGACAGTTGTGGGTTCTCATTTCTGCCCTCTGGCGGCGCGCCAGCATCACGTCATGTTACGTGCACTATATAACGAACCCGCTTTCTTAGGAAACCAATGCTTTAGTGAAATAGGGTAGAAGACTCAACAAGTTTTATCAACTATTTCTTTTTATGCTAATTTTTGTATATAAAATATTTGATAGTCCGCAGACCGGTGTCACCGGTCCACGGAATGGTGGGAGTTAATATGCGGACCGGTGGTAACTGGTCATAAAACTATATTTACAAACCCTTTTTTAATATTCACCCATATGTATCAGACATATGCGTAGTGACACATACTAGGCTAGTCAAAAAGTTTTGAAAGCGGAAATGAAAATACATTTTTTTTGGGGGGAAATCACTTTTATTGCTCAGTATAGTCTCCCATAAGATCAATACACTTGGTCCAACGATCTTCCAACTTTGTTGTCCCATCACGGAAGTGACTTTCTGGAACGCCTACAAAATACTTCTCTACGACGGCTATAACCTCTTCATTTGATGAAAAATGCTTTCCACGAAGGAATTTTTTGAGGTGTGAGAACAGCCAGAAGTCAGAGGGAGCTAAATCTGGCGAATAGGGTGGATGCTGCAACAATTCGTACCCCAATTCACTGATTTTCGCGATGGTTTTTTGAGCTGTGTGAGCAGGTGCATTGTCTTGATGAAAAATGATTTTTTTCTTCTGCAAACCGGGTCTTTTTTCACAAATTTTTTCATCCAACTGGTCCAAAAGGTCACAATAATAATCAGAGTCGATTGTCTTACCAGTTTGGAGATAATCTATCAATAAAATTCCTTTTGCATCCCAAAAAACTGACGCTTACACCTTCTTGGCCGATTTCTGGACACAAACTTGCTTCGGAGCCAAAGTGCCTGGTTCACACCACTCCTTAGCCTCTTGTTTTGATTCAGGATCATGGTGGTAGACCCAAGTCTCATCCATAGTGATGAATCGACGCAGAAAATCCTTTTTATCCTTTCGAAATTGCTCCAAATGTTGCTCAGAAAGTCGCATTCGAACGTGTTTTTGTTGCATTGTTAGCAAATGCGGCACCCATTGTGCACACAGTTTTTTGAAACCCAAAATTTCAGCCAAAATATGCCATGTTGTTCCATGTGAGATGCCTCCATAGGCATCTCACATGGAACAAATATGGTTATATTATTTCAGCTATCACATCCACAGTCGATCGATGATCTTCCAAAACCATATCCTGTATTTTCGCTATGATTTCTGGTGTTGATGCACTTTTTGGACGTCCTGAGCGTGGATCGTCTTCAACGCTTGTACGGCCACGCTTAAACTCCAAAACCCATCGGTGAACGGTTGGAAATGAAGGAGAAGACTCCCTTAATACTTTCACCATCTTTGCATGGATCTCAGTAGCCGATAAACCTTCCAAAACAAAGAATTTAATCACTGCACGATATTCGGATTTTTCCATTGTTAAAAAATACACTGACATGTCAACTTCAAATGGCTTGTAAACAAAGAATGAATTGACAGATCGAAATGAAATTTTGAGTACGTTCTTATGAAAGATGAAATATTAAAATGGCGTAGAAATTTTGGTTTTCTACTGCTCCATAGATGTCGCTTTCAAAACTTTTTGACTAACCTAGTATTGTAATAAAACGTCCCTTTGTGTGCGCCTCGCATTAACACTACATAAGATCAGATGGTCTCTGAGCACGCTGCCGAGTGCGTGAAAAGCGTTTGAGCTAGCACAGACTGACAGCATATGTGGTCAGATCGCATATGTGCAATGGACTAAACATAAGAAATGCAAAATGAGAGAAATATATTCTCATCTGAAACGTCATACTGTGGAATCTTCTCTTCATCGAACAGCTTAATTTTTTTTTAAATACACTTTGCACAGATGTTACGCAGAGGGATTTATTGAATTTACGCCGGAATCTCCGAGGATTGAGCGGCGACCATACACCTATTCTAGTATTTATAGCAGTCCTGTACACCAGTGGTCCCCAACCTATGGGCCGCGGCCCGGTACCGGGCCGTGGCCCAAATGGTACTGGGACGCGCAAGGGCCTGCTTAAAAATCAAAATTACTTTTGAAAAATCGAACATTCCCAATAAAACTTAATTATAGCTAAAAATAATTATTCCGTTGAAAACCCCTTCACGCTAAGTTACCACTGACCTTCCGACAATACCTTCGAAACAACACCACACTACCATATGCATGCCGCATGCGGAGTTGTCCTTGATTCCGAAGGCGGTCTTGCCGTAACTTAAACAAGGCAAATACTATATATTTTATATACTTAATATATACATAAGATGTCAAAAGTCGTCCTCTGTCGAAGATCGAGTCGAGACGTCTATCGATTGAGATTTGAGATCTTATCAATACTTAAAAAAGTGAAAATCGGGATATATACTCGTACTTAACTGTTGGAAGCTTCCTTATAGGTACGAGCTGTACGGGACGTGGCTCTTCCATTTCAATATGTATCTAAATAATAATGTACCGGGAGTCTGGTCTGGCAGAGCCAAAATAAACACGATTCAATTAAAAATATTAAATCAAAACACATAAAACTTCAACATCAAAACTTTTAAAGAAAATAGATAAATAACTTTCAAGTTAATATATCTGCAAGATATCAGAATAACATTAAAATCCCGATATTAAACCCTAAGCATTCTCAAAATAAATTATTTTCTCTATCTTGGAAAAAAATACTTTCAACCTTCCGTTGAACCTTAAAAATATTGAAAATACCCATCAATCCAAACTTAATAATCCTTCATTGTTATTATATATTTTTTCTTCATTTTTCCCACAAACCTTGTGTTTTCTCTACTATTATTTGTCACTATAACTTATGTGCCACAGTTGTAAATGTTATTATTATATATTGTACAAATATATTGTTATTAAATTTTAAAAAAATACATTCAATGTCCCCCCCCCCCCCCCAGTGGGCCGCGGTAAAATTATGAAACGTTGACCGGTCCGCGGCGACAAAAAGGTTGGGGACAACTGCTGTACACCATGGGTCGGCAACCTTTTGTTGTAAGAGGGCCAAATATTCTACGAGGCGATTAATGCGGGCCGCACTTGGGCCATGTGCCATTACAGTATACCTACAATATTTTTGCACAAATATTTTAGTTTTAAAAATAAAACGCTAATTATATATTTTTACGACATTATTGTAGTTAATAAAATCAATGAGATTTTTGTGGCTGCATTTGACTCGCAAGTTTTTTTATATTAGCTTGCATTTTTGAAGTAGAGACGCAATAGTATTATGCCGCTATATATACCATCAGTCACGTGCGTTGCGGCAAGAATCTTGCGGGCCGCTGTTTGCCGACCGCTGCTGTACACAATCTTAAATAATTAAGCTGGTCTCTAGGTGGCACCAACATACATTTACCACGAGTAGCACTGGTCTATGGGATGTTGATAGTACAGGTGCAACAAGTCTCCATTCCTCTCAATCACTTGCCGTTTGCATGGCAGTGTACAGAATTCCCCCAGTCAATTAATTCACCTGATTACTCCATCTTGCTGACACTCTGCCTTTGCCTCTTCTATGATAATGAATTTCTCCAAGTTACAACACGGCTCACGTCTGGAAATGCATCTCTTAATTTCAAAAGGTAGGAAATAAAAACCCAGTATGTTTACAATAAAAGATTTTAATCATTACAAATGAAGAACAACTCAACAGGGGCTGGTCTACAAATCCTCACGAATGATCGTGTTGTCCACAATGCAAGTAAATATAGTTCTTTCCACAGCTGATTATACTAAATTATACTAATTATAAAGATTATTGATTACATTAAACAGGGAAATAAGATAAAGCTGTAATATAAGATGTATAGCGAGAAAATTGTACGTGTAACAATAATTTCCTTCACATGTCCTCCAATATATTGTCTATGTTCCACATAAACCAATGAAACACAGATTATAATCAATGTAATATCTATGGTTATACTATTTTTTTTTCTATTCCATCAAATTTTTTTATACAATTTAAGAGTTGTATCATAAAATGCATACGAATAAAAATTTATTTGTATCTGAAGAATCAATATGTATTTTAAACGAGATTAGTAATATTGTGCGCAAATAATTAAAAAAAAAAAAAGGGAAAACAATCAAACTAAATACAATGCAACCCCAAATTATCAGCTAAATATGTTTTATGGTATAATTGATATAAAAAAAAACAAGGTCTTTTTCAGTATCAAAATTCTAAAACAAAGCATACACAAGTTTTCATAACTAAAACATTTCTTTTTTTTTTTGGTTGGATTATTGATACTTAAGGTAAAACACAATGTTAATTAAATGTTAGCACAACACAACACATAAAATAAACATCCCGATTATTAGATTGTTTTTCAATAGTAAATTTAAAAAAAAAAACTTATTTAAAAACAAATAACTGTGCTAAAAAAAAAATTGTTAAAATGCAACACCTCAAATTCTTTGGCAGTATGATTCAATATGTTAATTAATTAATTAACTTTAATAATTTTTTTCTTTTACTCAAATTTCATCAGTTTTCTTCACTTTTTGAAGAAATAAATTATCTTGTAATTTCAATACAATGTTTTACATTCATGATGTAATAAATTGATGATTTTAAATAAATAATGAAAAAATATCTAATCAAATCCCAAGAAATGATATTCAGGGTTTCACTGTACCTTAAAATAAAAGGAATAATTTTCGCTATAAGTAACCCTTTGACTTCCAGTGTCATTCTTATAGTTTATAAAAAAAAATTTTTTAATTATTTCTTATTTCAGTTTGTATACTGAATATTTTGTATTGTGATACATTCGAATTTCTCGTCATTTTGTTTCCTTTTTAAAATAACACGATGCAAAAAAAAAAAGGAAACATGTTTACTCCTAGTCTGATCTATATTGAATAAATATATAATTTGTAAATACATCTTGTAATTTGACAGAATAATAATTATTCTAGTAGTCAAAGGGATGGGGAAAAAAAAAAACGCGAAAAAAAAAAAGAAAAAAAAAACATTCATAGTTCGTAATATATTTCGAAACCCAATCATATTGGGATCGAAAAAAAAAACTAAATCAAACAGTTATTTCATAACGATAATAAATCTACCGTAAAATATTTTTTGGAGCATATCCGATAAAAACAAAAGTGTCCAAAACAAATTGATGAAGGTAAAGAATTTTTTAAAAAATGTGATGAAATTTTTTTGACAGATTGATGAAAGAGAAAACACTGCAAACACTGATGATATTTAACTCAATATTGAGAATTTAAGTTATAAAAAAAATAACAATATTCGAAACTCGAAACTGCTCGAGGATTTGATTCCGAGATTCTCGCGCTTATAGTTAATAAATAAATTAAATAGAGGTTTTCGCGTTCATTTGCAAATTATCAATATATATTTTATCAAACTCGGTACAAACATTTTATTTTTCGCATAATAGTATCGTACACGCAAATGCATTTTCACAAATGAAAGCCCGGAATCGAGTCACTGATTCTCATACAAAAAAGTTTGGAGACTTGAAAGTTAACGAAAAATCAGATTCCTCTTAGATGTGTAATATTTCGGATATTTAGATTTGTACTATATTTATGGATACATGTCTACGGATGGGGAACCTTTAACTTTGTAGGTCAGTCATAAAGTACACCTTTTTGAATGAATTAAAATTTTGCAGAACAAATCTTTAAATTTTTATTATATTAAAAGCAGATTCGAAGAAATAATCCTCCCCGACTGACGGCCACATATAAAACATCATAAGGGCTATTTGAACACCTGCTATTATGCTCATGATTTAGTTTTAATGCAACTTTAGAATACATGTTAACTTCCCCGCCTGATGGGCACCACTACCGCACGAGGTTGCTTGGTGATAGTCCGCAGGTGTTCGGTACGTCAATTAACAACAACTAATCAGTGTTTTTATAGGTCATAAACCCAATTACACAATAAAAGAAATCATTTTCAAATGCATCGATTAGAAGTTTATTAGGTAACAGTTAACTTAATGTGACCTTCCAATATGAAAAGGTTCCTCACCCTTGCGCGGTGTCAAAATTCTGGGTGGAAAAAATTTTGTGCCTTGACACGATAAAAACTTCACGGAAATTGACACAAGAAAATAGACACATTTACATAATTGAAGATAAGAAACAGTCAAAATGACTTTCTGATTTCTGAGCAATCACTGTTCGTTCACCTTATTATAAAAACATTCCTCAATTAGACTCTATCCTTTATTGCCCTCGACAGTCTTACTTGGACTTTTGGATGGATTTTTTTTCCAATACGGCAGTCTTTAAACATCCTACGCTAAAAAAGGACTTCTCCATTTTGTCATTCATTAAACTTTTATAAAAAAAAATTTAAAAAAAGTGTTTGGATTTACGATTGTTATTATTTACGTTTGGACAAATTTATAGTAAAAAAATCAAAGTGCTATAAAGATGACTATTTAAACTTTAGATCAATTTAGTTGATCAAATTTTAATTGCGAAAGGAATGAATTTAAAAATAAAACACCAGAAAGAAAAATAGTCCAGAACAGAAAACTTAAGACAGAAATTGAAAAAAAAAAAGAGAAAATAAATATGGCACACAGAATGATAGCAAAATGAAATTCAATATTTTTTATAACATTCTTATTCTTATAAAACTGACTTAAATAACAAACTCAATTTAGTTAATTAAACCAGTTAAAAATCGAGGGTTATGTGCGAGATGTTAAATAGAATCATGTAATGAATGAGGGCATCAGTGTTTGCAAGCGGAAAAAGAGAAGACAGAAGATGTGGTGCGGGTGTCTAGATGGCGTCGATGTCCACATCGTCCACCTCTTCCTCTGGCTGCACGGCTTTGGGCTTGACAGCGGCTGCTGCGGCCGCGGCCTGCGCCTTCATCGAGGTGTCCTTTGCACGGTCATCATACTCAATCTGGAACAAGGACAAATACAGTTTAACGCTGATTTTACACTTTACACGAAATTAAAAATGTTGCAAAATAGGGAAAATTGTAAATTGTGGAAATTTATATTTTAGAACATTATCTACGTAGTTTAGTGTTTCAATGAAAGTAAAGGTAATAAAATTAATTAATTGCTACTATATTGTTTAAGTACAAATGTAATTTATTGTTTTATAATAAGGAAGTAATAAGGGAAACAAAACTAAAAAAAAACACATTCTTCAACAATTTCTTAAAATATGTATTAAGGTATTTTCTTAAAATAATTTGGGACTACTGTAACGACAATTATGAATTCTGGAATCCTGAGAGCTGGATTAATTCTGGAATCCTGTAAGCTGGATTCTAATTTAACCTCTAAGCAAGTGAGATTTTGTAAGTAATATAAAAAACGTAATTGCGGCCGCCATACGCAAAATAATTGAATAGATAAAAACATTTGAGCCATGTCCGTATGGATAAATTAATGTATTTGTGAAAAAAACATCGGGCGTACCGTGTACGTCCATACTCTCTTGAGGTAAAAAACATCAGGCGTACCGTGTACGTCCATACTCTCTTGAGGAAAAAAACATCGGGCGTACGGTGTACGTCCATACTCTCTTGAAGTAAAAAACATCGGGCGTACCGTGTACGTCCATACTCTCTTGAGGAAAAAAACATCGGGCGTACCGTGTACGTCCATACTCTCTTGAGGTAAAAAACATCGGGCGTACCGTGTACGTCCATACTCTCTTGAGGAAAAAAACATCGGGCGTACCGTGTACGTCCATACTCTCTTGAGGTAAAAATTCGCTCGCCGTACACCGTACGGCCATACTCCTTTAGAGGTTAAGTGGTGCAAGTTTTGATTACTATCGTAACTATAGGGTTTTTGAGTATACTTTTCATGTTCTTACCTCCAGATCGTCCCCTCCCTGGTCGCTGTCATTGTCCTCCTCCTCGCTGGCCTCGCGCAGCCAGCGCAGCATGGGCTCGGCCTGGCGTCGCATCTCCGCGCCTAGCTCCTTGGACACATAGCGGCTCTTGCCCTTATCGGCCCACTCCAGCAGGGCTCCCTCCTCCAACACATCCAGGTCGTACATCAGCTGTAATACAAAAATACGATTGAATTTGAAATATGATAAATTTGAAAATTCCCTCGCTGCGTGTATTTTAAGCCATTAAAGTCCATTCTGCAACAACTGGTTGTGGTCCATTCTGACACATGGTCACACTTCCTTAGATTAAATATGAAATAAATGAACAAATACAATGTCTTTATACAAAAATTAAGTGCCTCTCTTTTTCAAGTTAGGTGATCTCTCGCAGAAATGTACGATTAAAACTCCAACAAAAGATGCCCTACCTTCAGGTACGGTGCCTCTTCATTTTAAAGTGTTTATTTTGATATTGCAACAAATATATTATTGTTGAATAATATTTAATCAAATTATGAACTTTATTTTTGGTTAATGTTTGTTATCTTGAGTTATATTTTCAATAAATCAATTTTTTATTGCTGTAACATGTTACATAGAACCTTTTTTTTATAATAATAGGCAATCACATAGAACCTTAACCAGATGGTTTGATTAATTATTCATGAAAACCCTAGAATTAATTTCAGTTAACATTTTGTCTGTCTCAAAGTGTTATAATATGAGTGGCGTGTGACACTTTAGGAAGCCTTTGAAGAGACTCTTTTTGAGAAGTTTCATCAAAATTTACGATTGAATGTACTACACTCCACCTAAAGCCGAATGTGTTACTATCACATATAGGAAGATATGCAAAGGTTTATTTGCAGTTCATCTTCCCTTGGTGAAGTTTTCTGTGGTTTTCTTACCAAATATGTTTTTCTGAACATATACAGTATGTTTGACAACAGCGTGTACGGCTACATTTTTTCCTGGAAACCATTAGAGGTAGCAGGACCCTTCCCCCAAGATGCTTTGGATAGAAAAACTCAGTTGTCGTTCGACCTTGGTTACACAAGAACATATATCATCATGAGTGCCGTGTATGCATCACGTTACCAAGCCAAGTTTCTGTGTACACATCTGAAAGGACCGAAAATATCATAAGTGGCCACTGCTAAATACATGAGAAACTCTAAGACATTCGTAAGTGGGTGAAATGCTATTTCAAAGTAAAAAACGTCCATGACCTATCAGATGGTGGCACTGCACAGAAAACGGCGAAAAAGGAGAACAGAGTGATTTTACGGGTGTTTGAGAAGAATCCTCGTCTATCATTGCATAGCGGACAGGCAGTTTTGCGTGAAAAGATTCTAATTGTGTCATGTGACATTATAAGTAGACTTTGACTAGCTCATGGAGTGAAATATCGAACCACAGTGAAGAAACCACTACTGTCCGAAAAACAAGTCGAAAAAGACTCACTGGGGCGAAAGAAAGTTTGCTCGATTGGGACAATGTATTTTTTTCAGTCGAAGCTTCTTTTTGGGCACGTTCTTCTATGTATACCCACCCGCACTAATAAACTCATCCAACAGACCATTAAACACCCGGTAAAAGTTCACGTCTGGGGCTGTTAGTCAAAGCGGGGATTTTACACTTTGCACATCTACACAAATAATTTGGTTACGAAGGTTGCTACTTAAGTGTTGAGACAGACAAGTAAAAACAAATATTTATCATCGAAAATGACTTTACTGTTTTTCAAAATACTCTCCATGAAGATCAATACACTCTTGCATGCGTTTGAACCGATTTTCGAAGCACTTTCTTCACTCCGAATGAGGTAACTTCAAAACATGCATTTTGAACGCATCAACCGCTTCTTCAGGCGTCGAAAAACATTGATCTGTTCGGAAATAAAAAGAAGTCATTGGGTGCCAAATCAGGGCTGTACGACGGATGACCCATCAATTCGATGTTTTGAGTGCTCAAAAAGTCACTTGTTTGAGCCGATGTGTGAGAGCTCGCATTGTCGTGGTAGAGAATGATATGTCTTCGGCGGTTGGTTTTCCTCATTTCTCCGAACACTTCTGGCAAACAAATGGTGGAGTATCATTCAGAATTGACTGTACGACGTTCCACTAAAGGCACTGTTGCGACATGACCATTTATACTGAAGAAACAAGCCACCATTTGCTTCGAAGTGCTTCGTGCGCAAACAACTTCTGTTGGATTTGGCTCGTCTTGAAAGACCCATACAGTCGACTGCTGTTTAGTTTCTGGCTCATATGCATAGATCCATGATTCGTCGCCTTTGACGATCTTATAGACGCCTTTTGAAGCACCGCGATCGAATTTTTTCAACGTTTCTTTGGACCAATCGACACGAGCCTTTTTTTGAGTGTTTGTCAAATTATGCGGTATCCAACGCGAACAAATCTTTTTGATGGCCAAATGTTCATGCAATATTGAATGTATGCGAGTGGAACTAATGCCCAAAAATGCCTCAGTCTCACGATAAGTCACATGACGATCTTGTAATATCGGTTCACGCACAGCATCAATGTCTTCTGGCACAACAGCCGATTTTGGATGACCTTCACGAAATTCGTCCTGGAGCAAACTACAACCACGATTGAATTAGGAAAACCAGCGAAACACAGTGGCCCGGGATGGTGCTTCATCACCAAAAGTCGAAGCGAGTTGATCGGCACACTCTATATAATTATTTTTACTGACCTTGAAGATGACAGCAGTCTTGGGCAGCAGGTTGTCCTTGTGTAGTGCAATGACCTGCTCCAGGCCTCCGATGAGGCTGCGCTGGGCCTTGGGGTCCTGATGTGTGAAGCGCAGTAGGAGCAAGCGGTGCTTGCGG
Source organism: Odontocerum albicorne (assembly GCA_949825065.1). Classification (NCBI taxonomy): domain Eukaryota; kingdom Metazoa; phylum Arthropoda; class Insecta; order Trichoptera; family Odontoceridae; genus Odontocerum; species Odontocerum albicorne. The sequence goes on along the minus strand of OX463852.1, from coordinate 1,914,736 downwards.
ATGTCTGCCGCAATGGACTGACCGAAAAGGAGCTCTGCCAGGACCAACGGAGCCTTAGACTTGATATCCAGTCTGGAAATTAAAAGATTTTATTCACCATGTTGTTTTTTGAGAGTGGCATGGATCGAAAAATGGGCATTCCTCAGTCTACCTGCAAAAGTTCTTCGGTTGACGACCTCCGTGGCCGAGTTGGTAAGTTGCTTGTCTCTCAACCTGGAAGTAACAGGTTCGATTCCCTTTGGAACTCAGATTTTTTTAAAAAGGTTTCAGTCTGGTTTTTTCTTAAGGCATCTCTAATATCTTTCTGGTTGGTTGGAAGATATTGCCACATGGCAATAAGTCCGCCAGGTTGTACTGTATACAACAAAAGTATAATACAATACAATATAAGACAATTAGAGCATTGAATAATTTATGGCACTCGACGCGCTAGTCAAAGAAGCAGTAACACTTTCCTATTTATTTATATTTTATAAAATTCATGTTAAACCCAATCACATACAAAGCGAATAATTAAAGGGAAGTATATACAGTGACAAGAAATAAAAAATAATAAACAAGGAATTATTGAAGAGTTGAAACAACCCTTTACTAAGAAAGCTCAAAATACTTTCGTTAAAAAAAAATTTAAATTGCAATGTTGATCCCCTTGCCTCTCTGAACATTCTGTCTCTATCACTCATAGACCACCTAAATCTTAGGCCTCGGCCACACAGGAAGGAGCCTCGCTTGGTGCTTAAAGCTATGCTGCGAGCTAGGTGACATATCCTAGCGAATCAACGCACCGCATAATATCGCAATGGCCACACTGCACGCTTCGCGCCACGCTACGTGACAATTAGTCACCTAGCGAATAGTCGTGTTGGTTAATTTTATTGTTTCACCAAGTGATTTTACAAGATGGGGGAAGTTTTAATAGCAGCTGTGTATAAAAGGGAGCCTTTGTGGAGCCCATCGAGCAAATGTACTTATATTTACTTGTACTTGTACTTATATTTATTTATGTACTTGTATTTATATTTATTTTTAATCTTGAATAATTTAATTATTGTTATTTAATGTTTCCTAGAATCTGCCATGCCTAAACAATTAATATGTTAAATAAACTTACTTTCATCAAATATTCCATCTCAAATAACTACAAAACTTCTCATTGTATTTCCGTAATTATTTGTAAAGTTGAAACTCTCCACTCCATACTTCTAGATAACATTAACATTATGCAACCAACAAGTTCCAATTTGAGATGTTCGAAATTTTAAACTTAAATTCTCTGAGAGAAGTAGCTTTCTGGTTAGTTTTAAGAGTGGCATCGTTTGTTGACTCAACCGCTCCCAAATGTCAAATGAATTTGTGCGAAGCACTTTGGTGTGGCCAAGCATAAAATCACCTGGTCTATTAGTCACGTAGCACCTAGCTTAGCATCTGCTCCATGAATATTAGTAAATTTAAGTGATATTGAGAGATGAGAAATGAATCAATGATCACCCTTTTTGATTCATTGAACATGAATGGCACACAATAAACACCCTTTCATAGGACAGGTAAGGCACATAATAAGCCTCCTTTTTGTTTTAAGCATCTTTGAGCTGTACCAACAGTTCCACCATCATCGAGTCGATAACTGAGTGTAGCTAACCTTTCAGCCTCTGAGAGTATCTCCTTCTGTACAGCTCCGCTGTCCAGCTGGTGGGCATCTCTGCGCGCCTTGATCATCTCGTAGAGCAGATCTAAGCGCTGCTTCTCGGTCTTCTCAGAGTCCTCGGTGAGTGTCATGTTCTTAGCTCCTTCAGTCAGGTCCTGCAGCCTGGCGCGCACCGCTTCCTCGGACACGTCCACTGCCCACGTGTCATCATCCTCCTCTGCTGTTGCATCCTGGGAAATCTGAAAGCATGCGGAATATTCAACATTCACTGGAATCACCAACATACTACGTTAGTCAAAAAGTTTTGAAAGCGGAAATGAAAATACATTTTTTTTGGGGGGAAATCACTTTTATTGCTCAGTATAGTCTCCCATAAGATCAATACACTTGGTCCAACGATCTTCCAACTTTGTTGTCCCATCACGGAAGTGACTTTCTGGAAGGCCTGCAAAATACTCCTCTATGACGGCTATAACCTCTTCGTTTGATGAAAAATGCTTTCCACGAAGGAATTTTTTGAGGTGTGAGAACAGCCAGAAGTCAGAGGGAGCTAAATCTGTCGAATAGGGTGGATGCTGCAACAATTCGTACCCCAATTCACTGATTTTCGCGATGGTTTTTTGAGCTGTGTGAGCAGGTGCATTGTCTTGATGAAAAATGATTTTTTTCTTCTGCGAACCGGGTCTTTTTTCACAATTTTTTTCATCCAACTGGTCCAAAAGGTCACAATAATAATCCGAGTTGATTGTCTTACCAGTTTGGAGATACTCTATCAATAAAATTTCTTTTGCATCCCAAAAAACTGACGCTAACACCTTCTTGGCCGATTTCTGGACACGAACTCGCTTCGGAGCCAAAGTGCCTGGTTCACACCACTCCTTAGCCTCTTGTTTTGATTCACGATCATGGTGGTAGACCCAAGTCTCATCCATAGTGATGAATCGACGCAGAAAATCCTTTTTATCCTTTCGAAATTGCTCCAAATGTTGCTCAGAAAGTCGCATTCGAACGTGTTTTTGTTTCATTGTTAGCAAATGCGGCACCCATTGTGCACACAGTTTTTGAAACCCAAAACTTCAGCCAAAATATGCCATGTTGTTTCATGTGAGATGCCTATGGTGTCAGCTATCACATCCACAGTCGATCGATGATCTTCCAAAACCATATCCTGTATTTTCGCTATGATTTCTGGTGTTGATGCACTTTTTGGACGTCCTGAGCGTGGATCGTCTTCAACGCTTGTACGGCCACGCTTAAACTCCAAAACCCATCGGTGAACGGTTGGAAATGAAGGAGAAGACTCCTTTAATACTTTCACCATCTTTGCATGGATCTCAGTAGCCGATAAACCTTCCAAAACAAAGAATTTAATCACTGCACGATATTCGGATTTTTCCATTGTTAAAAAATACACTGACACGTCAACTTCAAATGGCTTGTAAACAAAGAATGAATTGACAGATCGAAATGAAATTTTGAGTACGTTCTTATGAAAGATGAAATATTAAAATGGCGTAGAAATTTTGGTTTTCTACTGCTCCATAGATGTCGCTTTCAAAACTTATTGACTAACCTATTACTTAACATGCAGAGAATTTAAGGTAATTGGTGACCTAAGCGGAGAATGAGGATGAATTAGTTTGATAAGTAAATTAAATGAGAAATGTGAAAAAGAATGTCGCATAATCCAAAGTCATGATGATAGAAAAGAGTGATAGGGAAACTAAATGTGATATATGGGTGTGCAAAGATTAGAGCGAGTAAAGGAATTCTGCTATTTAGGTAATAATTTCTCTGATGATAGAAGAGCCGTGACAGATAAACGGTGTGTAGTGATAAGAAACCGAGTCAATGGAATTCTAAAACATATATACTATGTATTGTATTATATAGTTCCAAACAAGATAACTAGAATAAATTATTACCTGTGAATTGAGCTTGGGCAATTCGATGCTGTGGTCCGCTTCGGGAGTAGCCTCATTGGTCTCAGTTTCTCCGTTGCTGGTCACGGATCCCTTCTTGGAACGCTTACTACGCTTGCCCTCGCTGCCTGTTGTAGCTTGTCCTGACACAGGGGCGTTGGGCGGGTTCTTGAGAATGAAGGTGTTTAGCTTGTGACTGAAGTCCAGGGCGCCGTGGAAGCCGCAGGCCTTGCAGCCCTGCGAAATGACACCCTTCTTGGCGCTCACCAGTAGCTCTGTCTCTGGGTTGTCACACTCCGGACACAGCACAAATTTACGGATAAACCTGCAACACAACATATATATATATACATACGTACATACCATTATCGTTTCCCTGTCTGGGTATGCGGAGAACAATGTGCCCTACTTATATATCACAATACAGATATTCATCAATTGCTAGTATGATACTGTGCACTTAAAATACTAGAAAGAAAGCTAATATATCAGGTGTGCCGGAAAGTTCCTGCATTTTTTGTTCTTAGCAAGTACATCAGCGAGTTGTAACCTAACCTTCAAGTTGAAATTATGTATTTTATATTGTAGATTGACTGTGTCGATTTTTTTACTCTTATAGTTAAAATGATTGAAGAGTTACTATCGAAACATAGTGACACTGTTAGATGCTGTATGAATTTCACAAAAAAATCTATTGGGTGTACAAATAAGTCACCGCCGTTTGACAAAAGTTTGCGCCACCAGTAAGTTATGGTTAAAATTGTCAGATGTAAAATGTCATTATCGTAAGGTTGGACATCTGTCAACAACATGACCTTGAAATATTAGTGAATTTTTATCAGTATAACATATTTTTTTGTGTTAGAAAATGTCAAGTTTTGAGCCGAATAAGCGTCATTTGCGGGAACTTTTGATTTACTTCTTCAATTTGAAGAAATCTGCAGCTGAGGCGCATCGATTGCTTGTAGAAGCATATGGTGAGGCTGCCTTAAGTGAGAGAAGTTGTCGTGAGTGGTTTCAAAAGTTTAAGAACGGTGAATTTGACATCGAAGACAAAGAACGTAGCGGAAGGCCGAAAGTGTACGAAGACGCGGAATTGGAAGTATTATTGGATCAAGATTCGTGCCAAACGCAAGAAGAACTTGCACTTACATTAGGAGTGACTCAACAAGCAATTTCACATGGGTTGAAATCATTGGGAATGATTCAAAAACAAAGAAATTGGGATTCATATGAACTGACACGGAGAAACTTTGAATGCCAATTTTCCACATGTGAAATGCTGCTTGCCAGGCATAAACGAAAGGGTTTTCTGCACCATATAGTCACTGGTGATGAAAAATGCATCCATTATGATAATCCAAAAAGGAAGAAATCATGGGGATCCCCTGGTCATGCTTCAACATCTACGGCTAAGCCAAATATTCATGGAAAAAAACTCTTGTTGTGTATTTGGTGGGATCAGCTTGGTGTCGTGTATTATGAGTTGCTCAAACCGAATGAAACTATTGCTGGGGCTGTCTACCGAACATAATTGATGAGATTGAGTCGAGCACTCGAGGAAAAGCGCGCCCACTACTACGCCAGACACGACAAAATTATTCTCCTGCATGATAATGCTAGTCCACATGTTGCGGCACCGGTCAAAACCTATTTGGAAACACTCAATTGAGAAGTTTTACCCCACCCGCTGTATTCACCAGACATTGCTCCTTCTGATTACCACTTGTTTTGATCGATGACGCATGGCCTGTCTGAGCAGCACTTCACATCATATGAAGATACCAAAAATTGAGTCGATTCGTGGATAGCCTCAAAAGATGATGATGATGACTGACGCGGTATTCGTATGCTGACAGAAAGATGGGGAAAAGTAGTGGCAAGCGATGGGTACTACTTCGAATAAAACATGAGGTTCCGTTCTTTCACAATAAATGCCCATTTTTTTATAAAAAACGGCGGAAACGTATTTGTACACCTAATATTTAATCGCCACAAAATACATTTGCGATAGTATCTGTATCTTGTCGAGAGGCTCCTTACTGGTTGGCCCATAAAATCAGATGATGCAGTGTTACGAGCAGGAACCGAATCAAATCCAAAATAAATAATTCAAGAGTTGTCGAATAAATCATAATGCCCCTGCTGGTCAACAGTGAAGGAATATGTGAAAAATATTGGTAAGATCTGGAGAGCGTGTTCGGGTACCACATGATCATACCGAAAAAAATAAATGGTTCAGGTAAACACATGTACACCACTCCAGATAAAACTTTCTGCTGATCCTTTTTTTATATGTATTGTTACGAGTGACAAAAAGTGGGTCCTCTAAGTTCTTTTTTCTATCTCGAAGTTTCTAATCGAATGACCATAGCCACTATTACCTTCCTATCCTTACACTCAACTAGTTTTTTTAATATGTCAATAATAGTGAGTTCGAATCCCGATTTAGAGTGCTGTTGAGGAGTTTATTATTGATGTGATAAAAAACTGGATTGTTTGAGGAGTTTATTAATGATGAGATTAAAAACTGAGGAGTTTATTATTGATGCGAGTTTATTATTGAGGAGTTTATTATTGATGAGATTAGAGCACTGTTGAGTTTATTATTGACGAGATTAAAAACTGGATTGTTTGAATCGAGCCAAGAAACAGTCAGAAATTGTAAATAGACGCAGAGTTGTTTTTCATGCATGCGTGACAATGCACGCCCTCAAACGTCCCTAAACTTGTGATAAAATTTCCGAGCTTGATTGGAAAATCCTACCTCATCCCTCATACTCACTAGATATTGATCATACTGTAGCGAGATGCTTAACTTGATACGTCGTGATGATTTTGATATGTCTTGTATTTAAAATAAATACAAAACTCAGGAATGCGGATAAAAGTGAGAGTAAATAATCAATGAATGGTCGAGTGAATAATAATGTTTATTTGTCTACAAGTAGGTATTTTATAGTTGTGCGTGAATGCGCCCGCGATATATACTTTGTCTCACTCCTGCGCGTGCCCTAGTATAGCGGGTAGGATATTTATTTGCCGAAACGGCGAGACAAAGCGATGCGCTCTCCCTCTACCGTGGAATGCAGCGTAAATAATATTTACATGTACACAGTGTTGACGTTTCTGGTATGTGACAATTGTAGATGTCCAGAGGTTGATTCATCGGTCGTTGACCCTGTATGTTTGACAATTTATTTAGGGACGTAGGTATTCCCTACAATACCATATGACTATCACCTATACCGGTTTTCGAAACATTTTTTTAAGAAATGAAACTCTTAAGAAATTCGAACTATGTTAAAATAACACAATGATTTTTATAAAAGAGGAATTTTTAGTCTTCCTGCTATACGGTAGAATATGTCTGTAATTATGGAAACTGTAAAATTTAAAAATGACCCAAATTTTGTTCTGTAATTTCATTTTTAATTCCCTACTAAAAAATGCAACAACTTTCTGGTACACCTAATTAATGTGAAGGAAAACTTACCCATCAAGGAGATCTTGAAGCTTGGTAGCATCATGGCTTCCGTTGACTATGAATCTCTCATTCTTCACATCGAACTGTGTCTGAGCACCGAGTTCACACCCAAAGTACTTTGTTGGATCTGAAAATAATCGGATATATTATTATTTGTTCAGGGACCACCATAAACCTAGTACAGCGGATGGGGGACGGGGGGTGGGGTTGATGGTAGTTTGTAATACAGTCATCATAGCTAGACCCAATATTAGATGCACTTATGTAAAAATAAGATTGGCAGCATTATCGTGATTATTGTATAACACTTCCGTTGTACATATTACAACCTGGCGAGCTTATTGCCATCTCTTCCGACCAAATAGAAAGATATTCAAAAGCAGACTAGACCTTTTTGAACAAAATCTGAGTTCAAATATAATCCAACCCGTAACTGTAACCCCAAGTCTGATTGGCAGGCGTCTTATTATCCAAGTCACAGAGGTTGTTTCGAGATCTGAAGTCATTAATTGAGAATGATTGTGTTTGTGGTGTGGGGACTACCGTCGTCCCTGAATATTGTCAACACGCACGGTCAACGACCGACGAACCGACCTTCGGACATGTCCAAAGGTCGCATACCAGAACATGTCCAAAGGTCGCATACCAGAACATTGATATTGTTTACCCGAAAATACTATTTACGTTACATTCCACAGTAGAAAGAGAACGCATCGCGCTGTCTCACCGTTTTCGTCAACAAATTATCTACCCACTATATTATTCGCAACGTCTGCAACCACCTCTGCACGCACAGGAGTGAGATAAAAATATATTGCGGGCGCACTCACGCGCCCCGTTCTGAAATGATTCTCAATTAATATGCATTTATTGATTTTTTTTGTTCGCATCTGTATTACCCTGTCACATTGGTGTCAAGAGTGACACCTGGTTTGGTGCAGTGCAGGCTGTCCATTTTTCGACGGCCCTATATTGTGTTAATGATTTTGTACACTTTGTACTATACGCATGTTTCTTTATTTATATATTACGCTTTTTCTAATAAATGAAGAGCACATTACTAATTTTTTATTATTGTTATGAAAGTACATTGTAGCGTTTATAAATAAATTAATAAATTATTATTCTATTCCAAAGTGTTCTTCTTCCCGGCACTGTCCCAACTCATTGCCTAGGTAGGCTGCTGCGGTCGGCTCTTCTCGTTCTCAGGCTGTATATTCTTCGGTTCTGGGTGTCGCTTTCATCTAGGCCGTTTCCCTGCAGGATTTTGGAGCATTGAGTCATCCAGGAGTTTTTTGGTCTTCCACTGGACGGCTGTCGAGGAAGATCCACAGACATTGCCTGATTTACAGTATGGTCTGGTGGTCTCCGTTTTATGTGCCCGTACCATCTCAGCTGTTGCTATTCCTGCTTACTATTTATTTTCCAGGCTACCACGAATGCGTGAGCTCTTAATTCTATATTTTAGTGATACTCCTGCCGACCACCTAAGCATTCGCATTTCTGCTGTTTCAAGTTGCCTAGAGTAGGAGCTGTACATAGTCCAACATTCTGAGCCATACATAATTGCGGGTCTAACGATAGTCTGGTATACCTTTCCTTTCAGTTTTATAGGCATTTTAGGGTCACACGGTCCTGTTATCGATCTGCATTTCATCCATCCCACACTTATTCTATGATCAACGTCTGTGGCCAATTCTATTCCAAAGTGTTATTACCTTCAATTGCTATGAGATTGATTATTCCAGCACATGAAGGGAATGAATTCTCTGTCTTCAAACATGTCAAGTTTTGTAATAAATGTATGCCATCCAAAGCAAGGTTTAGAAGTTAGACAACTTGGTCGATACAGGCTTATACAATACACTAATGGGCATATACAGGCTAACAGTTCAAGAAGACAGGAGACAGAAAGAGGAGAATAATTTATTTAAGGATAAAGTACATCAAGAATAATGAATGACCTCAGAAGTAAAGCATATATTATTTCAAATTATATATTTAATCGATTTCTACTTATTGAAATATTTTTTATTGTCAATATAAGTTTATTGTTATTGTGTTTTTTAATGGTTGCTTTATTTTATGAGTTTTCTCATATTGTTCAATTATTTATATATTTTCTTTCTTGTACTCATGTATAGCAAAAGCAAGACATCAACAGCAAGATGGAGGAGAGGCGATTGAGATAGTATGGGCACGTTGGACGCAGAGCACCCGATCACATTGTGAACCAGGCAATCTCCATGGATCTTCCTCGAATAACAACCAGAGGAAGACCAAAGAATTCATGGGTGGTACAAAAAGATAACCTGATGCAGAGGCACGGCCTGGGGGAAGTAGTCTGGGACAGAAGCGCATACAACCTGAGGACGAGGAGAGCTAACCCCAACAGTCTCCGCAGACAGTGAGTTGGGATGGAGCCAGGGAGAAGACTCATGTATAGCAAAACAATAACTATTAATACAAGACTTTTATTTTTGGTTTTTGAAAGTCAAAAATAAAAAATAACGACTTCTTGTGAAGTAATTGGTATAAAGCAAGATAATTTTTCTCCGAGTTATAATTTAGAGTAAAAATTTCTATGATGATTGCCAATCATCGATAGTATAGGCACAAATGGATTTATAATTTATTTATTCATAAATGGTACAATGCACCTTATGACCAGGTAGGTCACCGGTGACCTACCATGTTTTTGACCAGGGCGCCACATAGGTCACCGGTGACCTACGTGTTTTTTTTTTTATAAACAGTCCCAGTGCGCCAGCGGTCACATTTACTACGAATTTTAACATTGAATGTGACCTATACGGCACCCCTGAATATAATGCACATAAAAACTTTCAAAATTTTGTTTGAAAATGCAATTATTTTTAATAAACCTCCAGGTGTACATGAGCAAGCTATTACGGTTTATTTTTTTCAAGGATAAACTAGCCTCTACAATTAGGCTAGGGGGTATAGAAGAGATTCCAGGGATAACATAATGAATGGGACCATCCATTTGTCACACTCTGGAAATTTATGAGGGTGCATTGTCTATGCAACATTGTGACCCTTTTTTTTGGAGCTATTGTCTCAGTAATCATAAGAGATTATTATGTTATGGCGTAACACTATAGCATATTACATAAATAAATAAAAAATATAATAAGTAATAAATTAGGCATGCTACAATTTGTTTGGACTACAAAAGTTTATGTTGTATAAACATGTATTACCGTACGACGCCGCGTAGGTCACCGGTGACCTACGCTCACAATATCACCTAAAATCAGTTTATTTTTAAAAATAAATCATTATTTATGAAGCCTATATATGTATACATAATATAAACTATAATTTGTTTAGTGGCGCAGGTACTTATTTTCTCAAAATGTACTGCGGCACGGAACGTGTTAATCACACTGGGCCGATTATCGGCCCCAACTGGTGTATGCGAAAAATCCCACGGGACCAATCATCCTCCAAGTTTTCGTACAAGTTTTTATGTTGAATAAAAAAAAAATTTTTTTTATGAAATATGAAAATTTATTACATTCTACAAAAAAAATAGGTTTTAAAACTAAATATTAACTGAGATAAAAAATTAAATATAAACTACTGTTTTTTTTTGCCAAAAAATGCTGGGATTTTTAGCACATTTTATGCAAAATATGCCGGGATTAAAAGGGTTAATGTCTCAATATGCCAATATATAATTTTCATAATTGAACAAAAACCATTTAAAAACAGACACAAAAGACCAATCATTGAACAATAAATTGTAAACAAAATATAAAGGACGGAATCAGACAGATGTAACTTCACAAACCTGCAGTAAGGGGGAAAAATACAATAGATAAAAAAATAAAATCAATGAAAAAGCAGTTCAAAGTAGTTTTTTTTAAATCCTCGAGAAACACGCGGAATCCCATCTCAAGGCCCAGATGCTCGGAAGAAATAAGTAAACATGCATCAGAGATATAAAATATGTAACTTTTCTGATAAAGAATTTAACCAAAGCCTTTAATATTATGTTATGTAAAAATTCTTAAATGTTACTTCTTAAAAGATTGTGGCTAATTGGTTTCTCAAAAGAAAATCAGCAAATTAAGCCACCACCTTCATATCCTTAAATTTGAATTATTTTATCATAATATAAATAGGCCAAAACCCGTACGATGGTTGTCGTCAAAGAAATAATACGAGAATTGAATTTTGAATACAAGAGAACGAGAGAGGAATACTTAGATTCTCTGCGAAAGTAATTCGAAATTTGAAGCTCGGTGGGTCCCTGATAACTGAACGAATTTTAAATACCTAGCTAACAATTTTTGAACCGGTGTAAAAGGGGATGATGTATAAATGATATATATAAACAAATTCAATATTTATGAATATATATTTTCATAAATGTAGAATTTGTTTTACTTCCGTGAATATTTCACGGGTTGCAACAAGTATTTAGTAACATCTTTTGTTTAATAAGAGAAGGTCCAATTCCCGAGTTAGTGTCCTTAAGGAATCTGTTCTCTAAAGGACACAATATAAATAAATGATCCATTTTATAAGTTAATTGATATTTTATTCTTGGTTAGGGTTTCGATTCATATTGTTGCGAGGATTATTGTGTTTTTCTATCTATATATGTATTGAACAGGGAATTCTACGAGAGAATTTTGCTTTTGTTTTTTCAGTCCTTCCGTGGAATAATATAGCCCTGGGCATTGGCCTGCTGTGTGCTTGTCATGTGATGGTATAAGTGTGCTTCTTTTGACTGTAATTTTGTATGAATCATGTTAATATTTTAATGTTTAAAAAAATGCATTTAATATGTACCGTATTGGCCCGATTATAGGGCGACCCTGATTATAAGAGGACCCCTATTTTTTAATATGCTTTTTGGAGAAAAAAATATTTCCCTCGCCATATTATATTATTATGAAAAATAAAATGCAAAACGTTTAAATCTTCTGGTACATTTTTGTTTCTTGCAATTTCACGAGCTTTCAACTGCAATGCTTCTCTTGTTATGGGGAACCCCTTTCCGCGTATTTCCATGACGTATTCTGCTCCCTTCCTGTCAATCGATTCAAATCGTCCGTTTCTTAGGCCCCCGGAATGCTTTTCTCGAGGAATGTCCATTCATCAAGTCATGTTTTCGTAAACGCCAACGTCTAACATTATTTGCCGTGATACCAAATTGTCTGGCAGCCGCACAGTTGTTGGTTGTTTCTGCAGCACGCACCGCCATAACCTTCAAATTGGAATCATAGCTTCTGCGTATTCCTTGATTCACTTGATTTTTTCGAGCTCCTCGTCTTTCAATATGGTCAGTCATAATATTTTTTTAGGTAGCAAAGATATAAAACGAAGCACAGTACAAAAATGAACACCTCAAAAACTGTCAGAAATGACTACGCACAGGCTATGTGTAAACAATGACGCCTTTTGCACGCTCTCATTACAATGTTGCCATTTCGCTAATCGCGAGTAGTGAATTTATTGTTACCCACTCTATTTGTGAGTCGAATATAAGGCGACCCCCCCTATTTACGTGTCACCATTTAAAATAAAAACCTCGCCTTATAGTCGGGCTGATCCGGTATTATTTAAATAGTCAATCGACTGTTATAAAAAAATAAAACAAAAATAAAATGCTTACAAGTGGCAGGCCTGCCAATGGCCTTGGCGACCTCGCTCATGTTGACGATGACGGTTTTGATGCCATTTCCCTTGCCCTCAACTTTGGCACAGATCCTGGGCATCTTGTAACGGTAGAAAGCGTCCGACACGCTGCGGTTCACGTTCACTGAACCCATCTTGGCTGATTTCAATCACTCTCTGGTCTAAATAAACACAACTGACTCCTTGCTCCTCCCTTGTCCAGACCTCTCCTGGAAAAATTGTTCATTTATCATTTTTCATGTAATTTTAACCAAAACTTTTTTGAGAGAACTACAAAATTACTAAATAGGTTCAACTAATTAATAAAAACTTAAATACGTGGTAATATGAACTAAATTTATACAAAGGTCTAATGTTGATCAAGACTGCAATTATTGATCAAGACTGCAACGTCTTAATATTTTGGACGCTAACAGAGGCAGTGGTCTTTAAGAATAAAGTGAGAAAAGCGCTCGTAATTGGGTCCCTAGATGCCACCTGGAATAATGTGCACACAACGCAGAAGGGTGTGTGAATCCAAAATGGGATTCTTAACCCTTAACATGGCATTGTAAAACAGGTGTTACACTAATTTAGTTTTTTTTTTTGAAATCCAGAAACTCGAACGTAATTTCAAATACGGCAACACATTCAAATACTATACACGCACTATTGTGTGCAATGGTATCATCTGGTGATAAATATTGACAACGTTACAACCTTTCAAACGACATCGGGTCAACATGTCTGGACAGCGTGGGCGAGTTTTGAAAATTGGGGTAAGTAATCTTTAAATATCTTATAAATATCACTACATGCAGAGAAAAATTATTCAAACCATTTTATTTGTTGATAATTCAGCTTATAGAATAATTTTATAGCGCTTTTTGTGTTTTATAAAAAGTGATATTTTAGCAATGTAACGTGGGTGTTACACATTAAAAAAAACTATAAGGAAAAGTTGTGATTTTTTCCCTCAATTTTCCTTCATAACTTACCATATAACAAGGAATAACCAAAGAAAAACGTTAATATTTGGATAAATTGAACTTTGCCAAGATGAGGGTTAAGCCACCTCAGACTATACAGGATGCAACCAATCTCGTTTTCGAGGGATTGCCTAAGTAAGCCAATAATATAAGAATATTTAACAATCAATCACTTTGTTATTCGACTAATTAGATTAAGCCACGCTACATGTGTTTCTACCTCCTATCCCGAGGCTGTCTTCAGGCAGAAGATTAAGCCCCTCATTTTTTGGGTCAATAAACCCAACAAAAAAGACTACACACACTTCCGACATAACATAACAGTCTAGCCTAAGCACTGATCTCGTAACAAAATGGGATTATTCCACCTGAAGAGAGCCTCGGTATAGAAGGTAGAAACACATGCAGCGCCGATTAATGTAATTATTGGAATAACAAAGTATTTTACTGTCAACTATTCTAACATGGAGTTCAATAAAGCTAAATTAATATATTGGATGTTAACATAAGTTGTGTCCGATTTTTTCCAAATGAAGAGAAGAGGACACAAAAAAAAAATTACAACAAATTAGTCAATAATGTATTCTCCTTCATTATTTACAACTTCTTGCCAACTTCTACAAGTTTTTCAATGCCTGTGCGATAAAAACCATCCGGTCTTGACTCGAGGAATTTGCCCGACCATGTCAGCAATTCGACGTCATTATTGAAGGAGAAACCATCGACGAGCTGTCCTTTCATTCATAGCATCTTCACCGTACACTTCGCAAATAACGCGAGCAGCTTTGGCAGCTTTATTCCATCGATTGAACGCGAACAGAAAGAAGGAGGTGTCGGAAATGCTCACTTTCGTCTACTTGACATTCCATTTTGAAGGCTTGTAATCAAATTAAATAATATATGTAACGTAAAAAAAGCAAGCACAATATCTTGTAGAGCAGAAAATTTTCTTTCGAATGACGTATAGTATAACCTTTACCATTTTGTTTTACTTTTGGTGCTCATTTTTAAATTTGGAAAAATCCGACACAACTTATGTTAACACCTATACTTCGGAAATTTTAGAATGGGTCCTTTGACAGTTGACAAATTTGTTCCAATACAACATTGTAACGACGTTCAGTAATTTTAATTATTTTATTAACTTTAATGTAAGCCTCGATTCTAATAAATAGCAAGTTATTTAGGTCAATACATTACATAAAACTAACAACAATGACAAATTAATGCATCTTGTTACAAATTAGCAAAAATGTGGCAGTTTGTTAAAATCAAATAATATTTGGTGATGTTTGTCAAAAATCACTACGTTAGTCTGCGTTGGCTAGGGATGGGGTATACGATAATTGGATTTTCCATTTTTTAGTACCTAAAATGAAATGTTCGTAATTAGTATTAATTCATAGTGGATCTTGGCCTATTTAAAGATAGATACAAATCATACAATACATTAGAAAGTCAGTATAATGAAAATTAGGAATTAAAACGTCAGTTTAGAGAAAAACAATTTTTCGATTTATAAAAAAACTATTCGATTTGTATAAAAGGTTTTACCCCATCCCTTTGAGACATGACGTTTAAAACGCCACACGACCCATCCTAGATTTTCTGAACTATAACATAATATTAATTTTAATATAAGATGAACTAACCTGAATTGCAAATCTCGAGTGTGACTCCTTTTCCAATCAATCAGATTTAATTCGATACGACAATAATAATAACAACAATGGGAACAGGTTGATATATATATATATATTCAACAACTATTGCACTATTTTATACGAACGATGCAAACTAAACGCGTCAGTTGACTCTCTCTCATGGGGAAAGAATAACAATTCATATACATATAGATATATTACACGTGGAAGTAGTGAAGCTGTCTGAGTGTGGCGATTACATATTCCGTACGCGCCGGCTGTGTGGGGCGGAGGAACGGAGAGAGGATTAGAGGCCACCGAAGGGCAGGTTTGGAGGACGTTGCGCGTGATGCGTCGATAACGACACGGCGCCAAATGACAAATTCATTCGCTCGTTTTCATAAAGCGCTTCCACGGCTGATAGTCACGTTTCTCTAAACGGCTGCAAAATCCGGTGTCTGCTGCTCAGAAATTTTGATGTTCTGAAACAAAAAGAATGAAATTATAAATTTAAGTCTATTAGCGTTATCTTAAAATGTTCCACATTCCTAACTTTGAAACAGTGTCCATTGTATATTCCTAGTGGAAACTGAGACATAATGAAGAAAGGTAAAATTGACGAGACAACCACTAATTACCAGCCACATAAGGTACGCAGATCTCAGTTGACACAGTCGACAGACCATTATGCAAGCTCAACACGGAAGAAGGCTACTTGGCAGCAACGTTCCCCCTAATTTTTTCATTGTCTGTGCAGTCCATCAACTTATATGTGCAAGAAAAAAAGAGAAAAGTGCGCAAATATGCATATTCATGCATAGATAGAACTAAGTAGTCAACATGATGTACCACGAAATCATGGTGTTTCCATGTTCCGCACACATCTCAAAGAAAGTAACCTGAGAAGCCATCATAAAATATCAAATAAAATATATAATTGCGCAAAACAAAATATGGTTACAAGTTCCTTTCTTTGAGATGTGTGTGATGTGATTCTGTTTACTTAATATTTGGCTCTTCTTACTAGAAAGTCTGCCGACCCTTGGTATAAGGATACGTATGACTGTGATCACATCTATTCTTTTTTTTTTCAATTAAAATAGTCTCAAAATTAATATTGCGGCTCTATGAACATTTTGCGATTCTGTGTACTTAATATTTGGCTCTTCTTAATAGAAAGTCTGCCGACCCTTGGTGTAAGGATACGTATGACTGTGATCACATCTATTCTTTTTTTTTTTCAATTAAAATAGTCTCATCAATTCAGGATGGGTGGTGGAAACGGCAGCAGTGACTAGTGCATAGTAACAAGTATTCAAGTAAAACATGTGCATCTCCAATGTTCCGCTCATTGTGTACTAGTGTTGTTATTCTAGTTTAACACGTTGATCGCCGTGTCAGCCACCGGTGGCCGACACCGAGGTATTCCAATTGGGCCGTGTCGGCCACCGGTGGCTGACACGGCATACCTAACTTCATGAGTGTCATCCTGTCCGTCGGCTACGCGCTCTGTATTAAACTACTATTAAACTTGGCCGACACGGCCCTTCTCTATCTTACAAAGATATGGCCTTAGGATATCTTCATGGTTCTAAAAGATATACTCATGAATGTGATAGGTAGGTTATATTAAATTAAAAACCTAAAAACGTATTAACATTTTTTGGACATTTTACGAAAATCCTATTGGCGATCAATGTGTTAAACTGAGCATTTATATGTTGCTACGAAATGCTAGATGGAGTAACATAGTATAAAAAAACTGTGGGTTAAAGCAGTATTTCTCTCAAATTATTCCTCGTATTAACTCCCATAAAATCCATATTTTTCTTAAGATCTATACATTTTAATGCAATTTTCATGTGTTCTGAAATATTTTTATTTACTAATTTTAAGACTTGGTCATGGATACCGATAATAATTATGAAACAAAATTTAGTTAATTGGAACAAATTACTTTAAAGTAATGAATCCACCAGACATATTCGCATGAAAATGCTAAATAAATAAATGAGCTACAAAATAGGGAAAACAAAAATAAAATGAAAAGAGATACTCAATGAGTGCCGTTGAATAATAAATGATTTATTATTCTAGACCAGTGCTACTCAAACTCGCTTGTGGCTTTTATTAAACACCTTATTTTTATTATTTTTTATTTATTTATTTTACACATAACAAGAAATACTACCTCGATCAAAAAGTTTTAGGACTTTATTCATAAAATCGAAAATACAAGTTTATTCATCAAAATCGATATGGTCCCCTTCAAAGTACTCTCCATCGACTGCAACGCACTTACGCCAGCGCTTGATCCAATCCTCGAAACACCGCTGGTACTCAATTTTCGATATGTCCATCAGAGCCGTCTTCGATTTTTTCACGACATCCTCTCGGGTGCTGTAACGCGTTCCGAGAAGCGGTTTTTTAAGTCGGTTGAACAGGAAAAAGTCGCAGGGAGCCAGATCAGGGGAATTCAAAGGCTGCTGGATAGTAGTCGTGTTGTTTTTGGTCAAAAACTCATGGAAATCATGTCTTTCGCGATTTCAACGCAGTCCTTTTTTTGCATGAAATGGAGGTCTTTCGGCACCAGTTTCTGCAGCGACACGTCTGAGGCCCAAATCACTAACCAAAATGTCTTGGGCGGATCCATAAGCGATGTTCAAGTCCTCTGCCAGCTCTCTGATGGTCAATTTGCGGTTTTCGGCCAAAATTTCTTTGGTTTTATCGATGTTTTCATCGGTTTTCAACTGCCACTGCGTTCGTCATCCTCGACCGACTCACAACCACTTCTGAAACGTTTGTGCCACCAAAAAACACTTTTCCAACATTTCCAAAGTCTGCGGACCGTTAAACTGTTTTTGCACACAAAATTTAATGCAAACTCGTTGATGCCATTTTCAAACTTGTAAAAAAACGAAAACACGCACAAAGGTAGATGTACTCAGTACAGCGTAACTTTTACAAATGTCAAGATATGACGCTGAAATTTGGAAGGAAGTGTCAATGATAGATGTAGTAACCTAACAAAAAAAAAAAAGAATTCCAATCGGGTGACTGACAGCGCTACACGGTGGCCGGTCCTAAAACTTTTTGATCAAGGTAGTATACATAATTTGCGAAAAAAACAACAAGTAATTTAATTTGGACACACAATTTTAATGGGTTTGTTGCCTTTCATTTGTTGTGTCCCCGGTAAACTAGGCTTTCGCCTGTATCTCACTGAGTGAGGAATGAATTCAAAGAATTACAATATGTAAACACTGCCGACTGGCTATTGCTAGCCCATGAACCAGCACCAATCCACAAACTACCAGCTATTTTAGAAGCACTATTCTAGACTGTCTTCTATTGTATGGTTATATCACAGAACCAGCCTCAGATTCTGCAGCAGTCACTCTGTCATCAGTCTAATAGTGAATCTCTTATCCTAACCTGTAAATAATATCCAGTTGCATGGACCCGTACGAAGTGCCATGGAGGTAGTCAATATTGAATGAGAAGGAGCCGAGAGCAGAGAGCAAAGAAACACTCACATAGTCTAGGATGAAGAAGATGGATGCAAACTCACCGATAACCGTTGAAGAGGTTAAAGCGAGTCATGCACGATGCACTGTGTAAGGCAGCTGGGGGGCCGGTGCAAGTGTCTCCTCTCTGTACTGATGTCTCTGTAACAACCCAACATCACCACATTATATTCCTGCCACTAAATATACATATCTCTTAAACCTAACATTGGTAAAAAAGGAATGATGATACACTTATGTGGATGCCACAAATTCCCTCCACTTAACTTGATCGGAAGACAGATGTCTTAACAACTATACTTGAGAAAATGTAGGGTGGTCTCTGTGACATTTGAAACATCATGTCTCAAAGGGGTGGGGTAAAATCGTTTTTTTTTTACAAATCGATTCGTTTTTTTATAAATGGAAAAATTGTTTTTCTCTAAACTGACGTTTTAATTCCTAATTTTCATTATACTGACTTTCTAATGTATTGTATGATTTGTATATATCTTTAAATAGGCCAAGATCCACTATGAATCAATACTAATTACGAACATTTAATTTTAGGTATTAAAAAATCGAAAATCCAATTATCGTCTACCCCATCCTTAGCCAATGCAGACAAACGTCACCAAATATTATTTGATTTTAACAAACTGCCACATTTTTGCTAATTTGTAACAAGATGTATTAATTTGTCATTATTGTTAGTTTTATGTAATGTATTTACCTAAATAACTTGCTATTTATTAGAATCGAGGCTTATATTAAAGTTGTCATAGAATTAAATGTTCGTAATTAGTATTAATACATAGAGGATCTTGGCCTATTTAAAGATAGATACAAATCAAATCAATACATAAGAAAGTCAATATAATGAAAATTACGAATTAAAACGTCAGTTTAGAGAAAAACAATTTTTCCATTTATAAAAAAACAATTCTATTTGTAAAAAAAAACTATTTTACCTCATCCTTTTGAGACATGTCATTTCATACGTCACAGTGACCATGCTACATTTTCTTGAGTATAATTTGCTATACCATGTTTCACATGTTTATCATATCTATGTATGGTAGAGTAAAAAAAAAGATATCGTTAAGATAAGCTACATTTTCTTGAGTATAATTTGCTATACCATGTTTCACATGTTTATCATATCTATGTATGGTATAGTAAAAAAAAAAGATATATCATTTTTCTAGCACCAAGAATCGCATTACCAGCAGAGTGGAAGTCATTTCCTATCCTTAAACTAAAGAACTTGTTGAAAGGGTGGTGCAGCCCCTTTCTCTGGGAATTACTTACTGCCTTGCCAGTTATTCCCCATTGATAAATAATTGTGGGCATCGAACCATATATTTTGTTAAAACATAGCACAACTCTTATTCCCATTGTGCCAATGTTTATTTTCTGTTGTGTTGTCTGGGAATCCAAAACTTCCAGATTAAAATATAAATCAAGCACTCTTACCGACTAGGTCACAGAGATCTTAATTTTCTGTTGTGTTGTCTGGGAATTCGAAACTCCCGGGTTAGAATAGAAATCAAGCACTCTTACCGACTAGGTCACATAGAATAAATCAGTGGAGTAGAAATGTAAATAGTAATGAATAGATACTAACAGATAGTTGACTACTGTAGTCAAAAACATAGATAATTAATGAAAATTTTCAGTGTAAGCCCTATAAAACTATTTTAAAATATATATTGACTAACTAAACAATTGCATGGCAATCAAAACAAATTAAAAATAGTTTAGTCATCAATATCAAACTTGCTAATCATAACTAATAATTACTTGGGAACTACACAAATACAAATTATCAAAGTCAAAGTTCCTTGAATTATTTGAAATGTTACGCTAACATCAAGATTAGCGTAACACTCGTAAAAATAATAATTAGTCAAAACTGTCAAAATTAATCATCAACAGGGAAATGATTTTGTATTGTCGGTAAAATGGAAAAAATTGCTCGGCTATCATATAGCCGTGCAAGGAATCATCCTCCGTTCTACATACCGACTTACAGGACGAATATCATGGCTAAACACTCAGTCACGCGTGGTATAGAGATATTGAACCAACTGAATGACACGGTTGATATATTCTCGGTACCGCCTAGCAGTATGAGAAGAATCCTGGCTGATATTATTCCTAACTAATAAGCTGACGTTAGAAGCAGACCCTCTTTGTGTAACAGGAAAAATTCATACAAAGTGGATAAAAACTAAAAAAAACATCACGGCACACATTTTGCCTCTCTTCTCGATCCATACATCTTTTCATACAAGTACAATTTTTTTACTTTCTACACTACTTTGTTTCAAAATATCATTCCCTTGATCGAACCATACTTTCCTTTGTCTTCCTCTACCACGTCTTTTACTCACATTTGCACTGTATATTTGTTTTGTTAATTCTTTCTTCGTACATTTGTTCTATTATACATGACCAAACCGTCTGAGTGCTGTTTTACATCTTACTTAATAGCCTTAAAATTCACATTCACCCTTAATCACTTCATTTCATTTTGTCATACATTGTCACCCCATGTATTCTCAGTATACACATTTGTAAAACATTTATTCTAATATTATTATAACATTTGGGTTACGATAGAAAAGTCTAGCAGTCTCTCATTTCTGCTTACCCTGATAGGGAAACGGCGTGATGGTATGTATGTAACAAATCTAAGTACTTTTCTGCGTACATAAGATTCATAAATTTTCTGCTTACAAAAATGATTTAAACTGGTAGTAACGCACGTTAAAACAATATCAGTCTTCATTTTAATAAGCTTCAATTGACGCATTTAATAAGCTTCATTTAACGCATTCAATAAGCTTCAATTAATGCATTTAATAAGCTTCAATTAACACGCCTAATAAGCTTCAAATAACGCATTTAATAAGCTTCAAATAACGCAATCAATAAGCTTCAATTAACGCATTGATGGAACAATAAATCATACAACTTATTTATTCCTATAAAATCTAAAATATATATTCCACTGTTATTGTAAGTAAGTATACTTCGTATTCTACATACATATATCGAACTTAAATATATATAATTTTTAAATGTAACATTAATTTAAACAAGGACTTTGTAATTATTACATTAATTTAAACAACAGCTTTGTAATTATTACATTAATTTAAACAAAGACTTTGTAATTATTACATTAATTTAAACAACGACTTTGTAATTATTACATTAATTTAAACAACAGCTTTGTAATTATTACATTAATTTAAACAAAGACTTTGTAATTATTACATTAATTTAAACAACGACTTTGTAATTATTATTACTATTTTATTGTATCTTCATGTTAATTTAAGATAATTATATGTTATTCTGTCAACAATTGTAAGAATTTCAATTAATTTGTCATGTGTGCTATTGTTTTCATGTTATACAAAACATATAAAAGACACCGCTGTGTCGAGAATTAAATAAATAAATGTATGAAGAAATAAATAGCAATAGAAATATATGAATTATATTTCAAATATTTGAGGAAAATCTTCGGAAATATAGATAATATACGGATGATAAGAGACCTTGCATTTTATTATCTGCGCAACACACATCCTCTTGCTCATGATATGTTCTACAAATTTGTATAATTTCACAACACCCGTTATCCCAAGATCATTTCACAACACCTGTTATCCCAAGATCACTTCAAGAATTAAGTTAGGCAACTACCTATTTATTTATGACATTGTTATTGTACATATCATAACCTGGTTTATTGCCTCATGACCATCTCAACTGTTTCACCAGGTTTTACTTGACAAAAATTAATTACAACTGCTAGATTAAGAGTTATATATATATATATATATATATATATATATATATATATATATATATATATATATATATATATATATATATATATATATATATATATATATATATATATATATATATATATATATATATATATATATATATATATATATATATATATATATATATATATATATATATATATATATATATATATATATATATATATATATATATATATATATATATATATATATATATATATATATATATATATATATATATATATATATATATATATATATATATATATATATATATATATATATATATATATATATATATATATATATATATATATTATATATTAGGTGTTAATATAAGTTGCGTCCGTTTTTTTTTCAATTTAAAAATGGGCACCAAAAGTAAAATAAAATGGTAAATGTTTGCTCGCGCTTCATCGAGATATGCATGGCAACAAGCAAAGGCTCATTTACCGCATCATTACTGCTTATGAAAAAAAAAATGGTGATGAAAAATGTTTGAAGGGGATCTTCATGAATATGATTTAAGCGGTCTTCATCGAATTGCACTGGTCATCCGGAACGCTCCATGTCTTTCAGGTCGAAATTACCGTCTTTGAAACGCAAAAACCATCAACGAGCTGTCCTTTCGTTCATAGCATCTTCACCGTACACTTCGCAAATATCGCGAGCAGCTTTGGCAGCTTTATTCCCTCTATTGAAATCGAACAGAAAGAAGGAGGTGTCGAAAATGCTCACTTTCGTCTACTTGACATTCCATTTTGAAGGCTTGTAATCAAATAAAATAATATATGTAACGTAAAAGCAAACACAATATCTTGTAGAGCAGAAAATTTTCTTTCATATTACGTATAACATTTACCATTTTATTTTACTTTTGGTGCTCATTTTTAAATTGGAAAAAATGGACACAAATTATGTTAACACCCAATATATACTTATAAAAGTAAGATACGAAATTATCATAAATAAATGGAAACTATCAAATGTAAAAAGTAAAAAAAAAAGGAAACAATCAAATGTAACAAGTAAAAAAAAAAGGAAACCATCAAACGTAACAAGTAAAAAAAATGGAAACCGTCAAATGTAACAAGTAAAAAAATGGAAACCATCAAACGTAAAAAATAAAAAAAGGTATGAAAATTTAGAAGAATATTCTGTCAATACAACGGACAAGATAAAAAAAGAAAGAGTGGTAAGCTGATAATGACAAAGGATCTCTACTAGAGGGTAGTGTCAGTCCACGATCAAAGTTAAGTTTATGGCTTACTTCATTTAGCACTGTTACAAAAATCAATTCAGTTTGAAAAGGGTCTAAAAGTAAAATCAATCTGGGACTAATTGAGAATCGAACCCGGGAAACACGGGTGCTACGCAAGCATGCATTAAAAAGACCTAAAAAAATATATCTCACAAATTATATACATACATACTATTCCACCGTTTTCTTGTAAGGGTAGCCAGAGAGGACACAACACCAAACTTTCACATCTAGACGCATATACCTCACCTCTTCTAGATCTATACACCTTTTCATATAACTACTAAAATTTCTCTGACTAGTTTTTCTACTTTAAAATATCATTCACCTGATCCAACCGTACTTTCCTTGGTCTTCCTCTCACACGCATTCCACTCACATTTGCACTGTATATTTGTTGTGTATAGTATTTTTTAATTCATTCATTCTATATGCCCAAACCATCTCACATTGCTCTCTTCATCTTACTCAAAACATCACATCAGTTCACATTCATCACATTCACATCACATCAGTTCACATTCATCCCTAATCACTTCATACTATTTCGCCTCATGTATTCGACTCAGTGCACGGATTTCAACTTACAATATAGGAAGAATCAAACTCACTCTAACTAGCAAATTAAAAATATTGCAAAAAAAAAAGTTGAGTGTAAGGATATGAAGATGGTGGATGTGGCCATTCAATTGGGAACTTCCCCTATATGCATATGGGTCCCGGATATAGTCAGATTTAACAGTTATGCCATCGCTGCGAGGCTCAATTCTGGCAATTAATATAGGGTCTTTCAAATTGAGCGCATTTTTTTAATTCATCTGGTTGTTCTTTGACCCAATTGACAAATACACTACGTTTTGCATGATCCAATGGCTTTAGTTCCTGTGTTATTTGAACCTTATGTGCCTTCAGAGCTAAATCTTTTCGTGAAATAAGCCATGTTGTGGATTCACCGAGTCCAACTTATTGTGAACGTCAACTAATGGACATTTCTGGGTCTTCAGCAGCACTTTCACGATGCAGGACCAAATCAATATGATCTTGTGAACGACCGCTACGGCTATATCTTTCTCTTCTTTTATCTTCCACCGAACCAGTTCCTTGAAATGTTTTAACAATTCGATTGATAGTGCTTTCAGATGGACGATTACGCAACCCGTAAATATTTTCTAAAAACATTTTTCACTGAACGCCCATTTTCATAAAATAATTATCCTCAGTGAGATACAGGCAAAAGCCTAGTTTACTGGGGATACGACAAATGAAAGGCAACAAACCCAGATCCATTAAAATTGTATGTCCAAATCAAATTATCTGTTGTTTTTCTCAAATTGTTGTATATTTCTTGTCATGTGTAATAATAAATAATAAATAAAATAAAATAAAATTTTACAATTTGAACGAGTTGTATTGTATACGACTCCATTTTTATAAATGCCATACATTACACTTCTCAAGTGTCACAAGACCCAGGCAAGTTCCCGACGCCATCTGTATTTTATCCAAGAATTAAAAAAAGAGCTCAATTTGAAAGACCCTATATATAA
Organism: Odontocerum albicorne; assembly: GCA_949825065.1. NCBI lineage: Eukaryota > Metazoa > Arthropoda > Insecta > Trichoptera > Odontoceridae > Odontocerum > Odontocerum albicorne. The sequence continues at coordinate 1,889,233 of OX463852.1, read as the reverse complement.
CATAGTCAGAATAGAGGTTAAATTGATAATAAAAATATCAGGGCACCTGTTAAATTTGAACATAGGAATAATAGCAAGGCTTGATTCCGTCAATCTGGAAGTCTTGGGATGGAAGAACAGCATGGAAATGTCCGGGTTTTCCTATCATCTGATGATAATATACAATTTTAGAAGAGGTCTCGCTTATTGGTGATTTTATTGAAATAAACAAAAGAATTGTACCAACATGAAATATTATACATTTAAACAGAATGCAATTTCCTTAGCAACCGTTTTAAATCATAATTTGCAAAACATTGTCACAGAGGATTCATAAATATAGTGGTTGACTTTTTTTGTAAAATATTAATTTATAAAACGAACGAATGAAGAAAAACTTAACAAACCAAATATATAGCGCAAATGAGAGTAGGAAGTCGAGGAAGGCCAACGAAAGCACGGGTGAATCAAGTGTGTGATATTTTGAAAAGGAAATGTATAAAAAATAAGATGAATCGTAAGAGCTGTATGGATTTAAGAGCGAAAGACGTGTCTGATGTGATAGGATAGTCTGGCGCTCTCTCCTATCTGCCTACCCCGACAGGGATACGGCGTGATGGTATGTACGAGTGTGTATGTAAGTGAAAAAAAATCCTCAAATCTATACCACGATTTTTCGACAAAAAAAAAATCAAGAAACTCCTATCTGCCTACCCCGACAGGGATACGGCGTGATGGTATGTACGAGTATGTATGTAAGTGAAAAAAAATCCTCAAATCTATACCACGATTTTTCGACAAAACAAATCAAGAAACTCCTATCTGCCTACCCCGACAGGGATACGGCGTGATGGTATGTACGAGTATGTATGTAAGTGGAAAAAAAATCCTCAAATCTATACCACGATTTTTCGACAAAAAAAAATCAAGAAACTCCTATCTGCCTACCCCGACGAAATAAAATAAAAATCGAAACACCGGGTCTCAACGGATGGTTTTTTTTCCTGCAGAAGCATTGCCACCTGGCTCTGAACTGCTCTGGAGAACCTGGCAATCTCTTAACCGAAGAAAGTCTTAGACCGAAAAGCACTTGAATCATGGAACACCCAGTGCCGCCACGATGGCAGAAGTAGGGACGGTACTTTCATATGAAAAGATAAAGAATAAAAGAAGTTTAAAATGAAGAGAACGATGAACCTAATGAACACGACCCGACACGAAATCGGGACAACACCACCAGGAATGACCAGAAGAGAGTATTGTGGGTTAAGTTTCAGACGTATTAAAGGTCGGCCAGCATTTGATTGATGTCGTTTTTTTACGACACCACAAAGTAAAACAAACGTCTTTTTTAAGATTCAATAAGTTATTCTATTATATTAAAAAATATAAACACGACACCACAAAGTGAAACAAACGTCTTTTTTAAGATTCAATAAGTTATTCTATTAGATTAAAAAATATAAACACGACACCACAAAGTGAAACAAACGTCTTTTTTAAGATTCAAGAAGTTGATCTATTAGATTAAAAAATATAAACGTGACACCACAAAGTGGAAAAAACGTCTTTTTTAAGATTCAATAAGTTGTTCTATTAGATTAAAAAATATAAACATGACACCACAAAAAGAAACAAACGTATTTTTTGAAATTCAAGAAGTTTTATTATCAGATTAAAATCTATTTATCAGATTAAAAAATAAAATTTTGCATAACATGTACGATGTCTTTTTATTTACATTTCAAAACTAAGCGTTATTTCTGCAGCACCTGTATAATATTTATAGAACTAAACAAGCATATACGAAGCGTATCCAGAAAGTAAGTGTACTGAGGCTCTCACGACCGGATGGATTTTATTTTCGACATGTTGGCTACACTTCCGTGTAGTCTGACCCTTCCCCTCCGCAACGAGACCGGTTCGAGGTCAGTTCGTTGAGAAGTGTCGACGCGACAACACGTTTCGTGAAAAATGTCAACCCAATCTCCCGCCAAGTGCGAAATTTTGTAAAAAGGCAAGAGATTTTGAGGCGCTGCAAACTCCATGGAGATGAATTTCTCCGCTCCATCGTTACTGGAGATGAAACTTGGGTTGCACACTACACGCCTGAAACCAAAAGGCAGTCTCAACAGTGGCGTCACACCTCTTCACCCTCCGACAAAAAGTTCAAAACCACAATTTCAGCCAAGAAAATCATGGCATCCGTGTTTTGGGACTGGCAAGGCATAATTTTAATTGAATATATGCCTCAAGGGGAGACCATCAACTCTGCAAGATACTGTGAGACCCTAAACAAATTGCGGAGGGCGATTCAGAACAAGAGGAGAGGCATGCTGACAAAGGGAGTCTGCCTGCTGCACGACAATGCCAGACCACACACGGCCAACGCCACGAAGGAACTGCTCGCCTCGTTTAAATGGGATGTCCTGAACCATCCCGCGCATTCCCCTGACCTAGCACCTTCAGATTACTATCTCTTTACCTCCCTGAAGCTGCACATGGGTGGAAAAAGGTTTTCAACCGACGAGGAGCTAAAGGAGGAGGTGTAGAAGTGGACGGAGGGGTTGGCGGGAAACTACTTCGAGGAAGGCATCAAAAAGTTGATACCCCGCTTCACCACCTGCATTGAGAGGAATGGCGATTATGTCAAAAAATAGCTTACATATGTACTACGGTAACCACGTAATTGTTTTGTTTAAATAAAAAAAATTGTAACCTACAAAAATTCAGTACACTTACTTTCTGGATATGCCTCGTATTTAAATAAATTGTCTGTGAACAATAAATACTATTTCCGTTTGCTATGCCCCATTTCAATGATTTTCCAGCGGTTGATAGGTGAAAATTGCAACGTTACAGGTTGGTGGGTGAAAATCGCGCCGCGCCGGTGCAACGTGTTCGTTCTGATGCTACAATATACTCGTAAGACTTACAAAATATTATACAACACGACGTACAATGATCGCCAAGTGGGGCGATGATCTATCTTGACCCCAAATAAATATGACACAAGTATAAATTTGCTGCTAAGATTTCTGGTGCGTATGTTAAAAATATGCTGACAAAACAAGACGTGTTCTACGATTTACACGTAACACTCGATTAGTACGGTTTCGATTAGCGCGATTTTCGAATTAGTGATATTTACAATTTGGCAATGTATGACAACATATGGAATCAAGTTATTAAGGATAAATGTGAACATAAATAAGGGCTGTGTTAAGTAAAATGAAGAAGAACACTTTGAGATGGTTTGGTCGTGAGGAACGAATAAATTAAGACTAACAAAATAAATATACAGTGCGAATGTGTGTGGAAGGCGTCGTAGAGAAAAGACCAAGGAAAGTTTGGTAGGATCGAGTGTATGATAATTTGAAAGAAGAAAATATCTAAACTCAGAAAAATCGTAGAAACTTTATGAGGTGTATGGATGTATTGTAATGTATAGCATTGTTGTTGTATACAGTACAAGCTAGCGGGATTATTGCCATGTGGCAATCTTTTCCAACCAAACAGAAATATGTTTAAAAGGCCTTAAGTAAAAACTAAACTGGAAACCTTTTTTTTTATTGGAATCCTGTGGGAATCGAACCCGCAACCCTCGGGTAGAAGAGGCGAAAAATGTGTGGCATGATAGTATAGTATGTATGTTTGTAAAATTTGGTCCTACATTTCAGTAAGTAGAGAGAAATCGTATTGAATGCGATTCTCCAAATCCCGAAATATGAAGCTGTATGTTATTGAAGAAATAACTGGCATTGGGAAGAGAGATAGGTTTAAATTAAATAGACAATATGAGAAATTCTATTAATATAATGCGCTTCTCCCGAAATATGAGAGTTATGTGTTATTGAACAAATATGAGAGCTATGTGTTATTGAAGAAATATAAGAACTGTGTTATTCAAGAAATATGAGAGATATGTGTTATTGTAGAAATAACCGTCACTGGAATAAGAGAGCTGGGTTTGGAAGAACTCATCAATGGTGGTCTTGATTTTGAACAGCGCGTTTTTTTTAATATGAGGGCAATTGTAAAGCGAAATGTGATCCGTCGATAACGTTTACTCTAAAATGAATTGGACAAAATATTTCGCAGTATGTATTATGAACACATTGAACGAAACGTGCAAGTCCGCTGAAACCTGAGGAAAGATGTTCGCTGCTACACGGTACTGCGAGGAAAAGAAGAAAAACATTATTTAAAAAATAAAACTATTCATATATTGTCGATATCTGCATTAGTACATATTTTTTTAATATAAACATTTTTATACTGATTAAAAACATTGTTTTAACTCTGCATTCTTCTTAAAAGAAAATTTATATAGCACCGTTCAGAGAGCAAACTGTCTTCAAGGGCGCCCTTACTTTGACAAGACCTGCCAAAAATGATTGTCTTTAAGTGCTTGATAAAGCTGCACACGCCACACCCATATATCTGACACTATGAGGCAGATGATTCCACCACACAGGACCAATAATGGCAAAAGCTCATCATAATACCCCCCGCCCTATTGGATTGATTTGAAGAAACCAATTTATTAGATGAAGAAGAAATTGCCCTCAATTCTATCCGAAGGAACCACCCTTAGACACGGATTCGAAAGATACAATAAAGAAATCCTCTTGAAATCAATTCGTTTGCGACACTAGTACAAAAAGAACGATTCATGATATATTGTATTGAACACAGTCATTTCAATTAACACTGTAATTTCAAGTACGTTCTAACCGCACTAATCGAGGGATTTTTGTATATAGTTTTGAGAGTAAATTTTTACAGCTGTGCAAGAGAGTGAAATTTGGCGAAGACGCTACAGCCATAAACTATACGAATAATCCCAACTCTAAGGACTAGCGAGATACAGAAAGCCCGAGAAAATAATGGCGACAATTTGTGAAATTCTGGCAGAAAGAGATGGTGACGAGGATGAAAAATGGAAAAGCGTGCGTGTCTAGACGTATCGACGTGGACACGAGAACATCGTGTGCAAGGATGAAGATATGCCCTTTCTGCGTAGTCCAAAATAAAAGATGAATATATTTAAGATTTTTTTTTTAATTTGTCTTCGCCGCGTCAAATAAATATTGCGTTTTTTCTTTCTTCCAAGAACTTTTCCACTTACAGATCGATTGCAAAATATTGACTTTTAATCATGTAAATGAGGGCTTTAGATATAAATCAATTATCCCTTTGAAACCATGGTTTAATATAATGAGAATGAACAAGGTGGAAGTGTCAGTCATGTGTCGTTTGCGGACGGGTTACCTTTAGGTCGAGGCCACACCAAAATGCTTCGTTAGGTGCTAAGCTAGATTTTACGTGGCTCATATACTAGGTGCCTTCATGCCTGGCCACACCAATGTGCTACGCACAGATTCATTTGACAGTTGGGAGCGGTTGAGTCAACACACGGTGTCACTCTCAAAACGGACCAATTTCATTATAACTTACCATCTTTATTTACTTTCTGTGCAACTTCATTCCAAAGTGATTTTATTACAGGTACAATTTTGTATAATTTGCTCGATGGGTTCCACAAAGGCTCCCTTTTATACACAGCTGTCATTTAAACTTCCGCCATCTTGCAAATTAACCAACACGTCTGTTCGCTAGGATATTCACTCGATGACTAATCGTCATGCAACGTGGCGCGAAGCGTGCAGTGTGGCCACTGCGATAGTATGAGGTACGTTGGTTCGCTAAGGTATGTCGCCTAACTCGCAACATAGCTCTAAGCATCAAGCGAGGCTCCTTCCTGTGTGGCCGGGGCCTTACAGAATGGGTATTGTGGAGGATCCCGACTGCGAGTGTGATCTAGATGATAAAAGTATAGATCATGTGTTTTTCGATTGTCCTTTATGTGACAGATTTGATTTACAAAACGCTATATCTGCCGCGTCCAATGAATGTAATGAATGAATATTTCTGGTTGGTTAGAAGAGATTGCCACATGGCAATAAACTTGCCAGGTTAAAAATAATGTAGCGTTTTTTCTTTCTTCGAAGAACTTTTCCACTTATAAAGGGTCTATCAAATTGAGTAGTTTTTTTAATTATAATTTTTTTAATGTATGACATTTAAACTCAAAAAAAAAAACAATATCCGCCAAATGTCCACCTCTTTTGTTAAAATTTTCGATGACTTTTTGGCATAATTGCGGTTCTAGCCTTACCAATAACGCGAATAATTTCGTCCTTCATCTCAAGAATTGATTGGGGGTCATTCTTATAGACCTAGATTTTCACGTAACCCCAGAGAAAATAGTCCAACGGTGTCAGATCACATGATCTTGATCTTGGTGACCAATTAACATCACAGTTTCCGGAGATTACAATACATAAAATAATTCAACAATTTGAACGCGTTGTTCTATTGCATCCGACTCCATTTTTATAAATCTCATACATTACACTTCTCAAATGTCACATGACTTAGGCAAGTTCGCGACGCCATCTGTGTTTGATCCAAGAATAAAAAAAACGTTCAATTTGAAAGATCCATTAGATCGTTTGTTAATTTTTTTAAAAGTTTAATAAATCGATACTTAAAGATCGTTTAAAATTATTACTATTTGCATTAATTTAATTACACTGACTCAAATAATTGCACAGTAACTTTGATTTGGTGGCACAAATCATCCTAGTGTGGATAGATTGCCTATTTAAAAAAACATAAATCTGTTACTACTAAGTAAAAAGGTTTTAGCGGGATGCTTAATTTGATACGTCGTGATATGTTCTCTTTCTACCTTGGAATGCGATGTAAATATTATTAAGTATAAGTGCTTCGAAAGTGTATCGCAGTTAGTCACATAGCAGACATTTTCCAACAGAAGGTATTCGTTTTCTGAATACGGGAAAAAAATTGAAAACACTTCAACACGGTCGAATATACGAGTAAATACGCAAAAAAGGTCCAACTTAATTATACCGGCTTTGAGATTTTTGGATGCAAACTAAGATTTATGTTTATACAGACATATTTTGCATTTATATAAACATAATACTTCATACAATTAATAAATTAAGTTGTTCGATCTTTTTTACATATCGCCATATATGTAAAGTAAAATAGATTGGGTGCATACCATAAGAAAGTGCGGTCTGTTTTACACAGGCATTCGCTCCGTGGGCGACCCCCGCCTGCAGCCGCATGTGCCCCCCGGGGGCGCAGCGCTCGCGGGGCCGGCCGCTCCCTTGAGCCGGCCGCCCTTGCCGCCCCCACACCACGCCGCAGCGGCCAACGCGGACCCGGCGACACAGGGTAGCGGGGAGATTACTCTTCAATTATTATATCCAAAAACACTCCACACGACCAACAGACGAAAAGGACACTTAAAAAAAAATTACAAAGCGTAACGCGTCTTTAAACTCGAACAAGAAAAGAAAAAAATGTACACCACTTCCAATTTGAATGAACGAAATAATACGCGACTCCAAATTCAGATAACAATCAAATACGCGGCTTCAACTTGCAAAGAATATAATTGTACGCGGAATTAAAGTTTGATGAAATTTCCTTCCTTCCTCTTAGAATAAAAAGTTCATTCGAGTGTTTCAGACAGGTTGTTAGGAAAGTCTTTGTTGAGGTGAGCCGGCGAAACGAGCGCGCTGTCTGCGAAAATCAGCTGACGTCGGCGACGCCCGACCTATCCCAATGAAAGATTCTGACCGAGAGCCGGCTCGAAGCTGGCGAGTCTTTAAGGCTAGCGCTAATAAGGCAAGTCTGTGCTAGCCGCTTGCACCGCCTGACCTGGTGAATTTGACAATAAAACGCAACGAGGATTACGGAGGACGATGGTGCACAAGAGAGAAACCGGGCGACGATTGTCGCTGGAAGCGGAAATCCCGGCGGGCAGCGGCGAGCATGCGCGCCCTCCTGGGGGGGCACTATCGATCCGGCGCCTCATCCCCTACCCCAGCCTTGCCGACTTGCGGCACTCGCAGGTGATCGGAAGTGATTTAATTATGGCCAGACCAAAAGCGATGGCGAAGGGGAGGGGGGGTGAAGATCAGCGAGATGCGTGGCGTTCGGTGGCGCTGCCACCTGCCGGCTGTAATTGACGTTTATTTTTTCATCGAGTGGATATCAGAAATTATCAAGAGGCTTTTAATATAAATGGAAATAGAAGGGGTGGCTTTGCAAACCTTACGAACAGAGTATAAATAGTATTGTTCATAGTTATTTAATTTTGTTTAATTTAAACGACAGTTTGGCAAAGTTGGTAGTGACAGTAATTGTTGAGAGGTGGCGAGCAAGAGGACGGTATCAGACAAGGATAGACTAAATCAAATATATGCTTATTCCCCCATTGAGCGCTGCACGTACCATGGTTCGGGACCGGAACGAGTCAAAGCGAATCGGCCACTTAGTTCAAGATTCATCAGAGAACCACGACGCTCAGTCAGTCAGCTATACGACTAAAATTTTATCTCCGTCTCTGTCCGTAGTGTCTGTCCTGACGATACAGCAAAGTAACACAGTTCGTCATCAAAGTACAACTAAATTCAATTTCTTACGACTATAAGGGAAAGTCGTTCCTGAAGACAATTTAGGTGGAGGAGGGACAACTAGATGTCCCTGTAAAAAAACCTTAAGACCAGATCAGTTTATAGATAACCAGTACAGGAAATGAACATATTCCAGTTTCCTACTTCAATTCGAAGTAATGCGCCCGTATGTGCATACGAGTATATCATATAACTTGTACATAAACACGATAACGTCATTTCGCTGTCGGGATGGACAGAGGGCAGAGCGCCAGACTTTCCTATCTCAACACATACTTAGCCTCCTCTACATTCCTACAACTTGTACGATTTCTCTCACTTTCTACGTTTCCTTCTTTCAAACTATCATTCACTTGATCTAACCAGAATTTACTTAGTCTTCTTAACACACGTATTCCACTCACATTTGCACTATATATTTGTTTAGTTAGTATTTCTTCATTAATTCGTTTCACATGTCCAAACCAAATGAGCGTGCTCTTCTAGTTGTATAAAAAACAGGAAACAAGTATTATATGAGTTAATAGAAAACACACACACACACAAAATGCTATTATAAAACAATATACATAATTTTTCAATATATTTTAAAATGTAAATAATGCGATGTGACGGAAACGACAAATACTATATGCATGTTTGCTTTCGTCGCGTTAATGTTTATACACGGAAATTTATATAATAAATGCAAAATATCAAAACATAATAGCAAACTTGTATTCAAACACGACACTTAAGCGTCCTTTGCATAGCACAGTAACATTAAAAAATAAACATTAAATAAAGTATCGTAATCTCCCAAAAAAAATACAATTTTGGATACATACGATGGTTAGTAAAAAATAATGTCACTATTTGTATTTTATTGAGCCCATCTTTTTTCCTCGCGTTGACGACACTGCCTGTAATATAAATACATTTCAATTTTCAGCTCATATTGGATGGGCAGTTTTTGATAGGCATGTATTTACAACGCATTTTGGCACGTTAGCGATTTTTTTACCATTTTAAAAATGGTAAAAGGACCAAGATTTTTTTGAGGTTTTACGGCGTTTGAACGATCGGAATTGTGGGCAAACAACTCCTGGAGTTCAATCAAAATAATGCACCGGCTCACACTTCACTACTAATTCTGGAATTTTTAACCAAAGCGAACAACGTCGCGATGCCGCAGCCACCTTATTCACCAAATATGTCCCCCTACGACTTTTTCCTGTTCCCGAAGATGAAGAGGATATCGAAAGAACAATGTTTTTCGACCTTAGGATAAAAGCAAAATTGCTGGGTGAGCTAGCTAAAGGCTATCCCAAAAAGCACGTTCCACAAATAATTTGCGGATTGGGAAAAAACGTATGGCAAAAGTAAAATTGAGTGGCGAAGTGCCAAACCAGCCTATACAACGAATATGTTGAAATGAGATAATGGAGCTCAAAGTCTATGGGTTATTATAAATCAAATGTTGTGTAATTAATGTTTTTCATTCGCTGAACAGATACATTCTAAAACTACTACAATAAAAGTAAAAAATTAATCTAATATTATGACAAGATTATTTGATGATTAAAGTTTTTTTGTTTGATAGGCAAATTTGGCATAAAAGTATATCACGAAAATCGCTTTGCCAAAAAAAAATATAGATGTCAGCAGTAGTACCTAACATTTAGAATTTTGAAGTAAAGGCACTTCTGGCTTATAAAGAAACGTTATGTGACTCAAATTTTAACACTATCTCACTTACTGGTTTATTGGATAGGCTGGTTTGGCTCTATGCCACTCAATTTATCCTATGGGGACTACTTTAAAGGGGATAATATTAATATTAATGATTAAATAAATATTTTTTAATTAAAAAAAATATTCTCGTTATTTTTTCATCCAACCTCGTATATGTTTCAAAATATGATGCACAAACATACCTTTGTATACTACGAGTACAATACAGAAAGTAAAAAAATAATTCAATCACTAGACTACTATATAGTACAAATCACTCACTAGACTTATAAAATATCATAGTATAAATAGGCCAAAACCCGTACGACGGCTGTCGCCAAAGAAATAATACGAGAATTGAATTTTGAATACAAGAGAGCGAGAGAGGAATACTTGGATTCTCTCCGAAAGTAATTCGAAATTGGAATCTCGGTGGGTCCGTGATACTGAACGAATTTTAAATACCTAGCTAACAATTTTTGAACCGGTGTAAAAGGGGACGATGTATAAATGATATATTGTATATATAAACAAATTTTACATTTATGAATATATATTTTCATAAATGTAGAATTTGTTTTACTTCCGTGAATATTTCACGGGTTGCAACTAGCAAATTATATTCATGCATACCATACCATCACGCCACATCCCTATCGAAGAAGGCAAAGTTCCATACGTTCTAATAGCGAAACACATATTGTGCCTCTTTTGCATTCATACGCCTTCTCATACAACACCTTCGATTTCTGACTTTATACGTTTTCTTCTTTCAAAATATCATTCACTTGATTCAACCATATTTTCCTTTGTTTTCCTATACCACGCCTTTCACTCGCATATGTGCTGCATATTTACTTGATTAGTATTTCTTCATTCATTCGTTGCACGTGCTAAGAGCGGTCTACTTTATCTTCCTCAACATGAATCTCAAGTTCCCATTCATCCCTAATCATTCCGTACTCTGTAATACATTGTCACCCCATGTATTCTTCTCAGTGCACGCATTTCTACAGCATTTATTCGGCCTCCTTTTGCTTTTCCACATCAAACGTTTCACTCGCATACATGGAAGTTGATACTAAAATACTGTTGCGGACTATCAACTTAATAAATTTTAATACTCTCCGGTTCGAGTATATATGTTTAAGTGCCACATTGACTACCACATATTCTTCTCAGCATTATAGATTCAGTAAAAAAAGGTCGAAGTTAGCGTTATGTTCTCTCTGCCTACCCAAATAGGAAAATGGCGTGATGGTGTGTGTGTAAAAAGTCAAAATGGGCATAGTGTCCTTTGTTATTAAGAGGAACCAAGAAAATGTTGTAGAAATGCGTGTACTGAGAAAAATACATGGGATGACAGTGTATGACAGAATACGGAATGAAGTGATAAGGTATGAATGTAAACTTAATGATGATGTATTGTAATTTATTTTTAACAAACACTGTTTATTCCACTTTTTTGTGACGGTATAACCCTACCGGTTTCAAGGCTTTCACCTCCTCTTCAGGGGAGCGCAAACAAGACTAAATGCTGTTCGAACTGGTACCGAACATATTAGTGGCAACGGAAATAAATTGGACAGATTAGAGGCCCTAGAAATTTCTAAGTCAGTATACCGATCGGAACATCTGTTGAACAGTTATTTCCCCAAAATCTCCCCGCTCTTGGCCGAAATTATCCCTAGCCTTCCTCACCCCCCAGCATCCATCCGTTGAAGCGTCTATATCGGTACCAGTTCGAACAGCATTTAGTCTTGTTTGCGCTCCCCTGAAGATGAGGTGAAAGCCTTGAAACCGGTAGGGTTATACCGTCACAAAAAAGTGGAATAAACAGTGTTTGTTAAAAATAAATTACAATGTCTTTAAACCTCCACAACGTTAATGCCTTAACTATAAACAACATATTAATGATGATGTGTGGAGTAAAATGGAGAAGATCACTCTGAGAATGTTTGGACATGTGGAACGAATTAATGAAGAAAGAATAACTAAAGATTATATAGAGCAAATGTTAGTGGAAGGCGTGTGAGAGGAAGACCAAGGAAAGTGTGGTTGTAACAAGTGAATGATATTTTGAAAGAAGGAAAAGTCAGAGAAGTTGTATGAGGTGTATGGACGTTATGTCCCCTCTGCCTATCCCCACAGGGAAATGACGTGATGGTACGTATGTATGCATACCATTTTGTTATTCAGGCAAAAATGTAGGAATAATGGCTAAGACAAAAATTAAGAGTTATCAAAGCGGTCCACAATTTACCAACATGCGATTATGATAATAGCGAACCCGTTTTATCAGCAATGCGCCAAAACAATAATTAATCCGCTGCAGCAGAAGACCTTGACCTCCGGATATTTAGTTTAATGGAGTCTCCCTTGTTAAACTGCAACTGGTCGCACCGGGTTAGCATATTTTTTGTTCATTTTTTTAACACGTCTTGCTTGGATCCTGAACGGCATATATATGTATGTACGTGATACTGTCCGGCCAAAAAATACTGGAAGGGGCCAAATAAATTCTGTATAAATATGTGCAGTGAGAAAAATAGATGCGGTGACGCATACAGTGTAATTAATTTCCGTTCTCTATCAATACTCCTTGTTATCAGCACGCAACAATGCACATATGAGGAGGTAACATTAAAAAAAGATAAATGTCCATCGGATACAAAAATTGAGTTGATAAAGCATTTTTTTTCTTATCGATGGTACGGAGCCGTTTAACATTTTCATTTCAATGAAAAAGAACACACAAATCATTTTAAAATCATGATAAAAAAAACGTATTTTTTTTCAAAAAGAATCTTGTCCAGGCTTCAAACCAATCAAAAAAGATCATGTCCGAATTGACAAATTATAGCTTTCCGATTGTGTCTAACTTCATACCAGTTCACCAGCAACTGTCAGTTTTAAATCGTACGTGCAGTGTAATGTCATTATACAACTTTATCTACCTACATATATATATATTTATAGTTTTATAGTAATATTTCTTCTTATTTTGTAACACTTTACTTATTTTATTTGATTAAAATTAAAATAAATTACTCTACCCAATTATTTTTGAAATGGAACAAAAAACATCATATCCCAGACCTGTTCAATCAAAAAAAGATTCAAGTAGAATTGTTCACTCAAAAAGGATTAAGTCCATATTTTAAACTAGAATAACTATTTTAATTATTATGATTCGACTTTAAACAACAAATCAAGTCACCTGAAGCGATTTTAAGGATTTCAGATATTTTTACAATGAATTATTATGTCATATATTTTTAATGAAAACAGTTTTTTGCGATATCTCAACAATCTGATTTGGTGGACATGTTCTTTTTTTAATATTACCTCCTCATATGTGTACTCGTACGTGCATACCCGCCGTTCGACATGTTTATGCCACGTTTGTTACTAGGTTAGTCAAAAAGTTTTGAAAGCGACATCTATGGAGCAGTAGAAAACCAAAATTTCTACGCCATTTTAATATTTCATCTTTCATAAGAACGTACTCAAAATTTCATTTCGATCTGTCAATTCATTCTTTGTTTACAAGCCATTTGAAGTTGACGTGTCAGTGTATTTTTTAACAATGGAAAAATCCGAATATCTTGCAGTGATTAAATTCTTTGTGTTGGAAGGTTTATCGGCTACTGAGATCCATGCAAAGATGGTGAAAGTATTAAAGGAGTCTTCTCCTTCATTTCCAACCGTTCACCGATGGGTTTTGGAGTTTAAGCGTGGCCGTACAAGCGTTGAAGACGATCCACGCTCAGGACGTCCAAAAAGTGCATCAACACCAGAAATCATAGCGAAAATACAGGATATGGTTTTGAAAGATCATCGATCGACTGTGGATGTGATAGCTGACACCATAGGCATCACACATGGAACAACATGGCATATTTTGGCTGAAGTTTTGGGTTTCAAAAAACTGTGTGCACAATGGGTGCCGCATTTGCTAACAATGCAACAAAAACACGTTCGAATGCGACTTTCTGAGCAACATTTGGAGCAATTTCGAAAGGATAAAAAGGATTTTCTGCGTCGATTCATCACTATGGATGAGATTTGGGTCTACCACCATGATCCTGAATCAAAACAAGAGGCTAAGGAGTGGTGTGAACCAGGCACTTTGGCTCCGAAGCGAGTTCGTGTCCAGAAATCGGCCAAGAAGGTGTTAGCGTCAGTTTTTTGGGATGCAAAAGGAATTTTATTGATAGATTATCTCCAAACTGGTAAGACAATCAACTCTGATTATTATTGTGACCTTTTGGACCAGTTGGATGAAAAAAATTGTGAAAAAAGACCCGGTTTGCAGAAGAAAAAAATCATTTTTCATCAAGACAATGCACCTGCTCACACAGCTCAAAAAACCATCGCGAAAATCAGTGAATTGGGGTACGAATTGTTGCAGCATCCACCCTATTCGCCAGATTTAGCTCCCTCTGACTTCTGGATGTTCTCACACCTCAAAAAATTCCTTCGGGGAAAGCATTTTTCATCAAACGAAGAGGTTATAGCCGTCGTAGAGGAGAATTTTGCAGGCCTTCCAGAAAGTCACTTCCGTGATGGGACAACAAAGTTGGAAGATCGTTGGACCAAGTGTATTGATCTTATGGGAGACTATACTGAGCAATAAAAGTGATTTCCCCCCAAAAAAAATGTATTTTCATTTCCGCTTTCAAAACTTTTTGACTAACCTAGTATTATTCCTTATGCTTATTTTAATTTAAATTAATGATAATGAATCTAAAGCGGTTTTTAAATAAAAAGCGCAATTGTAATTGTATCATACATACTTATTATATTGTAATTTATTTTTATCAATGTTTATTCCACTTTTTTGTGACGGTATAACCTTACCGGTTTCAAGGCTTTCACCTCATCTTCAAGGGGGCACAAATAAGACTGAATTCTGTTCGAACTGGTACCGATATACACGCTTCAACGGTTGGGGGCTGAGGGGTGAGGGAGGCATGGGACGATTTCGGCCAAGAGCGGAGAGATTTTTGGGATATAACTGTTTCCAGATGTTCGGATTGATATACTGACTTAGAAATTTCTAGGGTCTCTAATCCGTCCAATTTATTTCCGTTACTACTGATATGTAAGAATGTGGCATCATCGATAGAAAAAGTATGGTTTTCACGGTGACTTATTCTATCGATGATACGTTTTCTATCGATTATGCCTAATGCTTACATATCAGTAGTAACGGAAATAAATTGGACAGATTAGATGCCCTAGAAAATTCTAAGTCAGTACATCGATCCGAACATCTGGTAAACAGTTATATCCCAAAAATCTCACCGCTCTTGGCCGAAATCGTCCCATGCCTCCATCAGCCCTCAGCCCCCAACCGTTGAAGCGTGTATATCAACAGAATTTAGTCTTGTTTGTGCTCCCCTGAAGATGAGGTGAAAGCCTTAAAACCGGTAGGGTTATACCCTTATAAAAAAGTGGAATAAACAGTGTTTGATAAAAATAAATTACAATGTCTTTAAGCCTCCACAACGTTAATGCCTTAACTATAAACAACATACTTAAGATAATCTTTCCTGTTTTGTACATAAATGTTTTTGCGTTTTGATTTGACCGTTCTAATCTTGACGCTTTTTCCAAGTGGTTGTTGATTTTCATCATTATTACACGTTTCGGAGTTTGTTTTCAGCAATCAAACAAGGAAGGCATGTGCATTATATATTTTTTTTCAATAAATAGATAAACGTCTGTCACAAAATCAGTGCCACGCTGAAAAAATGTTGGATTTACAGCATATAAATTATCAGTACAAACAATTACGACATAATGAATCGTTAAATGTCTACGTTCAGAGCATACGATGCCATATTCACCCAAATACTAATAATAATATAAAGAACACGCGGAATCAACAGGTATCATGCAATGCACGACACGTTACGCGATATATGCGCTTAAAAGTGCATCACGAACGGGGGCGGGACGGTGGGAGGGGGAAGTACTGCAGTGCGCCATAAAACGGACTTTTAAACCATCGACTTTTATTGACGTGCACTTAAAAGCAAAAGAGATCCAACCCACTTACTATGGTTACTTTAGTTCACTCGAAATATCCAACAAACCTCTCATCATACATACGAATACAAACATAAATATCCAGTCGGTAACATATTATTTCATAACTAAATTCTGCGTTTAAAATATATATAGGTAATATACTAACATATATTATTTTATATAAAAAAAAACAATTTTTAAGTTTTTTTTTTTTTTAATATTCTGCCTTCTCATTAGACTTGCTAAAGGAGGTGCATAGCCACGCGGTAACGCACTGGACTTTCGTGTAGAAGACCGCCGGTTCGAACCCTACGGTCTGCTACTCCCCTCGAGTGACAGGCACTATTTCCCCCTAATGTTCGGGGATATAAAACTCGCACCTATGGCTTATTCATACCTATTCTTCCAAAAAAAAAAAAGGAAAAAAACATGCCGGTGTGCTCCGATCGTCTCGTATCGGTGTGCCATCGGATCCAGTACAGCGGCAACGACGCACTCACTTAGGCCCCGGCCACACAGTACCTGTGTGGCCGGGGCCTAAGTGAGTGCGTCGGTTCCTACGGAACCTCGCTTGGTGCTTAGAGCTACGCTGCGAGCTATGTGACATCCCAGCGAACCAACGCACCCCATACTATCGCAGTGGTCACACTGCACGCTTCGCGCCACTCTACGTGACTATTATAGTCACCTAGTCTATTAGTCACGTAGTACCTAACTTAGTACTAAGCGAAGCACTTCGGTGTGGTCTTAGCCTTACTCCGCGGCACAGTTTCGCTTTCCAACTGAATTGACGCTGGAATGGCGAGGGGATATTTCTACTAATAATTATTGATTCACTTTGACGTGTTCTTTCGTCTAGTATCCCTTCAACATATGTGTTAATTGGTAATTCAACATATGTATGTGTATTAGTCCGGCCAGTAGAGAAGTGTCTTCGACCCTTTGGGTTTAGGATGCACTGGAGTACAAGACTTGCAGTTAATCATTGCACGTGTTGACGAACAAGACTCGCACATGTGCCCGGCACGTGCACGACTATTATTACAGACGAAGTATTATATCTGACTGGGACCCGTATTATTTTTTTGAGTACTACCGGGCATCGAACTCGAAACCTGCGAATGGAAATAAAGCGTCTTACCAACTTGGTCCCGGAGGTTGTCATTGAAATGGCAAATTTACAATTACGACTCGCTAAAAAGTCAAATCAAGTTTAGTTTTTAATAATCATGTCATTTTATTTGAATACTAAAATAAATTGGAGAAAATACCACAAATATGAAAAGAAATAATTTATTTATTAATTTTAATGTATGAAGGTGAGACGTGGATGTTAAAAAAAACTGAAAAGGGTCGAATAAATGCTGAAGAATCGCGTGTATTTCAAAGAATACACGAGGTGACAATGTAAAACAAATTCACATACTGTATCTGTTGTATATTATCCTTAACTGTCCCGCCGCCCCCTCTTATCTCGCCGAAAATTTTCAGCGTCTTTCCAATCATCGATTAACGCTACGCTCAAACAGAGATAGTTTATTTGCCTTTCCAGTTCATCGCTCTTCTTTCTTTACGTCGTCCTTTACTGTCCATGCAGTGAGACTCTGGAATCAGTTACAAACTAATATAAGACTCGCTCCGTCCTTGGCATGCTTTAAGAAGCGACTGAAAAAACTCTTAATTTCTAGTCAGTAAAATAACGTGTTTCATTCCTGATTTTTCTTTTCCTTTCCTCTCCACCATCCCTTCCTTTCCTTTTGATTAATGATATCTCACTTTATATGAAAAAGAATGTTCGGGTGATTGTCCGTCTTTGTGGGGTTCGTGGGCATGTGCTCACGTATATGTTTATGGATGTCGTGGGGATGGATAGTCATTTGAATGATTTGTGCGACCACGTAACTTGCTTCATTTACTTTAGTCTGGGTGGTTGGAAGAG
The DNA here is from genome assembly GCA_949825065.1 of Odontocerum albicorne. Lineage (NCBI taxonomy): Eukaryota > Metazoa > Arthropoda > Insecta > Trichoptera > Odontoceridae > Odontocerum > Odontocerum albicorne. The sequence continues at coordinate 1,871,044 of OX463852.1, read as the reverse complement.
ATTGCCGCCTGACAATATTGTATTTGCAATAAGTGAAATAAGACAGAATACTAACTGAAGTGATTAAGGACGGGTGTGAAATTAAGACTGATGTATTTAGTAAAATAAAGAAGATGCGGTTTGGGCACGTGAAATGAATGAATGAATTGTAATTTATTTTTATCAAACACTGTTTATTCCACTTTTTTGTGAGTCTTGTTTGCGCTCCTAGTCTTGTTTGTGCTCCCCTGAAGATGAGGTGAAAGCCTTGAAACCGGTAGGGTTATACCGTCACAAAAAAGTGGAATAAACAGTGTTTGATAAAAATAAATTGCAATGTCTTTAAACCTCCACAACGTTAATGCCTTAACTATAAACAACATGAATGAATAAACAAACACTCACAAAAAGTATACAGTCCAAATATGAGTGGAAGGTACTACACAGTGCAAAGATAAAGGAAAGTATGGTCGGATCAAGTGAATAATATTTTTAAAAGATAAAATAAGAAATAAGAGAAATCCACAGTTGTATGAGGAGGACATGGTTGTAAACGAGACGAAATATCGCGCTTCGTCCTCTTAGCTGACTCCAGCAGGGAAACGGCGTAATGGTATTAATGTATTATAATTAGGATATCTTGAATTTCGTCAATGTGTGAATTTTTCAATGACAAGAACGTTCACGGACTTTGAAACTGTGATTCGAGCACCGAACAAGAGCCGAGGGGCGTTCAAATTGCTGTATCGGACCTGAGCAAACCGCAATCATTGTCCGATGTCGTTATGTTGCACATTCACACCGCGGAAGGACGAACAAAGAGCATCTTTAAAATGCAAGCGTACCTATACTTAATGCGGTACAATCCCAATCGAACGGGTATAACGCAAATAGATTTGCAGTCTCGACTCGAGGACGTTTCTAAATCATGAGTTACGGGTATACGCGGCCGTTTCTGCGTAATGAGTTAATTCGGCGGTTTCTGCGCCGATTGTTTTTACGCAAAATATACTGTATTATACTTGAGAAAATGTAAGATGGTTCATGCGACATTCGAAATGTCGTGTCTCGAAGGGATGGGGTAAAATCGTTTTTTTTTTTTACAAATCGAATAGTTTTTTTATAAATCGAAAAAGTGTTTTTCTCTAAACTGACGTTTCAATTCCTAATTTTCATTATACTGACTTTCTAATGTATTGTATGATTTGTATCTATCTTTAAAAATGAATTAATACTAATTACGAACATTTAATTTTAGGTATAAAAAATCGAAAATCCAATTATCGAATATCCCATCCCTAGCCAATGCAGACTAACGTAGTCACTTTTGACAAACGTCACCAAATATTATTTGATTTTAACAAACTGCCACATTTTTGCTAATTTGTAACAAGATGTATTAATTTGTGATTGTTGTTAGCTTTATCTAATTTATTTACCTAAATAACTTGCTATTTATTAGAATCGAGGCTTATGATAAATTAAAGTTGAAAATAATTACGATTACTGAACGTCGTTACAATGCTGTATTGAGGCAAATTTGCGAACTATCACAGGGACCATGCTACAATTTCTCAAATATAGACCTTTTCTAGAATTGGTTTACCAAATATCGAACTGTTATTTTATCACAGGTTTGGATTCAACTTTGTGTAACATCATATTAGAATATTTAACAATAAATTATTTTCTTATTCCACTAATTACTTTAATCTCCGCTACAGGTGTTTCTACCTCCTATCCCGAGGCTCTCTTCAAGCGGAATGATTATGAGAGCAGTGCGTATACGAGTATCAGACTGGTGTCATGTTACTATGGACCACCCACATCAAGAGTGTGAAATCTATTGACCGAAAGGTTTATTAAAATATTTTTAATAAATATTAGTGGAAAAGAAAAAATATTAAAACGTGTAAAACTTTTCGTATTATTTGATTATTTTTACTTTTTTGTTTTGTTTATGGCTTTGTGTGTCTCATGTTTCTAAATTCATTGTTTTTTTATATCATTTTGCATTTAAATGTTCTAATATGGAACCCTTATTAGATAAAGGGCATTAAACGTCTTGAAAAGCTTCAAAGATGAGTAGCAAATAAAACGATGAAAGACTTCCCTTCGATAAAACGATGAAATACTTCTCTTCGATAAAACGATGAGACTTATCTTCGATAAAACGATGAAATACTTCTCTTCGATAAAACTATGAGACTTCTCTTCGATAAAACGATGAAATACTTCTCTACGATAAAACGATGAGACTTCTCTACGATAAAACGATGAAATACTTATCTTCCATAAAACGATGAAAGACTTCTTTGTATACCAAAAAAACATTTTACAAATTATCATTTACGGTTCACTCGGCGCAACTGTGATGCGAACTTTCAAGATTTATCAGATGTGCACCATTCTTATTTACGTTTAAAAGATAATTGAAAAAGTATTAAATCACTCAGAATATCCTTTCACCCTAATTTTCTTTCGATTCCCTTCCTTAAAATCAGGATGAAAGGATATTCTGAATTATGTAATATTTTTTCAATTCTCTCTTAAACGTAAATAAGCATGGTGCACATTTGATAAATCTTGAAAGTTCGTTCCACAATCATGCCGAGCCAAATGAAAATCTGTAAAATGTGGTATGGCGTGTTGGTATGCAAAGGGTCTCTCATCGTCTGATCGAAGTAAACGTCCATGTTCTGTAAGAAACTGGAATTTTTTGGAATTTTTCGCGAAGACATGAAGGAAAATTAGGATTGTTAAACACGCAAAATAATGTCGAAAGAATGTGAAAATTCCTTCGCTGCTTGGCCTTAAGCCATTTAAGTTTGTTCCGAAATACGGACACGTGGCCATACTGCCTCGGGTTAAATATGAAATAAAAATTAATATTATGTACACGCGTAGGAAAAAATCACTGCAAAAACGAGTGTTCTTATCAGGCGATAAAAGGTGTTCAGCAAACGTGATTTTAAATTACTTAAAAATATGACGTAATAACAACGATCGTATCAGAGGGCAGCAACCATTCGATAACGAGAATTATTGTCAGATAATAAAAAAAAGTATTAAATTAAAAACACATAAAAAATACTTAAAAATGATTCAAATAATACGTAATTTCACTAATTCATTGCCCATATTAGCTTCAAAACTTAAGTTGGGGGGAGGGCGACTGTGGACGCTATATTGCACATCGCTGTCAACAATGAAAAGCTATATAATGGGTCTAAACTGCGGTTTTTAAAATTGGGTACCAACTGGAATCAAACCCACAACCTCCGGATTTGAAAACAAGCGTGGTTCCAAATAAACCACGGAGATTGGCTTATAGCACATGATTAAAAGGCATGGCTCCTCAAAGCCAGAAGAGCCAATCTACAAAAAAAAAGAGATTTGAAAGACAGGACACAAGAAAAAAAATCATCCTGTCGTGTAGCTCATGAATAAGCACCGTGGCTTCATCCCCGCACTCCGCAATTCGAAGAGCAGTTAAGGGTAGTCCTGTTGCGTTTCTTACTAGGTCAGTCTTAACGCATTGGGCTCTTCCCCTTTTAGGTCGTCCTTCCACTCTTGCAGTGACCACACGTCCCTTCAGACTGTCTTCTTGGCCACGAGCGATGTGTCCAAAGAATTAGAGGACTCGTCGTAGGTATATTGTCAACAATCTGTCCGTAAGTCTTAGTTATTCGCAAATGGAAGTTTGTATTAGTTCGCTTTGCCGTCCATGGAATTCATAAAATCCTTCTCAACACATTTCAAATGCATCTATTCTACGTCTCTCGCTTGATATCAGAGTCCACATTTCCACTCCGTACATAAATATTGCAGAAACAAATAGACGCCTTTGAATTGTGCAGATCTAGACTGCAGAGTTTAAAAAACCGCAAAGAACGTTGTCAGAGATGTCTGTCCCAGCACACTGCAAGGGAGTCACGATCCTCCGACATGAAGAATGGGGCAAGATTTGCAAGTCATGGCGTTGTCAAGTTTGGAAAGCACTGCATTGTTCAACATGTTGCAATCTCTATACTAATCTAGAGGTCTGAATCAATGTCAAACGTCGAATAAAATACTCGGTTATCGTGTCAAAACGCATACATGGGTTTTCTGACCACTTGATTTTTATTACAAATTATTATTAAACTAATATTTGAAGGAATTGTACGTATATTTGTCGACAACCGTGTTCCAGTGATGGGTTTTTCTTTACATTATCACCAGGTTCCATCAGAAACACAGATGTCATAAACCGCTTTCATACAAGTGGCCAAACCAGTTCTGAAGCGATCTATGGGAGCAGTAATCATTTATTTTAAGGGCGTTGGGAGATTAACCCGACGGTCCCGAGACCTTGAGGAAACCCTAATGACGGTTCATAACTGACGAATATCTGTCACTTACAGACTACTTTATAAAGAGGTCGCGGGACAAGAATACGGCCTCTATTTTTTTTTCAGAGTCTCATTACAAGATATAAATATTTGCAAATAACTCTGCGTTGAGTTGTCTTTAGAGTTTCCCCCAGGCTTTGGGAACCTCGTGTTAAATAAGCGATTCGAATTGCCATCCCGAAACTAGTTTGGTCACGGCTTCAATAGGTTTTGGGCCGACCAGACCATAGTATTATGTACAATACTTTTATACAAAGACGATAAAAAAAACATTTAATAATACTTTGGTTTATTTTCGTTTTCGTTATAAGTTTTATTTCTAGTTCTTTTTTTAAATTTATTTTTTAACCTGGCAAGTTTATTGCCATGTGGCAATCTCTTCCAACCAACCAGAAACCTGTTTTTATAGGCCCTAAGTGTTAACCAGAAATTTATGTTCTTCATAAACTAATTTTATCTCTTACTATTTTTATTGTAATTTTACATAGATAATTTTTATGCAGTTGCGAAAGGAAAAGTTTTGGAAGTGAGCTATACATTCAAACTGACTTTATTTTGCTGAACATACATACTTACGTATCATTACGCCGTTTCCCTGTTGGAGTGGGCAAAAAACGTATTTTTTTTCTTTTCCGACACACGTTTTCTCTCGTCTACAACAAAACAACTCTTACGATTTTACTGGCTTAAAAAAGATATTTTTTTACTGATATATTTAATAAATACCACAATGACCCCCTTGAAAGCCCTAACGCCCTTCTAATAATGGTGTACACCTCAAAGCCTCCTAAAAAAATCGCCCTCAGGAAGTCAATATCGCATCTATTGGTAATCGCTACTTAAAAAGCTGTCAGATTAAATAAAATTTAAATATCACAATTTTGATTTGTCATTTTGGACGGGTATAAGCTACTCGTACTATTACTAAAAAAATATCATATAAGGAAAAGTCAATATTTATTAACCAAACCGTTTAATAGAACATCAAACAAGGAAAACCTGAGATTTACATTAACTCTTTGCACTCGGAATACTTTTTAGAATACCTTCTAATGACGGTGATTTAATGTAAAAAGTGTGCGTTTTAAAAGTAAAATTTACGTACTCGTGTTTGTAAAATGTGAGAAATAATAAATAAAGTCAACTATTGCATTTTTGAAACGGCAGTCTTCAACAAAAAAATATTTAAATAAATTTATATAAATTTTATAATTATTTAGTGTAATATTTGAGGAAATCTACCTCCTATGTATACACCTCTGGCTTCTTGGGATAATACACATATGTACTGTGTTCCCAGCCAAAAATGCTCTTTTTGCATAATCTTGTGAGCACAATTTTGCACAATCTTGTGCACAATCCTGGACGTAGAACACAAAGTTACGAGTACTTGTACAGTCTCCTTCCAGTTCAGACTTGCACCGATTAAACATAGTTTTGTTATTGTAATTTGTTTTATCAAACACTGTTTATTCCACTTTTCGTAACGGTATATTCAATTTGTTTGTGCTCCCCCGAAGATGAGGTGAAAGCCTTGAAGCCGGTAGGGTTATACCGTCACAAAAAGTGGAATAAACAGTGTTTGATAAAACAAATTACAATGTCTTTAAACCTCCACAACGTTAATGCCTTAACTATAAACAATAAAGTTTTGTTACATACATATACAAACATACCTTTACGCCGTCTCCCTATCGAGGTACGCAGAGAAGACAGAACGCCGCTTTCCTATCGCAGCACATATACTTTGCATGATCTACATACACACTTTTTTATATTTAGATTTTCTATGACATTGTGAACTTCATTCTTTCAAAATGTAATTCACTTTTTCTTGACATTTTTTACATGTATTTTATGGTTTATTAATAAACAAATAGTATCTTGAATACATTATATAAATTATACATAACTTGATCTAGATAAGTGAGCAACTATATTATACATCTCAAATATCACACAATTATTATTATACATCTCAAATATCACACAATTATATTATACATCTCAAATATCACACAATTATATTATACATCTCAAATATCACACAATTATATTATACATCTCAAATATCACACTTCAACGTGAAGCAATACAAACCTTTAAACCAAGATACAAACTAAAATAGAGAAGAGAGAAAACCAAAGTTGAAACCAAAACAAAACCCTCGATCCAACCGCACTTTCCTCGGTGTTTCTCTATCACGCCTTCCACTCAAATTTGCACTGTACATATTTGTTGTTAATATTTCTTCGTTCATTCGTTCTACATGTTCAAACCATGTCAGTGTGACCGTCTACATATGACTTATAATTTTGTTAATTATTAGAAATACGTCATCGCATTATACAATACTATTACGCAGCAAATAAACCTTAAGCGGGATAAAAGAGCGCCGACGTGGCGACATCCGGGTTAAAAAGATTTCCACAGTCGTCAATATGGCGACATCCGAGTGGAAAAGGTTAAATTTGATCACCGATTAATAAGCCGATACGGAGGCCCCTCCTGATAGCGGAGCTAAATATAAAAAAAAAAAAATTCTGTTACTTAATAAGTAACATTTTACCTCAATTAAACGGTGCTTCGAATACTTAACTACAGATAAGATAAAATACACTGTATGTTCAAATAACGACAGTCTCGTTACATATAATTAACTAAAACCGACGCGATTCAAAATATACGTGGTTTATTTTAACTAACCACATCGATCAATAAGTCCCGGGACTAACTACTAAAACAACATTTATTTGCCAAAATTCTTCTTTATTCATCAACATAGTATCCTTCAAGAGCGATATATTCATTCCAACGCCTTCCTAACTTTTCTATGCCAGCCGTGTAGAACGATTTATCTTTGGTTTCAAAATAGGCGTTAGTTTCGGCAATCACTTCTTCATTGGAGCCAAATCTCTTTCCCTGGAGCATTTTTTTGAGGTCTGCGAACAGCCAATAGTCGCTGGGGGACAAATCTGGAAAATACGGTGGATGCGGAAGCAATTCGAAGTTCAACTCGTGCAATTCGGTCATCGTTACCATCGACTTGTGACACGGTGCATTGTCCTGATGAAAGAGAACTTTTTTCTTCTTCATATGGGGCCGTTTTTTTGCAATTTCTGCCTTCGAACGCTCCAATAACGCTATGTAATATTCGCTATTGATAGTTTTTCCTTTTTCAAGGTGATCGATGAATATTATACCAAGCGCATCCCAAAATACGGAGGCCATAACCTTCCCGGCCGACTATTGAGTTTTTGGTCGCTTCGGACGACTTTCACCGGTCAGCTGACTGCCGATTTGATTCCGGAGTATTGTGGTGGATCCAAGTTTCATCCATTGTCACATACCGACGCAAAAACTCCTGTTTATTTCGCGTCAACAGTGCCAAACAACGCTTCGAATCATCGATGCGTTGTTGTTTCTGTTCCACTGTGAACAAACGCGGCACCCATTTCGAAAAACGCTTTTTCATGACCAAATGTTCATGCAAAATACTGTAAACACTACCAAATGATATTTTCAGGATGTCTATATTTACAAAACAGTAGTATAGAAGGTACAAGAAATTTGGAAAGAATCTAACAAGGTTTTATCTAATTGGTGGACGACGTTATTAAGAATCTAATTATTAAGAATCTAAAATATATTTTTTATTTGTTATTTGTCCTATAACATACTCTTGAGAGATACTGTCACTCCCGTAATGCAAATGGATGGAGAAACATTACCAAATTGTGACTCCTTTAAGTATCTTGGGTCACTCATCCATAGCGATGGAGGATGTGCAGCAGATGTAACACATATAATTAGTGTGGGATGGATGAAGTTTAGATCAATGACGGGAGTTCTATGTGATCCGAAAATGCCAGTAAAGTTAAAAGTATACGTAAGTCTGCTTGGTGAAGTTTGGTAATATTTTGTGGTATACATACATAACATATATTGAACTTAAATATACATATAATTATTAAATAATTTTAAAACAATGACTAATTTATTATTACTACTGCTCTTTGTATCTTCATGTTTGTTTAAGATAAAGTTTTGTATTATTTGTCAATAATTTTAAGTACTTGTATAACCTGTCACATGTCCATTTGTATATAAAGACACTGTTGTGTCGTTAATTAAATAAATAAATAAACAAATAAAGAAACAAATAAATAAAATACCTAAAAAAACGTTGCCAGACAAAATTAATCAAATTCTAAAAGTGAAAAACATAAAGTGACTGTCAGGATATAATTGAGCGGAGATCTGTCTACAACAATACGGAAACGTGATGGTGGTGGTGCTGATGATGATGAGAGGCCAGTCAAAATACTTCCGCTTCTAGTTGATAATGTCAGAAACGTAACTGATTGTGCGGTACACGTACGAGTACAATAATATATAGGGTGTTATGTGACGCTTATCTCATTTTTAAGTCCATAAATTAAACCGTAGGATCAACTGTCTTATAACCAGGATTCATAAATTATAATATTAGATATATATGATAACATTGTAATGTCAGTGTGATGTTTCCAATTCCACGTTATCAACAGTGTATGGACCAGAACGGCCACCAACTTGAAGATGTTCGATAATTGAAAAACATCTTCGTCTGCCTTCTTTAATTTGGAGTTTTAATCTTAGATTTATCTCAATAAATACTGAATATAAAATCATTAAAAGTGTGTATACATTTTTTTCGGACAACCTGTAGGATGCATTATGCAAAATCCAGCTTGGTCATCGTTCAGCAAATCACCTCTATGAATAGGCCATAACGCGCACGTGGCGTAATCCGTGCAGAATGCATTAGAACTAATAATATATGCAGATATATTGCCGTCGCTCTGTGCGGCCTACGAGCAAATAAGTGTAAACATAACAATGCGATAAGCGTCATCTTCCCGAAATAGCGCCGCGTCGCTCTTCTATCAGAAACGATACGCCGGAAAAAATTTCCACTGATACATAAGTGACCAAATACCGAGTATGCACCATAATACGAGTACATGAGTGACTAAATACCGAAGAGTATGCACCATAATACGAATACATGAGTGACCAAATACCGAGGAGAATGCACCATAATACGAGTACATGAGTGAGCAAATGCCGAGGACTATTCACCATAATACGAGTACATGAGTGACCAAATACCGAGTATGCACCATAATACGAGTACATGAGTGACCAAATACCGAGGAGTATACACCATAATACGAGTACATGAGTGACCAGATACCGAAGAGTATGCACCTTAATACGAGTACATGAGTGACCAAATACCGAGGAGTATGCACCATAATACGAGTACATGAGTGACCAAATACCGAGGAGTATACACCATAATGGGGCATGGAGAGATGCACAAAGGGGCATGGAGAGATGCATGTTGGGACATACTAAAAGAGACCGTAAACGAAACACATGGATTCGCAATATAACAAAGGTAGAAGGCGTTATAAAGGTGTGCAAAAGAATGAAGTGGCAATGGGCAGGACACGTAGCCAGAATGTCAGACTCCCGATGGACATCCGAAATAATCCAATGGTACACAAGATACATAAAAATGCCCAGAAGAAGACCGAAGGTACGCTGGATAGATGAAATCAGGAAGCATGGCAGTATCACATGGCATCAACGAGCAAAAAAACCTAACTATTTGGAGTCAACTTGGGGAGACCTTCATCCAGCAGTGGATCGACACTGGTTGACATTGATAATGATGATACACCATAATACGAGTACATAAGTGACCAAATACCGAGCGGTATGTACCATAATAATAATAATAAAATGACAATTCATATAGTGCTGTTTACAAAGCAAACTCTCTTCAAGGACGCTCTAACTCGGGATTCGAACCATAATTATTAACATATTAAAAATATTACTCAGTGATGAACATTTAAACAAATCGTTTGTTTTCTATTATTCTATATTTTCAGACCCATTTCAGTTCTCCAGCTTGCAGTTCTTATGGAGTCTTATGTTCAACGCCTCGATCGATGGTTCGAGTCCTGAATTGGATTGATCTCTGAACCGCGCTGTATAAATTGTCCTTATATTATTATGTCCTTATATTGAGTATTTTTTCTTCTTTTCAGTGTTATGCTTGATGTATGATTGCAGTGTTATACTTGATGTATGATTGCAGTGTTATACTTGATGCATGATTTCAGTGTTATACTTGATGCATGATTTCAGTGTTATACTTGATGCATGATTGCAGTGTTATACTTGATGCATGATTGCAGTGTTATACTTGATGCATGATTTCAGTGTTATACTTGATGCATGATTTCAGTGTTATACTTGATGCATGATTTCAGTGTTATACTTGATGCATGATTTCAGTGTTATACTTGATGCATGATTGCAGTGTTATACTTGATGCATGATTGCAGTGTTATACTTGATGCATGATTTCAGTGTTATACTTGATGTATGATTGCAGTGTTATACTTGATGCATGATTTCAGTGTTATACTTGATGCATGATTTCAATGTTATGGTATACTTGATGCATGATTTCACATGCTGGATGTGTTCTGAATTGTGCTGATTTTTTCAATGTTGTCGATATTTTTCTTTTATTTAGTAAATATTGCTCTATTTTGTAAAGGACACATATATTTTTTATCAAGAATAAGTTTAATATACGTAGTGAGACAAAGAGATGTGGAGAAGAAACAGAAGGCGCTTCTGGAGGGATCGTGTGGACCGCATGGAGGATATAAGACTTGGCAAGAATCGCTAAGACTGAAAACCCTAACAGCAGGAGATTACCAGGAAGGCCCCCGAAAAGGTGGAAGGACAGCTGGACGTCATCATCCCAGGACAGCCCACCGTCACAAACAGGTCATACGACCTAAACCAAGAGAAAGAAGAAGCTTAATATTTTTTCCAATAAATAAATAACACAATTAAAAATGTATCGAATTCCACAATAAGTGGAAGAACAACGTATTTCCAATAAAATTCACGTGTTGTTTGGATATGACACCCACATAATTTGGATCCAATAATAATCAATGCTGCTCGTAACAATAAACCTCAGTGGAGAGAGACTGTTGTGTGTCCACTGTAGAATAATTCAATGGCAGTTTCCGCAGTACCAACTATCATACTCGTATTGTACAGAACTGTGTGCAAAGAGATACGGTGATTTAGCTGTCGGATCATGCGTGACGGACGGTAAGGAACCAGGAACCCTAACCCTGTCTCGGGAGCTGACTGTTTCACACGAATCTCTCGAGTTCGGTTCACCATCCTCAATAAGCAGAAAAAGACATTTCAATGAACGGGATAATCAAATTATTAAAAAAAAAAAACAAGGAAGTTTTCTTTAAATACTAATATACAAACCATATAAATCCCTGGTAGGATCGTCGATCAAGTATTCCTTGGCTTGAAGATTTGGATTGGATAACGAACATACAAACATACATACATACCATTGTCGGGGTAAGCAGAAAGGAGAGAGCGCCAGACTTTCCTATCGCGACACATTTCTTTCGCCTCTTCTACATCTACATTCTCATATTTCTCCCACGATTGCACTGCCTTTTCACATTTCCGTCTTTCAAAATAAAGGGTCTTTCAAATTGAGCGGTTTTTTTTTAATTCTTGAATAATAACACAAAATTTGCTTTGATTTCAAAAAAACTTTTTATTGGTCATTGAAGTATAATGTATGCCATTTAAACACACAAAAACAATATCCGCCAAATGTCCACATCTTGAAGTTCCACAGATGTCCACTCTTTTGTCAAAATTTTCGACGACATTTTGGCATAATTGCGGTTCTAACTCACCAATAACGCGAATAATTTCGTCCTTCAGCTCAGGAATTGATTGGGGGGCATTCTAATAGACCTGGCTTTTCACGTAACCCCAGAGAAAATAGTCCAACGGTGTCAGATCACGTGATCTTGGTGGTCAATCAACACCACCGTTTCCGAAGATTACAATAAATAAAATAATTCAACAATTTGAACGCGTTGTTGTATTGTATACGACTCCATTTTTATAAATGTCATACATTACACTTCTCAAATGTCACAAGCCCCAGGCAACTTCGCCACGCCATCTGTGTTTTATCCAAGAATTTAAAAAACCGCTCAATTTGAAAGACCCTTTACTATTCGCTTTATCCAACCACAATTTCCTTAGCATATATTTGTTTTGTTAGGCTTTCTCCATTCATTCGTTCTACATGTCCAAACCATCTCAGAGTGCACTTCATGTTACTCAACCTTTGGTAACAATACACATTAATTGTAGTATCAATTGAAGCAGATTTATAAAGCTAGAGAAGTATTGTCCACGTTGGAAAGGCGTTTGTTGAAGCCATCTTGCGGATGGAGGACGCTAGTAAGTAGATAAGCTTATTATAGTATGTGCATGTTGCTCTTCAGCAAGCACATCATAAAAATAAAGATTTCGATCTTCTAGTGTTGATCGCACTGGATGGAGACTTATTTTGACCACATAACAGCATGGGTGGTGGTATACTAGAGAAAATATAGCATGGTATATGTGACAGTTCACATATTTGCCCCAATACAACCTTGTAACGACACGTTCAGTAATTTTAATTATTTTATACACTTTAATATAAGCCTCGATTCTAATAAACAGCAAGTTATTTAGGTAAATACATTACATAAAACCAACAATAATGACAAATTAATACATCTTGTTACAAATTAGCAAAAATATGGCAGTTTGCTAAAATCAAATAATATTTGGTGGCGTTTGTCAAAAGTCACTACGTTAGTCTGCATTGGCTAGGAATGGGATATACGATAATTGGATTTTCGATTTTTTTATACCTAAAATTAAATATTCGTAATTAGTATTAATTCATAATGGATCTTGGCATATTTAAAGATAGATACAAATCATAAAGCATTAGAAAGTCAGTATAATGAAAATTAGGAATTAAAACGTCAGTTTAGAGAAAAGCAATTTTTCGATTTATAAAAAAACGATTGGATTTGTAAAAAAAAACAATTTTACCCCATCCCTTTGAGACATGACGTTTCAAACGTCACAGGGACCATCCTATATTTTCTCAAGTATAGTGGGATCGAACTGGGATGCAAATGAGTCAAAATGGTGTTGCAAAATAAAACTATAACAGACATTACCTGAATTTGAAAAAAAAAAATACATTACAATCAAGTGGGAATTGAAGGGTTGCGATACAATAACAATATGTATAGTATACTCGTATACACAAATGTTCCAATTGGCATTATGACATCGACCGTAAATCTCCGCCATGTGCCATTTTCGGCCTCTCAATGCCATTTAATCAAATCTGATGTATTTAATTCTCGTGACTCACAAACAGAACTCATTTTGTCCCATCTGCTCTGAAAGATCAACATGACATTAAAAATACGACTGCAGCAGAGATACAGACGACTAAATCGTATCATACAATCAAATCGTTACTTCACATCAACAACTTGTATGCCCTGTTCTAAAGACTAACTCGCCTTACTTATCTGAGATGAAAATATAATGCCCCATTACCCGTGACAAGTATAATAGAAGGCACAAAACATATACGATCAAATCGATACTTCACATCAACAACTTGTATGTCCTGCTCTAAAGACTAACTCGCCTTACTTATCTGAGATAACAATATAATGCCCCATACCCGTGACAAGTATAATAGAAGGCACAAAACATAGAGGGGGTCGTGTACTTAATGTTGGTGCCTCCTATAATGACTATATGTAAGCCAATTAGTGATAGGCATATCCATACCATTACAGAGCAAGGAGCTTCAGTACTTGCAGCTTGTCTGCGTCTGTTTATCCACTGGGTCTCTGATAACTATACTTGAGAAAATGTAGGATGGTCCCTGTGACGTTTGAAACGTCATGTCTCAAAGGGGTGGGGTAAAATCGTTTTTTTTTACAAATGGAATCGTTTTTTTATAAATCGACAAATTGTTTTTCTCTAAACTGACGTTTTAATTCCTAATTTTCATTATACTGACTTTCTAATGTACTGTATGATTTGTATCCATCTTTAAATAGGCCAAGATCCACTATGAATTAATACTAATTACGAACATTTAATTTTAGGTATAAAAAAATCGAAAATCCAATTATCGTACACCCCATTCCTAGCCAATGCAGACTAATGTAGTGACTTTTGACAAACGTCACCAAATATTATTTGATTTTAACAAACTGCCACATTTTTGCTAATTTGTAACAAGATGCATTAATTTGTCATTATTGTTGGTTTTATGTAATTTATTTACCTAAATAACTTGCTATTTATTAGAATCGAGGCTTATAATAAAGTTGATAAAATAATTAAAATTACTGAACGTCATGTATTCAGGCAAGCGAGCTATGTATCCAGACATTTAAAAACAAGGTTCCAGTCTAGTTTTAGCTTAAGGCCTCTTTAACATCTTCCTGGTTAGGTGGAAGAGATTGCCACTTGGCAATAAACCCAAGCCAGGTTATAATGTTGACAACGAATATGTAATAGAAAAAATATTATATATCGATATCCGAACCCTTTCAATAAAGTGCAAAACACTCGACAAGATATCTCCTAATTGTCAGACATACTTACATACCATCACGCTGTTTCCCTTCCTTTTCATACACCTACATCAATTTCTCTAAGGCCTCGGCCACACAGGTAGGAGCCTCGCTTGATGCTTAAAGCTACGCTGCGAGTTAGGCGACATATCCTAGCAAACAAACGCACCGCATACTATCGCAATGGCCACACTGCACGCTTCGCGCCACACTACGTGACAATTAGTCACCGAGTGAATCTCCTAGTGAACAGACGTGTTGGTTAATTTTATTGTCACCGTGATTTTACAAGATGCCGGAAGTTTTAATAACAGCTGTGTATATGATAAAAGGGAGCCGTTGTGGAGCACATCGAGCAAATTATACAAAAATGTACCTGTAATAAAATCTCTTTGGAATGAAGTTGCACAGGAAGTAAACAAATATGGTAAGTTGTAATGAAATTGGTTAGTTATGAGAGTGGCATCGTGTGTTGACTCAACCGCTCCCAACTGTAAAATGAATTTGTGCGTAGCACTTTGGTGTGGCCATGCATGAAGTCACCTAGTATACGAGTCACGTAAAACCTAGCTTAGCACCTAATGAAGCACTTTGGTGTGGCATCGGCCTAAGTGTCAATATTTTCTTTATTCTTTGCCCCGAGGTCGCAATACTCGTGCATGCATCACAAATAACCGAGAAAGTGGAAATGTCTTCACGAGGTCATCGCTCAGTAGCGAAACGACAGAGCGGCCCCTACCGATGATTCTTGATATCCGAGACGGGCAGAAGACGAAATAACCTTTGACGAGGCAAAAGAGAATGTGCGCGAGCGTGCAGCCGATATCCGCGAGACGTGAACCCGATTGCATAATATCTGCGAAGGATAATCCAATTGAATCGGCACTGCTTCAACGTTCTTCGCTCTTGAGTAATAAATAATGCATTGCTGACGATAAATACGTAACACGTCTTGCTCGATAATCTGAGCATCTACAAACGTGTTTCAAACACGGACATTGCATTGCATTTTCCTTGAGTGACGACATCCGTAGTCTAGTTGATAAGACACTTGTCTAACTAACCAGGGGACAGCGGATTCGATTCCCGTTGGAACGACTTATTCTGGTGTCCACTTATTTTTTCACTTGGTGAGTTTTTCACTTGGTGAGTTATGCCAAAATGTAATCAAAAATGTTAAA
Source organism: Odontocerum albicorne (assembly GCA_949825065.1). NCBI lineage: Eukaryota > Metazoa > Arthropoda > Insecta > Trichoptera > Odontoceridae > Odontocerum > Odontocerum albicorne. The sequence goes on along the minus strand of OX463852.1, from coordinate 1,854,910 downwards.
AAAAGAGTGGACATCTGTGGAGCTGCAAGAGGTGGACACTTGGCGGATATTGTTTTTTTTTGTGTTTAAATGTGATACATTATACTTCAGTGACCAATAAAAAGTTTTTTTGAAATCAAAGCAAATTGTGTGTTTTATTCAAGAATTAATTACTGTCCATGCAGTGAGACTCTGGAATCAGTTACAAACCAATATAAGACTCGCTCCGTCCTTGACATGCTTTAAGAAGCGACTGAAAAAACTCTTAATTTCTAGTCAGTTAAATAACGTGTTTCATTCCTGATTTTTTCTTTTCCTTTCCTCTCCACCATCCCTTCCTTTCCTTTTGATTGATGATATCTCACTTTATATGAAAAATAATGTTCGGGTGATTGTCCGTCTTTGTGGGGTTCGTGGGCATGTTCTCACGTATATGTTTATGGATTTCGTGGGGATGGATAGTCATTTGAATGATTTATGCGACCACGTAACTTGCTTCATTTACTTTTGTCTGGTCGGTTGGAAGAGATTGCCGGCTGGCAATAAGCCCGCCAGATTGTATTGCAATAAAAGTGTTAAATAAATAAATAAGAAAACCGCTCAGTTTGAAAGACTCTTTATATTGAATTAAAATGCTTTACAGACTATCAGATCCAAGGGAACACTAACGGAAATAATATTTTTTTCTAGAATCAGAGCGAGTGGCCATATTTAAACAAGCAAGCTCGAAAACAATAGCGCAAAAGACGCATATACAAGCCGTTGCTGTTGATAAGAATGGACGCAATCAACGGAGGAATGAACTGAATTGAACTTGAACCAGAAAATATTAGTTTTAACCGATGTGTCACGTCCAGCTGCATTCGAATACGAGAGGCGGACATTTTTGGAATGAAAAGAATGAAAGTGGACGACATAACATTATTTAAATAAGCCAAGATAAGACGAAAGTGCAACAGGTGCTGGAAGACATCAACAATCACAGTTTCGAATTATTTTTCGGAGTCAATCAACACTTCAGTTTCGGAGAATTACTGTACAACAGTCACAATCACGAGACGCCGCCGTGCTCGGCATCAGGTGAAGATTTATATTACTAACGTACTAACATTTGAAAGTAACTCTAGGTGACAACAGGTTTCGTAATAATTTGTACTTTAAACAGAGAAAAATGTGTTATTTACTTGTAGCGAAAACTAACACGCGAGCGCTACTCAACAATTGGTTGTCGAACGTGTGATTTTTTTTTCAAAAATTATTATGTCGATTTATTTTATTCGTGCAGGGCACAGAAGTTGACCTTAGTGGCATTTGATGTTTGACTACTATCCCGAGAGTTGCGGATTCAATTCCCGAATGAAACAAAAAAAAAAGCATTTCCAGTTGAGAAAGAAAAATATCATTTCAGTTGAGAGAAAAATATTGACAAAAATAATCTTTAAATGTAGTGAAGGCACGAGAAATTTGGAAAGACCTAGAAAAACGTGGCACGACCGAATGAATCAAACTGTGAAAGCGGAAAGAGTGAAAAGCATTTATAATAGGAGTATGTATGACGAGGTGTATGAACGCGGCAGAGGCGAAAGAATTAAGTGGATATCTGTTCTCTTCTACCACAATAGGGAAATGGCATGATGGTGATATTTTTTTAGATAGCACTAGTTGGTTGGAAAAAATGTCACATGGCAATAACCCCCCTCAGGTTTTACAGTATACGAGTATCTCGTTACAGTAATCTTAATAAAAGAGAATTCAAATAGCTTATTTTTATTTATTTGGAAAACCTACAGTTGTCCGAACAAATGCTGTAGAAAAGCGTGCATTAAGAAAAATACATGGGCTGACCAAGTATGAGGATTATGAATAAAATGATTTGAGACGAATGTGAAATTAAAATGAAGAAGCTCACTCTGAGATGGTTTAGGCACGTGAAACGAATGACTGTAGAAAGACTAAGAAAACAAATAAATGAGTGGAAGACGTGGTAGAAAAAGAAAGACCTGGGAAAGTATGGTTGAATCAAGTAAATAATATTTTGAAATAAATAAACGTAGAAAGTAAGAGAAATCTTAGTTGTATAAGAAGGTATTTGGATGTGGAAGAATCGAAGGATGTGTATCGAGATAAGGCAAGTCTGGCGCTCTGTCCTCTCTGCCTAACCCGACAGAAATGGCGTGATGGTATGTATGTATGTATAGAATATCCCGAAGCGGTTTCGAGACGGTTGATGACCACTGGCCACCGTGTGGGCCTAAATCAACACATGGACGAGCGCTCGAGCAAAAGCGCAGCCAGCCAGCCACGATGATGCCCGTCAATTGGGGCTATTTTTAGGTGTCATTCTACAATACAACACAGTCCGCAGTGGCCTATCGAGCCGCCGACCGAGCGCCCAACACAAGACAAGCCGCACAACACCGCATGCAGCAAGACAATAACAAAATTCCTCACCAAGTATTGCCTTACGATTAATGGATCGAGCGAATGATATTTTGAAATAAGAAAAAGTCAGAGAAATCATAGAAGTTGTATGAGAAGGTGTATGGATATGGAGGAGTCTAAGAATGTATCGAGATATGAATGTTTGGCGCTCCGACTTTGCCTACCCCGACGAGGAAAAGGCATATGGTGTGTATTAGCATATTTACATACTGCAATGGTATATATGTATGTTACATAGACACATACCATCACACCATTTCCCTGTCGGGGTAGGCAAAGGACAGAGCCAAACATTCCTACCTCGACAGACATCCTAAGTTTCTTCTACATCTATACACCATCTAATACAACTTTTGCGATTTCTCTCAGAATATAATTCAACTGATCTAACCATACTTTCCTTGGTCTTCCTCTACACGCCTGCTCACATTTGCACGGTACATTTGTTTTGTCAGTCTTTCTTTATTCATTTGTTCCACCATTTCAGCGCGCTCTTCATTTTACTCAACACATGAGCCTTAAATTAACATTCATCCTATATTTTATCATACATTGTCACCCCATGCATTCTTCTCAATGCCCGCATTTCTTCTGAATTTATTCAACTCCTCTCTGTTTTTTTTCACATCTTCATTTCATTCCCATACATCACAGTGATAAACCGAAATTCTGCATTCGAGTTTCACAAACTGAACTCGTTTGAGGAGTTGTGAGCTGTCCAGCATTACTACAAAGATTAGCGTTAAATGTTCCTAACAATTACACTAGACTGCGCGCGCAAGAACTGTTCTCAATGACATACGCAAGAACGGGTCTTCCAGCCGCTATGCCAGTTGGAAGGGCTTTAACTCTTTTGAACGGGACTGCTTCGGATATTGACATATTTCATATCACATTACCAAAAGCAAAAGTAAATTTTCTTCTAAGATTGAGCGCGTTAGAAAGCACTCATCAAAGTATTTAAGTGACTTTGAATATATGCGTATGTTTGTGTGTATATATGTATGCATATATAGGATCTTTCAAATTGAGCGGTTTTTTTAATAAAAAATTTTTAACTCTTGAATAAAACACACAATTTGCTTTGATTTCAAAAAACTTTTTATTGGTTATTGAAATATAATGTATGCCATTTAAACACAATAAACAATATCCGCCAAATGCCCACCTCTTGCAGCTCCACAGATGTCCACTCTTTTGTCAAAATTTACGATGACATTTTGGCATAATTGCGGTTCTTACTCACCAATAAATAACGCGAGTATATTCGTCCTTCAGCTCAGGAATTGATTGGGGGTCATTCTTATAGACCTAGATTTTCACGCAACCCCAGAGAAAATAGTCCAACGGTGTCAGATCACATGATCTTGGTGGCCAATTAACATCACCGTTTCCGGAGATTACAATAGATACAATAATTCTCAATTTGAACGCGTTGTTACATTGTACACGACTCCAATTCAAGAAAGACTGTCCTGATAGAATATATACACCACAATCAAATTTAAGTAAACCGTGCAGCGAAACAAATTTCTTAAATGAAAAATAGTGTCCCTCCGCTGGGTAATACCCTCACACCATGAGATGCTGGGTGACCATGCGGAGACTCGCTCTGGGGTGATGTGCAAAAATGAGACAATAGTGTTTCATTCACTGCGCACTAATCCCCCGCATGTATTGTTTTGCAAATAAAGTAACGTTTATTCTTCTGACTTCATTTTGGATTTTAAACTTTCATTTAATTTTAACTTATCTAACCACTAGGGTTATTTATGTCCAACCCTTTTCACAACTTTATAGAATTTGGAAACTTCACATCCTACTACACCTATACCTCGCTTTACGGAAAAGATACATCCCTAAAAAAATATCCGTATATCAAATATAAATACATGAATATACATAATATGTTCCATGAAGAAAAAAAATCAATAAAATATTTAAAAAAGTCTTAAAGAGTATATTCTGAAATATGTAGAACAGAGAAAACATGTACGAGTATATATAAAATACGAGGCGTATCCAGAAAGTAAGTGTACTGAGGCTCTCACGACCGGATGGATTTTATTTTCGACATGTTGGCTACAGTTCCGTGTAGCCTGACCCTTCCCCTCCGCAACGAGACCGGTTCGAGGTCAGTACGTTGAGATGTGTCGACGCGACAACACGTTTCGTGAAAAATGTCAACCCCCATCTCCCGCCAAGTTGAATCGAGTGGAGGCCGGGCAAGAGTTTTTGAGGCGCTGCAAACTCCGTGGAGATGAATTTCTCCGCTCCATCGTTACTGGAGATGAAACTTGGGTTGCACACTACACGCCTGAAACCAAAAGGCAGTCTCAACAGTGGCGTCACACCTCTTCACCCTCCGCCAAAAAGTTCAAAAACACAATTTCAGCCAAGAAAATCATGGTATCCGTGTTTTGGGACTGTCAAGGCATAATTTTAATTGAATATATGCCTCAAGGGGAGACCATCAACTCTGCAAAATACTGTGAGACCCTAAAAAAATTGCGGAGGGCGATTCAGAACAAGAGGAGAGGCATGCTGACAAAGGGAGTCTGCCTGTTGCACGACAATGCCAGACGGAACTGCTCGCCTCGTTTAAATGGGATGTCCTGAACCATCCCGCGCATTCCCCTGACCTAGCACCTTCAGATTACTATATCTTTACCTCCTTGCACATGGGTGGGAAAAGGTTTTCAACCGACGAGGAGGTAAAGGAGGAGGTGGAGAAGTGGACGGAGGGGTTGGCGGGAAACTACTTCGAGGAAGGCATCAAAAAGTTGATACCCCGCTTCACCACCTGCATTGAGAGGAATGGCGACTATGTCGAAAAATAGCTTACATATGTACTACGGTAACCACGTAATTTTAATGTTTAAATTAAAAAAATTGTAACCTACAAAAACTCAGTACACTTACTTTCTGGATATGCCTCGTACATAGATATATAAAAATTACATAATTTATAATGAAGAATAAAGAAAATTCCATATCAGAATTGATCGATTACTATACTAAAGAAAATGTAGCATGGTCCCTGTGACGTTTCACAAATTTGCCTCAATACAACCTTGTAACGACGTTCTGTAATTTTAATTATTTTATCAACTTTAATATAAGCCTCGATTCTAATAAATAGCAAGTTATTTAGGTAAATACATTACATAAAACTAACAATAATGACAAATTAATACATATTTTTACAAATTAGCAAAAATATGTCAGTTTGTTAAAATCAAATAATATTTGGTGAAATTCGTCATAAGTTACTACGTTAGTCTGCATTGGCTAGAGATACAAAAATTCGATTTTCGTTTTTTTTTATACATAAAATTCAATGTTTGTAATTAGTATTAATTCATAGTGGATCTTGGCATATTTTAAGATACATTCAAATCATACAACACATTAGAAAGTCAGTATAATGAAAATTAGGAACTAAAACGTCAGTTTAGAGAAAAATAATTTTTCGATTTATAAAAAAAACTATTCGATTTGTAAAAAAAAAACGATTGTACCCCATTCCTTTGAGACATGACATTTCAAACGTCACATGGACCATGAAACATTTTCTTGACTATAACAGGAACTTGGCTGAAATATCCATCCAATTTTTACTGCTTGGCATATTTTCTCTTTTGCTCTTCAAGCTGGTTAAAATAATATAAAATAATATTTCATTCATTTTTGGGACACCCTGTTGAACTTCTCTTTTCATCGGGATCTATTTAATTGTTTAATTTCAAAATACATTATTCATGAGAAATGTGTTTTGTCTTCCAAGTCGCTTAAGGGTGGACCTTGGCCCGCCATCTTCATTTGAATTCCAATTTTAAAATATAACTTATATGGATTTTTTTCTGTAAAGCGAATTTGTCAAATTATTTTTTTCAATTAAGTTAAAAGAGGGTCTGTAAAGCGAGGTATGGGTGTATTAGTTGGTGGCTTGTATCTTAAACAGTTTTGATTTTACAAGATACGAAAAAACTTTGTATCTCAACGGTTACAAATGAGATACATGATATTTCTATAATTAGAAAAAATAGGTATCTGGTATACGAGGGTCATCCAGAAACTAAGGTTACAAGGGCTCCTGAGGCCAGGGGGAATTTTTTTGTTTCAAAGTTGGTGCACCTGGCGTGTAGGGGGGGATTCTAACGGTCAGTTTGTTTGGTCCCACGTGTTTGTCGGCCATTTTGTTCAGTCACAGTAAATTCTTCCGATGGAGAGGTCGTCAGTTTTTTGACTTTGCAGAACAATACCGCCGCGAATATCCATCGGAAGTTCGTGGAAGTTTATGGTAGTGATGTGATGAGTCGACAACATGTCACGAAGTGGGTTAGGTTGTTCAGAGAAGGCCGTACCGATTGATACTCACGACGAGGCAAGGCAGTGATTTCTGATGAATTTGTGCAAAAAATTGAAGAACAAGTGCGAAATGACCGCCGTGTGACGCGTGACGACCTACAGGAAGAATTTCCTGAAATTTCTCGGAGTCTCCTTGGTAATATTGTGTCGGAAAAACTTGGTTACAAGAAGTTGTGTGCGAGATGGGTGTCCAGAATGCTCACACAGGAGCACCGTCAAAATCGCGTGACCGCCGCGCGTGAATTTTTGGATCGTTTTGCACAGGAGGGAGAAGCTTTTCTGGACTCTATCGTGACGGGGGATAAGACGTGGGTGTGTCACTACACCCCAACATTTTTCCAACGATCAGGAGGTCGAGAAATCTGTGAAGAAGTGGCTGAAAGAGCTGGCGGCGGAGGTCTATGACACTGGCATACAAAAGCTGGTGCCCCGACTACAGAAATGTCTCGATCTCGACGGCGGTTACGTTGAAAAGTAGTTTGATATATTTGTGAAGTATCCTGTGAATTTTAATTAAATACAAGCATTTTTCAATCCTACATAAATGTTATAACCTTACTTTCTGGATGACCCTCGTATATATATTTTTTCAAGATTTATAGTAAAATGGTGTATTTTCTAATTAAGAATAGGCTAATTATTATCTTGATAGTATAATATTAGGAATTATTTTATCATGAGAAATATCAAGTTCCACCTTGAATACGTTTAAAAGTCAGGTCGTGCATAAAAAATATTAAGAAATGCCGACTTAATAGCGATGTGAAGTGATGCTAATACAGTATTATAAAGTTAGGTTGAATCTAAAATTTCTATTTTAATTATTTTGTGTACATAGTTAAACATGGTACGTCTGAAGTGTTTAATGAATATCAAAAGAAAACATGACCACCAATATAGTCAATCGGTTTCTAGGGGGAACGCAATTGAATAACAATGGTTAACACAGCTGCCGCTAACCATATTAACATTGTAAAATAACAATGTTTACAACCTGTTATCATAGTTTGTGCAGTTTCTTATCAACGGCCGATTTATTTTAGACATCAGTGCGATGTAGAAATAATAGCGATATTCATAGTCAAGTCTTAACATATTATACCGGCTACTGAAGGATACGGGATTGCGTATGTGTACAAGTATGATTCAGTCTTTTGAAATCAATAATAATTATACAGGGTGGCGCAGAGGAAACGCATGATTTTTGAATGGTTAGTATTTTGCAAAGAGAGGAAACGCATGTTTTTCATTAACGCATAACATTGTTAAATTTCAAGATAATTTTTTGATTAATACAGGTAAATTAAGTAATAATATTGCACATTTAAATTAAATGTGAAAAATAATGTCAGGCAAGTGTTGCCCTTCTTCGCCCACTGAAAGTTTCTATTCGTCAAGAAATGGAAGGAATACCAGAAGAAATGTTTGTGATACGTAACTTTCAAGAGAGGCTGCAGATATGGTGTTGTGCATCATGAATTCTTGCCAGAAAAACAGACAGTCAACAAAGAGTATTATTTGGGCGTTATGAGACATTTGCGTGAAGCAATTCGCCAAAAAAGACGGGATTTGTGGGCAAACAACTCGTGCATGTTTTTTGAATGGCTAGTATTTTGCAAAGAGAGGAAACGCATGTTTTTCATTTACACATAACATTGTTAAATTTCAAGATAATTTTTTGATTAATACAGGTAAATGAAGTAATAATATTGCACCTTTAAATTAATTGTGAAAAATGATGACAGGCAAGTGTTTCCCTTCTTCGCCCACTGAAAGTTTCTATTCGTCAAGAAATGGAAGGAATACCAGAAGAAATGTTTGTGTGATGCGTAACTTTCAAGTGGGGCTGCAGATATGTGACCGCGAAGAAGGGCAACACTTGCCTGGCATTATTTTTCATTTCATTTCATTTAAAGGTGCAACATTATTACTTCATTTACCTGTATTAATAAAAAAATTATCTTGAAAATAAACAATGTTACGCTTAAATGAAAAACATACGTTTCCTCTCTTTGTAAAATACTAGCCATTCAAAAAACATGCGTTTCCTCTGCGCCACCCTGTATAATGTACTAAATTAAGCCAAAAACTATTTTTTTGTTGAATCAAATTATAATCACAAAAACATATAAACTAAAATACAATTTGTACATACATATCAGCCATTTCCCTGTCGGGGTAGGCAGAGAGGACAGAGCACCAAACTATCCTATCTCGACACACATTTTTGCCTCTTTCACAGCCATAAACCTTATATAACTTCTACGATTTCTCTGACTTAAAACATTTCCTCATTTCAAAATATCATTAACTTGATTCAACCATACTTTCCTTGGTCTCCCTCTCACACGCCTTTCCCTCACATTTACACTATACTGTTACTCGCATTTGCACTATATATACTTAATAAGACCCCAAAATTCAATAACAGTAAACACTATTATCTGGGGTCACATTTACAGGGTTGCAGATTAAACGGAACATTAAAAAATTCAGTTTTTTTTCAACATTTATAAAAATTCCCTTTTTTTACTGCTTCGGTTAATCAAGAACCCGGTTAATGCAACCCGTATAATTGAGAGTCTACTATATGACCACAACACAGAATAAATCAAAGTGTTATTTTTAAAACCCCAAACTATTCAATGATGACAGTAAAAGCATAACTAATAAGTGTCTTTTATAAAGCCCTCAAACAAAAGGTTCCTTTATAAAGCTCCAAAACAAGAAAAATATCAGTTTTGTTTATTCGTGGGAGACTAAAAAGTGCAAAGTAAATATAACCAAACCACTTTTGATGAAACAATATCATAAGGAAATAAAAATAATACATACTCGACATACTCCTATTATGTTCAAGAGCACGGTGCTAGAAAAATAATACATACTCAACATACTCCTATTAGGTTCAAGAGTACGGTGTTATGGTGATAGAAAAATAATACATACTCGACATACTCATATTATGTTCAAGAGCACGGTGCTAGAAAAATAATACATACTCGATATACTCCTATTAGGTTCAAGAGTACAGTGGTATTTTGCTAGAAAAATAATACATACTCGACATACTCCTTTGTGCTCCCCTGAAGATGAGGTGAAAGCCTTGAAACCGGCAGAGTTATCCGTTACAAAAAGTGGAATAAACAGTGTTTGATAAAACAAATAACAATGTCTTTTAACCTCCACAATGTTAATGCCTTAACTTTAAACAATATACTCCTATTAGCTTCAAGAGCACGGTACTAGAAAAATAATACATACTCAACATACTCATATTCCGTTCAAGAACACGGTGCTATGGTGCTAGAAAAACAAGGAAGTGGTTCAAGTTACGATGATCGTAACTTGAACCACTTCCTTGTTTTTCTCTTATCTATGCATTTACTAAACATCATTCATTACATATGGTCAAAACTTAAGTAAATTATCTATTTAAAAACAAAATTATCAAAACAATATAAGCTATACTTTGACAACACAATTGTGGAACGTGAAAACTACAAAACAAGTCTCATAATGATATGCCTCAAGCCTTCTCTTATCAAAAAATGTCATCCAAGTCAGTTATAAATATAACAATAATTTATTTTTCTAGCAATGTTCTGTAACCAGCATCACTGTGAGTTCTGTTACTTCTGTTACCGTGTAGCATCACTCTGAGGACACTTCTGTTACCGTGTAGCATCACTCTGAGGACACTTCTGTTACCGTATAGCATACGCCAAGTGTGAACTATAGAAACATCTTCAATAACAATCCCATTCGTCTCCTTAAACTCCAGACGAGTATTTAAGATGTTTTCGCTATTATCCTAATACTGAAGCATATTCATAAACAAAAAACAGAAAAATAATCTGTTTCAATCGGTAGCAAAAATTTATATCAAAGATAAATAAGTGAAACTCACCAGTAAATCGTTCTAAAGTCATATAAAATGGTAACGCCCCTCTGGACGGTAGCTCGACTTTAAAAATAATCGGTATCCTCGGCACTCGAGTAGAAGATCTCCAAGAGCGGCTTCAGATATCTGCAAATGAAAAAAAAAACATTAGAAATCAGTTACTGATCATAGATTATCCAAGTTGGTGCTCAAAACGTTGTTTAATTCATTGATCCGTGGCAAACTGGAAACCGATGCTTGCATTTGGAGCCCGGTGGGGGCGCAGAACTCGATCATGGTGGAGAAAGTACAAAAAAATATCTACGATATCTCTATATGGCTGAGTTTGGTGTCTATCCGTGGCTTTATCCTACTCAGTTTCTGCTGGGCATACTCGGGTATAACTCCTTGAGCGTAAGAAGAGATCTGCGTCTCCTGGTATACGTTGTCAAACTCGTTCGAGGAGTTGTGAACTGTCCAGCATTACTACAAAGATTAGCGTTAAATGTTCCTAACAATTACACTAGACTGCGCCGGCAAGAACTGTTCTCAATAACATACGAAAGAACGGGTCTTCCAGCCGCTATACCTGTTGGGACGGCCTTAACTCTTTTGAACGGGACTGCTTCGGATATTGACATATTTCATATCACATTACCAAAAGCAAAAGCGCGTTAGAAAGCACTCATCAACCTACTTAAGTGACTTTGAATATATGTGTATGTTTGTGTATATACTCGTACATGTTAGCATATACATTATTTTTTATTTTATATAATTTTTTTTTATTCTATTGTATATAATTTTTCTTTAATTTTAATGTTAACATTTCTAGTATTTTTCAAAGTAATTGGGCTAAGCCTGTATTGAGAAAATAAATAAAAAAAGTCATAAAATATATCAGTTTATAAAAATGCTTTGAATGTCAAACTGCAAAATTTTTAGAAAATACATACTGCAATTTTTCAAACTAAAAGATGCACTTTTTTTATTAGAAAAATCAATTTTAAATTGGGGTGCGTCTTATCGTCCGAAGGTAGGTGATGCGTCTAGATCCCTGCAGAAAATCATTTAAACTACCAAAAGAAATATTATGCATCCATGCTTGTATAAATTTTAATATGCACGTAGAAGTAGCGCGTTGGATGGTATCGATAATGACAGTTTTTGAAGAGAGACAATAATATGACAAGTGACAGTAATGAAACGAGTGACAGTAATGAAACGAGTGCCAGTGCCGAGACAAATGAAGATGAAATAAATGCTGCTGGTACAAAATATGGCAATAATAATTAAAAATTAAGAGTTTGTAATAATTTTTGTATTGTCTCAAACTTGGAGTGTGTTTTATGGTCCGATGGGCCTTATCATGAAAAACATGATATATAATAAATAATCATTGCTATTTAATCGCAGGCATGCTTTTAATTTTACAAAAATAAAGACTAAAGAAGCAAAGAACAAAGTGTTTAAATTTAATAAACAATAATTTTGATCTTTCGGTCACTGCGATTTTTCAATCTTTTTATTTTGTGAAGTATGGCAATTTAACATCTGAAAGGTTAATAAGGGCAAAAAGAGAAGTGGTAGATTAAATTAACAATTTAAAAGATCATGTGTATATAGACCAAAAGGGTTCAATTAAAAAAAACTTGCGTCATATAGAAAAATGTTCATTTTAAATAAAAATTGGGTGTGTTCACCCGCTGGGTAATACCCTCACACCACGAGATGCTGGGTGACCATGCGGGGGATTTGCTCTGGGGCATCATGCAGGAATGAGACAATAGTGTTTCCTTCACTGTGCACTAAACACCCACAATCTAATAATCATACATATCATCACACCGTTCCCCTATCGGAGGAAGAAAGGATAGAACACCAGACTTTTCTAAAATACTATTCACTTGATCAAACAATTATTTCCATTGTCTTCCTCTACCATATCTTTCACTTGTATTTGTACGGTATATAATTTTTGTCAGTCTTCATTCATTTGTCCTAAATGTTCAAACTATCAAGTGCACTTCTCCATCCTATTTAATACATAAGTTTTTATTCTGTATTTTATCTGTATCATTCATCATCACCTTACGTATTGTGTTCTATTGCACATATTTTAACAGCAGTTATTTGTTTCCAGCACCAACATTAATTTAAAGGCTGAATAAAATCGAAAGGGCTTGTAGCGATACGAAATAAAAGTGAATGGGACACTAAAACATATCGCTGGTGGAGAATCATAGTGGTGAAACTCAAAAAAATCGATTTTCGGGTTAAGACTACCAAATGGCACTTAAATGACTCCTTTTTTACGTGCATAAGTGGCGAAAGTATATTTCAACTCCTTGAAGAGGCAAGGAGTTGAAATATACTTTCGCCACTTATGCACGTAAAAAAGGAGTCATTTTAGTGCCATTTGGCAGTCTTAACTCGAAAATGAATTTTTTGGAGTTTCGCCACTATGATTCTCAACAGCCGATATATACTCAAACCAGACAATATCATAATCTGTTGATAATCCACAATAGCATTTTAAGAGTTTAAAGGCAGCAAACCCTTTTCTGCCGAATAGCGACAAGCCCTCTTGGCGGGAAAAACCAAACTCCCCCAAGCAACTTCGACACGAAAAAAAAAAAAAGGATTTCAAAACTCCAGTGAAAAGGTAATCCTGCCCTAATGATAAGCGCCCCGCAAAAACTCGTATACAAACATATTATCAAGCCGTGTAGACAGAAAGACCAGATCTGCACACTTTTTTATTCGAGCATACAACTTTACAACTTTTGTCTCCTCCACATTCATAATCAAGCACAATATATTATTCATACTTCTCCCTTTACCAACTTTAATCTGGTCTTCTGGATTCAGCCACGTTTTATTTAGTCTACCTTGCACTTCTGGCTTGTATACTCACTAAGTAATTCATTATCTCCACATATCCAAACCTTTCCTTCATCTTACTTTAAAACACACATTTAATTCATGCATTCATTTCTAATGTTTTCAAGTATAATATATCAAGCAAAAAAATTAGGGTGACACCTTATTATGAACACATCAAATTGAGATATTGAAAAATTTTACAACAGAAAGGAATGGCAACCATGAAACAAATTAACCAGAGGCAGTGGTCTTTAAAAATGGCTTCGGGGTTTTTCCTAATAACAAATTATCCTAATAACAATAATTCAATGTATCCACATAGATCATAATCATGTTGTAATAATCTAGATAGCTATCCAAACATCATAGGTGGTTTTACCGGCACCAATAGTCTGATAAACGTTATTCATTATTGGCATCCTAATTTTTAACATACTTACAGACATCATTCCACCATTTGTTATATGTTCATAAATTATTAATTCAAATATAAAATGGTCCTGAGGTAATGATATCCTTTATGATTTAACAAGACATCGGAACCTGCCAAGATGATCGATAGTCCAAAACAGTATTTTCGTTCCAACTTTGATGTATGGGAGTGAAACGTGGATGTTTAAAAAGGTTGAAAGGAGCCAAATACATACTGTAGAAATATATGCACTAAGAATACATGGGGTGACAATGTATGACAGAATACGGAATGAGGTGATGAGGGATGAATGTAAACTTAAGACCAAGTGCTGAGTAAGTTGAAGAGCTTAGTTAGAAGCACTTAGTTATTGTGTGCCCGGAAATTACATCCGTGCAAGAAATCACCCTCTATTCTATGTAGAAATCACCCTATATTTTATCTACAGAATCAATGTGATGGCAATGGATCTATATATTAACCTACAGAATCAATGTGATGGCTAAACACTCAGTGATGTGCGATTTAGACATATTGAACCAATTGATAGACACAATAGATATGTTCTCGGCACCACCTAATATTATGAGAAGAATCCTCCCTAGTATGATTCCATACGAATAAAAAAAATTAGACCTACATTATGTAACAGGAGACATCTATAATGTGGACAATAAAAAAAGTGGATGGAATGAATGAAGGACTAACAAAACAAGTATATAGTGCAAATGTGAATGTGGTAGAAAACACCAAGGAAAGTATGGTTGGAAATGTAAGTGAGAGAAAACATAGGAGTTGTATGAATGTGGAAGAGGTGAACTATGTCGAGATAAGACTAAGGAAGCAGCGTAATGGTATGTTTGTAATAATGAATATTATTTTCGTAATGGACATGACATTGAGCTAATCCCAGTGGCATGTTCATTATTAAAATAAGTTATATTTTAATGCTACGTATGATATAAAATGTGTTTAATTCTACGCCTGATATAAAGAAATAAATAAAGAATATTAAAAAACTAAATCACGGGTAATATGAATACACGAGACATATAATAATAAATAATTCTAATGCATATCCGATAACTACGAGCAGAATGCTCAAGTATGGATTAACCTAAGGGAACATGCTTGAGCAATAACGTATTGAAATCTAATCCCTGCATGTTTATTTCTCAAGAAGCACATATTCTGTAATATCAGAGATCTGGTTTCTGTCAAATACTCATGAATATTATGATTAAGAAACTTAATACGAACTCGAGTGTTAATTAATCGATAAAAAAATGTCACTATTTCATGTTCTTGAAATTTGACCTAAGCCCTTACTTACAGCAAAATCAACACGATAATCAACCGCATGTGTAAAATAATAGCATATAAAATAATAAGATAAAATTTTAACCTCGTGTTGAACTAAAAATATTCTGTGTTAGCAGACAATCTGGATGAAAACGTGGTAAAAGATACCGGAGTATTTGAATAAAAAAAACACTTTAATAAACGCAATAAAAATCGACGAATACTCACATAGCTCCCTGCAGGACGCTTGAAAACGCACCGGTGTGGGTTTCAACAGAAAATCGAGAGAAATAAACAAACTACTTTTTATAGAAATCGGTGAAAATAATAGAATAAATGCGCTAACATCGACGATAATGTCTCGAACGCAGTTTTCTGAAGACGACCGAAAATAAATTTTTCAGTTTTGTAATGTTTACCACACTGCTCCACTACCTAATAACAAAACCCAGTATATGAGATTATTAACTGCCCAGATACAACTCGTACAAATATTTATTTATCAATTTAGACGTAAAAATACATTGTACGCGCCACTAAATAAACATAAAAAGGCTAAGATTTGAGTGTTATAAAAAATAACCGTATTTTAAACGTTTCCGTTTTTTGGAATTATTTGAACAGTTTATTAAATTAAGTTAACCAAAGTCGTTTAATTCAAATTACTTGTGAATCGACGTTTTCCCGCAAAATTCCCCCTTTCTTTTGACTTCGATATAACTTGTACGTTAGAAAAATATTAAAAAGAATGAATTTTAAAACACAAAAAATTACATCGGATGTTTCATTTTTATAATATTGTTTATTCGTAACAACTAGTCTGTGAATTGCTAAAAAAATATGGGTTACAGAAATTAAAGGAATAAAAATCAAAAACAGAATTATTCGACATTAATGAATTTTTTTATTGTTCGACAAACATAAATAATTTCAAAATAAGTTTAAAGCATCTAAACTGGGTTTTCTTTCAAGTCGCTAGTCAAAAACCTATACTGGAAAAATAGTTGTAATGCTGTGCAGGATTGTAAACGTCAAATAAAATTTAAAAGTATTAACACTTGTGTGGAATTATTAGTATAGTATTAGTAAGAAAATAAAATATTTTTTACATTTTACATTACATTAATTTAGATAAAATAATTATGTTTCGTTCCATAAAGATGTTAACAACGGAAAGATATGTTTGCTTAATTTTAAGAATCATAATAATGCATATTATACATAGGTTGGATTCCCACTAGACTGTGGTCATACTGCGAGCTGGTATTGAATCAACCATATATATGTATTGAATCGACCGTAACATGTAATATTTTTTTATCAAAAATTTATTTAAATGATGCTTTGCCTTAAAAATCGTAAAAATTGTCAATATTTTTTCCACCACCTCCATTCCAAGTTCTTTACCCAATTATTAGCCACGTTTAACATGTACTTAGAAAATAGAGAAAATAATTCTATGATTGGGAATTTGTTAGGGCTCCATTCTCAGCCCGCTCTTCTTCAACATATATTGCCATGGCCTGTTTGACGATATCCAGAGCCCATGATCGGTTTTACAGTCGGTGGATGGTATAGTAATCTGGATCTATCAAAAGCAGTTAATACTCTACCAACAGCTTTGTCGTATCTCACTGACGAGCTAGTGTAATGGGTTGGAGCTATCTGCCCAGAAGTTTCAAATCGTAATATTTCCCAAAAAGCGTATATCGTCAGGCATTTCTGTAGAAATAAATGGTATACTCGTGCCTGTAAAAGTTTTTGGGAATGAAGCTTCACTGTTTAACTTTAAACAAAGCACTTGATTTCTGTCTCTCATCCGTTTTTGTAATATTCTCAGATTATCTTAGTGTCATTAGAACGCTATTGTCTAACCTCTTGAATTAAGCTAATAATTTTATTTTATATGAAATCAGAACATCTCTTCTTATCCTTAAGAATAAAAACATCACATGTGTGTGGATTCCCGCTCACCAGGATATACACAGAAACGAAATCGCAGATCGGCTGGCAAAAGATGCAATAGTATTTGGTTTTTCCCCTTAAACTGTATAGCTTCTACCCATGATATTATATGGTAGGCTAGAAACCGTTTACTCACCAGTTGATTAAATGCCTTGTGTCGGTCATATGCAGGATAAGAAAAGCCCTACGTCTAATAGGAAGCTACCTTTATAACATCCATATAAAAGAAAGTTCTATATGCACATGTGGAATGAATGATGAAATCCTCGATCATGTTTTCTTTGGGTGTCCTTTGCGCACCGTATATAATCTTTATTCAATTGTAAATGTCTTCCGTCCGCTCAATATGTCTCCTCTACTCGCATTTGAATTTTCCATTAATTTGTAGTCACATATTTGAATCTTATGTTAAAAAATCCTTAAATTTAAGTACTGCAATAGTTCTTACATATTCTCACATTGCCTCTTTCTTTCAAAATTTTATTGGCACTAATCATCCTCTTTATAGAATGGTATGGTTAATTATTTAATAATAATAATATTTTTTTTGATGATGTGTTAAGTTGTCCAACTGCAACTTTTTAACCATTGTTAGATTGTGAATTCAACCATAAATCATGATTACGAAAATAAATTGAATTTGTATTTCAGAGTATATTGTTTGAATGTATTGTACAATACATCAAAATATTTTCAGTTTTTAAATATTAAATTCAATAACCTTTTCACGATTAATCATAGATACATTTGATAATATAATACAATCGAGCGTTTGTTATTACATTAAATGCATCATGTCATAATAATAGTACGGTTTCTGTGATAAAAATATGTAAAAACTAGTGTGTAATTTTCAAACACAAGAGAAATCGAAAACAGTGAAGTTTTTAAAATTATTAAGTATTGAATATTTTTATGAAAAGTATCAAAATATTAAGACAATAAAACGTTCGGTAGAAACTTTAATAAAACGAAAGATCCCATTATTGCCTGTGTTAAAAATATTTTTAAAAATACAAAAATAAATGTAGAACAATTTTTTTTCTTCTATGTTTTATTCTATCTCTGTAACTTTTTTTCTATCTGTGGAACAAACTTTTGGTTACTAAAATCGAAAATCAAGTATGACAAAATAAAATATGTAATTCTTAAAAATGAATGTGAGCTTAACTCTAATGTGTTGAGCAGGGTAAAAATTGCATGATTTGAACATGTTAAACACATATGAGCACATAAAGTAGATTTAATAAATTAATAAGTGGTTTAAATTAAGGAAATTTTCCAACAAAGAAATGTTAGGAGTAAAATAAACAAAAGAAACTTTATGAGACTTTTTTTAGATGTTTATGAAGTGAAAGAACTTTGTCGTAATATGAAAGTTTGGGGACCTATCCTCTCTGCTTATCTCAATTAGGGAAATAATGTGATTATATGTGTGTATAAATCAATAATATATATATTAATTTATTTCTAAAATTAAGTGTTCGAATGGCAGCACTAGAATATTCTGTCATAATATTTTTCTCAGGTGACTGATTTGCGACATACTTCGTTTTCATTGTTCTTTAGAAATTGTACAATTTTGTTTATTTCTAAAGTTCATCATATTCTTTAATTCATCGAAGAAAACCTCGGGTCAACGTAAGTTTTCATAACATTTATCCTCTAATGAATCTTTTTTTACTCTTAATATATTTTCGACGTGTTATTTAAGAAATTTCTTTGTTCTTTATAAAGGCCATCTAATACGAATACGGGTGTCCCATATGGCTATATTAAATAAAAAGCAGAAATTTTATGTTAATTTGAAGTTTAATCGTTGTATTTATTTATATTTTCATTTATTTCAAATGTTAAATTGGAAATGTTTTTGTTTTTTCTTCGACAATATGGGACATATGGAAGAATCACCTTGTCTGAGCAAATCTTTTCTACATAAAATTTACATGTTTGCTGCAGCAACTACGATATTTTTTGCAGTTGTAATTGTAACAATATTTATGCAAGGGTTTCCATATACAAAATTTAATAGTTGATACAAATATGATTTAGTCGAGATAGGCAAGTCTGGCCTTCTGCCCTTTGCCTACCCCAACAGGGAAACAGCGTGATGGTATTTATATATGTATGTACTAAGCAGTTCGACTTTAATCTAAATGGTAAGACAACCATCTTCCAACTTGGGAGGTTCATGTTACGTTGGTTCTTTTAGAAATGGTCCAAGTTAAATTTTGTTTCAAGTCCTTTTTAACCACTTGCTGGTTGGCTGTATGAGATTGCCACATTACAATACAATACAAAACAGTTAGGAATAATAGGAAAAATATAATAATGGTCTGAATGAACTTTTAATGCTTATAAAATTTACTTTGTCAATTCTACTAAAACCATTGTTTATTTACTAAGGACAAAATAAGTAATGAATTGATTAGGGATGAATGTGAACTGGTGTGTTGACTAATGATGGATGAAGACATACTAACAAAACAAATTTGCAGTGCATTGAATGGAAAAGAAAATATATCTCCCGAGTCGAGATACACCTAAATGTGATATTTCAAATATTCAACAACCCGTACGATTTAAAAAAAAAACACCTTTGTAGACATCTATTTACTTATAATGTATAATATAAGTAATGATATGGATTTTTAATATTAAATACAGGATGCATTTTATGTTCCAGGCCAATGTTTTTTTTTAATAACTTTAAATGAAATAATTTTATAATTTATATTTAATTGATTGATTATATAGTCTTTACCATTATGTATGAAATATATGTGTCGGTCAAGTGGCCGCCTCTGGCCGTGGCGCTAACGCGAGCTCTTTCAAGCATATTTTTTATATAACATTCTCGCAGACTTCTGGTGTTATTTCAGCAATTTCTTTTCGAATGTTGTCCTTAAGCATCGGGATTGTGGTTGGTTTGTTTGTGTACACCTTTCCCTTCAAGTACCCCCATAGGAAATAATCGGGGGCGGTCAAATTAGGGAATCGTGGGGGCCAGTCGATATCACTACTTTTTAACATTATTTGTCCGGGAAAAGTTTCTCGCAAAATTTGCATCATAGCACGAGCTGTGTGTGATGTGGCACTGTCCTGTTGAAACCACATGTGCTGTAGGCCCAATTGATCCAATTCGGGCACAAGAAAGTTTACCAACATGTCGCGATAGCGATCACCAGTAACTGTTACTGCATTGCCTCTAGCATCCTTGAAGAAATATGGCCCAATGATGCCGTCTGCCCAAATGGCGCATCATACAGTCACTCTACGAGGGTGTAATGGTCGTTGGTGTATCAATTGAGGATTTTCAGTGCCCTAATAGCGGCTATTCTGTTTATTAACAAAGCCAGCCAAGTCGAAATGCGCCTCATTTATTACGCTGTATCGGTTTGGGGGGAACACAGATGCACATATTGGAAATTTCCCAAAAACTGATTATAAAAATAATTAGTAAACTTCCTGCATGGTATCCCACAGCCGAGCTTTTCAGGGAGTATCGGGTTCTAAACGTAGCCAACGTACACTTCAAGTCCATTGTCTGGCACTATCAGCAAGAAGAAAAGAATATGCAAACTCAGCAGAGATACATGCCACGCATGGCAACTGATAAAATGTTCACCATCCCTAGAGGTAAAACATTTTTTGCCCAAAGGCAATTGGACTATTTGGCTCCCATAACTTACAATGGGTTGCTGAATTCAACAAAGATAAGGTTCGCTGACGATATTGCTATGGTTGCTGAAAGTGAAGAGGAACTACAAGAGGCCTTAACAACTATGGAAAGCATTCTTCAAAATAACTACAGTATGAAGATAAATAAAGACAAAACAAAGCTGCTGACTGTAGGCCGAGCGCAGCACCAGATGAGAATAGTGATGTCGGGTAAACCACTAAAGAACACCAAGGAGTTTGTCTACCTCGGGAGCAAAATAACATGGGACGGTCGGTCCAAGAGCGAGGTCGACAGCCGTATACATCAGGCTAGACTTGCATTTAATAAAAGGTCGAAAATAATAGAATCAAATAATATAGACCTTAAACTGAGAATACTCCTCATCAAGACCTATGTATGGAGTATCTTGATGTACGGCTGCGAGACATGGTGCCTATCCGAAAGAGATAGACGAAGACTAGAGGCCTTTGAGATGTGGTCCTATAGAAGACTATTAGGAATTTCCTGGAGAGACCGCATCACAAATGAAGAGGTTCTCCAACGAATCGAAGGAGGAAGGCACCTGCTCAGGATCCTGTCCGAAAGGCGTGCAAGATGGATCGGGCATATAATACGACAAGAGGGCCTCTTGCATGCCATAATGGAGGGCATGACCGAGGGGACAAACTCTAGGGGACGCCCACGCCGAGAGTACCTGGAGGACCTGTTGGTGGACGTGCGCTGCTCAACATACACAGACTTAAAAAGAGCCGCACAGGACAGGGGGGAATGGAGGAGAAGAGTTCAAATTGCTGCAAACCAGTCTTAGGACTGCAACCACGGAAGGAAGGAAAAGGAGGCAAAAAAATTTGGCAGTCGATCGGAGCGTGGTTGTTAGTGCGACAGGAGTTTGAATACTTACGCATACAGGAAAAATGACTTGTAGCAAAGGTTTGTGTGAACTTGAGTGTGTTGTATTTTTGATAAATTATATGCGGCACATTATAAGGAAGGTCTTTTTTGTCTGTCTGGAGTTATGAAATGTGAGGGGTTTGATTCATGTGATATATACATATGTAATTGAGTGTCACTCTTTATCGAGTCCATGAGAATATGCAACGGGGTTTTGTATAATCAAAAATTGGAAAGAAATATCAATTTATTTCTCCGTGTTATATGTCCTCAGTAAAATATAGGCAAAAGCCTAGTTCATTCGGAAAGGCAACAAACCCAGATCCATTTAAATTGTATGTCCACATTACATTACCTGTTGCTTTTTCACAAATTATGTATTTGTTGGATTTCTTGTTATGTATTAATAAAATTAAAATAAATTATTCTATACCTCGTATCTCAGTAGTATGTCAACTAGAGTAACGAGTTCTTCAATATGTTCGAATAACCAATTTGGAATATGTCTTTGTTCGGAATTCAAAAACGTTGATACCATATGAATGAATGATTTTAGTTCTGTTGACAGATATATTGTATTTTTGATATACAATAAAAAAAATGGTGTGATAACCTTTGAAGATTGTGGTGTAATTTACAAAGCAATTTATGCTGATATCATTGGTTTACACGCTGTATCTAAGTCTAAAATACCTCTGCAATATTATGTTTATAACTAGTTTCAAAAAAGATGAACTTAGAATATCTGCTTCTAAAATATCCTTTATGATTGTGATTGGCTTAGAGTTTGAGTATGAAATTTCTTATGATATCAAAATATCATCATAAATACATATCATCACGTCATTTCACTGCTGGGACTGGTAGATAGAACAGAGAGTCAGATTTGTCTATCTCAACCAACATATTTTGTCTCTTCGACATCCATACACCTCATACAGCTCTTACAACTCTTAGTTTTCCTTCTTCACAACATAATTCACTTGATCTTACCATACTTTCGTCTTCTTCTACCAAGCCTTCCACTCACGTTTGCACTGTGTACATATTTGTTTTGTTAATCTTTCTTCATTTATATTCCGTATTCTGTCATACATTGTCAACTCGTATATTCTTCCAAGTGCATACATTTTCAAAGTACTTAAATGATGTTGTTACTAAAATGATGTTGTTACTAAAATGATGTTGTTACTAAAATGATGTTGTTACTAAAATGACGTTGTTACTAAAATGACGTTGTTACTAAAATGACGTTGTTACTAAAATGATGTTTCTAAAATGATGTTGTTACTAAAATGATGTTACTAAAATGACGTTGTTACTAAAATGACGTTGTTACTAAAATGATGTTTCTAAAATGATGTTGTTACTAAAATGATGTTACTAAAATGATAATGTTAGTAAAATGATGTTACTAAAATGACGTTGTTACTAAAATGACGTTGTTACTAAAATGATGTTTCTAAAATGATGTTGTTACTAAAATGATGTTGTTACTAAAATGATGTTACTAAAATGATAATGTTAGTAAAATGATTTTGTTACTAAAATGATGTTGTTACTAAAATGATGTTACTAAAATGATAATGTTAGTAAAATGATTTTGTTACTAAAATGACGTTGTTACTAAAATGACGTTGTTACTAAAATGATGTTTCTAAAATGATGTTGTTACTAAAATGATGTTACTAAAATGATAATGTTAGTAAAATGATGTTGTTACTAAAATGATGATGTTGTGGTCTTTGCAGATTTTGATACTGTCTAGTTTAAGTATATCTGTTTTAGTGCCTCATTGAGTTTTTTTCTTATCGCTACACACTGTTCGATATCTCTCTTGACTCTTCCATCATCAGAGAAAATACTACCCAAGTAGCAGAATTCCTTAACTTCCTCGTATCTCGTATCTGTATATCACATTTACTTTTCCTTTCATATTTCTATCACCATGACTTTGGATTTCGCAAAATTCCTTCTCATCTCTGTGCATCTCTCATACAATTTACTTATCAAACTCTGTAATTCATCTTTATTCTCTGCTAACACTACCATATCTTCAGCATATAGCGATCAGCATACAGTCCCATTCGACAATTATATGTCACCCATTGACCTCTGTAGTTCCTTCACACATCTTTTATTACATGCTATAAATAACTAAATGTGAATTTTTTGTTATTGTTTTTGTAAACATTTATTTTTAATACTAATACACAACGTAACCCAGGACACAATCTCAAGAAATATTCTCTTTGGAGAGCTGACGGTAGACAGAAGAAAGCATTGTGGGTAGCGCAAGAGATATATGGACGTACTGCATAAAACACCTAAAAACATTGTTTCTCTGCACAACTGGGAGCAAACAGCAGTAGATAAAGCCAAATGAAAAACTGTTGCTAATTTTTTTATTTTATTTATTTATATACGACAAGAAATGTTATAAATACATAATTTGTGAAAAAACATCAGGCAATTTAATGTGGACACATAATTTTTATGGGTCAGGGTTTGTTGCCTTTAATTTTTCGTGTCCTCAGTATAATAGGCTTGTATTTTACTGAGGACATATAACATGGAAAAATAAATTGATATTTCTTTCCGATTGTTGATTATACAATACTCCGTTGCATACTCTCGTCACCTCGAAAAACAGTGACACTCAATTACATACGTATATATGACGCGAATCAAACCCCTCATACTTTATCACTCCAGACATACCAAAAAGTCCATCCCATAATGTGGCGCATATAATCACCAAAAACACCATATTTAAGAGTTCACACAAGCTACAAGTCATTCCTCCTGCAAGCCTAAATATTTATTTAAACTCCTTTTGCAATAACAAAAATTTTCAAGGATTCAATGGAGAAAGAAGATGCATACAAGCTGCAACTACTGAAGTTCGCTCTATTTGCATGCAAATCTATCACAAATTAGCTTACATAGTTGTCTCCGGTGGCACAACCAACAAATACCCTGATCCGCCTCTTTGTATTGTGTTATATACTCGTCACAGGTAATGGCCATTCATTAATTGATTCATATGCCTGGCTAATATTTTACGAGTGTATTACTTTTGTTTTTACCTTACTGGTGGTTAGTGTGCTATAGAAACTGACAGTTTGGTCATGTTAACTTACTTTTGTTTCAGAATATTCATCTAAGATGGGGAAGATATTTCTAGATCACATTGGGGGCACCAGACTCTTCTCCTGTGCTTCTTGTGACACCAATCTCACCAATAGGTCCGAATTAATCAGCACTAGATTTACCGGTGCCACAGGTATCAATAGTATCATATTTTTTATTTATTGTTTTGAACCTTACTGTATTATTTTTCTGGAAAATATTCAGGTTTTATTTGAGGCTTAACACTAAGGCCTCAGCCACACAGGTTTTGCTTAGAGCTACGTGACATATCTTAGCGAACCAACGCACCGCATACCATCGCCACTGGCCACACTGCACGCTTCGCGCAACGCTACATGACGATTAGTCACCTAATGAGTCTTCTAGCGAACAGACGTGTTGGTCACTTATTTTATTGTGTCACCAAGTGATTTTACAAGACGGAGAAAGTTTTAATAACAGCTGTGTATAAAAGGGAGCCTTTGTGGAACCCATCGAGCAAATTATACAAAAATGTACTTGTAATAAAATCACTTTGGAATGAAGTTGCACAGGAAGTAAATAAAGATAAGGTAAGTTGTAATGAAATTGGTTAGTTTTGAGAGTGGCATAGTTTGTTGACTCAACCGCTCCCAAATGTCAAATGAATTTGTGCGAAGCACTTTGGTGTGGCCAAGCATGAAGGTACCTAGTCTATTAGTCACGTAGCACCTAGCGAAGCACTTTGGTGTGGCCTTAGCCTAAATTGAACAAATAACTTCAAAAACCATAGTTCTCATTCCTAGTTTATTACATCTATTGTTATGATCTATAAAATGAAGCATTTGATAAAACTCAGTAAACATTTTTATGAAGTATGTTTATTTACCTAGAAAATATACAGATAGTAGTTTGATAGATCTGGTATGACTAGTAGAAACTGAAGAAGGAACACTATATATATAGTTCACTCGATGGCTAAGATTTTATTTGAGTATTAATTTTAACAGTAGGCTCTCATTTGGTCCTCATGTTGAGGAACTAGGTGAGTTTGCTTATAGGGTACTAGATTAAGGGGTCACTAAGTCATTTGTGGGGGAGAGGTTCTCAGGTCCCTCTACAATGCTCTGGCTCATAGCAAATTAGAATGTGAAGCATTGGTGTGGAGCCCGCGGGGGATTAGTTGCTCTCAGATAGTGGAGAAAACATTAAATTTTGAGATTTCTCTATTTACGAGAGTGCGGTTACTACCCATGATTCTATCTTACAAGATTTCTTCTTGGTATGTTGGGATACTACCTTCTTAGCGTAAGGAGGGATGTGAGGGTCTTCTTCTATCTTGAAGTTCCTGATGGGTGTTACACCTGATCTTACTATGTTGGAAAAGATAAAATTTTATGTTCCTGACAACTATTTGAGATACAGAAATATCGATCTATTTAGACTGCCAATAAGCAGAACTAACCTGCCATGTGCTATTATTCCTTTATATCACACATTATCCCTGTTGAATAAGACCTCGGATATTGACATCTTCAACATTTCCGAAAATGTTTTTAAAGAAAGCATTTTGAGCTTTCTTAGCAATGAGAGTTAGTTGTCTCGGCTAAACTAATATTTCTTATTTCTTGCAGCTGTATACGAGTATAATGTTTCTTTAAGCCTTGTGTGTATTGTTTCTTTCTTGTTGCTGTATATAATTTCTCTTTAAGTTTTGTATATAATTGGGTTCAACTTGTGTATGTCAGCTTTATAAAATAAATGTTTTTTGTTCCATATTATTGTCGTTTGTAATGGAATCTTGGTTCCACATTAAACTCATTAATTTTATAGTTTTTCTCAGCAACATATTAAAAAATAATAGATATTCAGAGATTCTCGTATATATTTTGGAAAGTTATTTCCTCAATTTATTTTACTTCTGGCACTTATCAGTTGCCTAAAATATATTTGAAGAACGCTCTTAGCATTTTTTTTCTTTCATATGTTACCCTTCAACATATTTGAATTGGCGATTCAAACATATTGAGTAGCGTGGTTGGGACAATATTGTCTTCGGCTCCATTAATCAACCCTTTGGGTTTAGAACCACTTGAGTAGATATGGAACTTACAGTTCTTCATTGCATGTGTTGGTAACACTACCGTACGTGAAGAGGAAACAACTTTCACATGTGTATTTGGCGTGTGTAAGTATTGTTACCAAACTTGAACCCTTGTTAATATAAATTTTTTTGGCACCATTAGTAATCGAACCCGAAATCCCCGGGTGAAAGTCAAGTGTCTTATCAACTAGGCCATAGAGGTCATCTCTTAGAGTGGCATTTGTATGCAAAAATCTATATCTATGGTATCGTATGTGACTTTAGTCACTCCAAGGGCATATCTAATTTGTTGTAACATCTCTTAAAAAACAACATTGAGCTTATGGGTAATTTGCATATAAATTATATTTAACCGTTTGAGTGCCATTGGTTTTTACTCATATATACTTAAAAATGCCAAGGAAATCTTTGTTTTTTATGTCATTTACCCTTGTCTTGAAAAAAAAACTGTATCTCTTCCAAAAATTGTCCAATTCTAATAATTTTTTCGGTATTTTCTTTATAAAAACATTTACAAGGGTAATAAAATACAAAAAAAATATGGAAATATATATTGTAAACAAAAATTATAACAAAAACTGGAATCTAAAAGTAAAAAAGTTAACATGTGTTCTTTCCCGCACAGACTCCATGGAGCCCTTTCCTACAGTGGGCACAAATCAAGTTGCTCCTCTTCACAGCGCTGCGATCCTTGCTGCTGCGCACCACAATGTCAGCGCACCACAATGTCACTCCCGCTATCACTCGCTTCACAACTTGAAGAACGATAATTTTCACTCGAACTGTTTTCGTATTCCGACATTTTGGGTTAAAAAAATTCTTTTCCCAAATCCTTTTTATATTGTAATTACTAATAATATTATAATATGCACTTTATGTAACACATAGAAAGATAAAAAAATACTTATGCGTGCGAGCGACCTCCCCTGTAGCGTGCTAAACGGCAACTGATTTTGGGCGCGCTGTCGCGCTCCTGGCAATTTTGGATAGTACGCCGCAAGCGCGCGCCTCGGCACTCAAACGGTCAAAATGCTAATTAGTCTATTTTAAAAAAAGATACAAAAAAATTTAATTGTACAAACTTCTCCTTTCCATTGTGATAAAATGTCAGTCAGCTTACAAATTGCCACTATCTAGTCTGGTCAGCTTACTCTTAACACATTCTAAGCAGCTCACGACAATTCTCGTGTTTGGGTGCACAACGGTAAAAAGTGGAACGTGAGAATTCTCGTGTTTACATAGTCCGTGCTTAAATTGCGGGTACGACAAAAGTCGTGTTCAAAAATTTTTTTTACTAGTGAATGCTACAAACCCATAAGTCATATAGTAACAAGAGGCAAATCAAAGTATTCAACTAGATCGTGTTGTGTGTGCGCCGCTCATAAAAAATACAGTGAAACTCGATACTTTTGTGTCCATTGTAACGTTCCGCTACATGAAGATTCCTGTTATGAACGATACCACACACTTAATTATTACTTAGCAGTGATAAGAGTTTTTTTTAACTGATATTTTACATTATAAGATTTTTTTCCTATAAGTAAAACTATAATAAGTAAATGAATAATATTTTTAATTGTTTTAAGGCAATTTTTTTTTATTGTATTTTGGTGTACAAGAAAATAATCTACTGATACTGGTGAGGGGGCAAATAAAGAAAAAAACTTTTAAATCCGATATAAACTGTAAAAGTTATGCAAATTTTAGCGAGTGGTGCCTAGAGTAATTGGCGATATAGCGAAAAAATCCCCGCTTCCAGCCTTGAGCGACTGCGTGATGTAACCGATTGCAATGTGTCAAGTATTACCAGTCGTCAGATGTGTTATTAAATTTATTTTAAATTTTAGGCCGAGCATTTCTCTTCAATAAAGTTGTAAACTTGGTCTATTCGGAAGTACAAGATAGAGTAATGCTGACCGGCAGACACATGGTACGGGACGTGTCATGTAAGAACTGCTCCACAAAATTAGGCTGGATCTACGAATTTGCAACAGAAGAGAACCAAAGGTATTTATTTAAATAGTATTTGTTTCTCTCATGCAAATTGAAAATGTTTGATATTTATTCTAGGCCGTAAACACCACAACTCACTGTAGCAAATAAGCAATAACTAAAGGTGCCCCAGTAGCAACTAGAATTTTGTTATTTATATATTTTTATATTATTTATTTCAATCTCCGGAAACTGCTATTGAACGGGAAAGGCAAAAATGGAATACTTAGAAACAGCGGTGTGTATAAACTTTTATATGCTGACTGCGATAACTTCTATATAGGAGAGACAGGAAGATCTTTTGAAAAGAAACTTTGCGAACCCATATCCGCTTTAGCGAATCCTCTAATTCATACATTATTATATATTATTATAAAACATCTCAGAAAAGATGGCACCTGAAGATGAAGGAAGCTCTTTGAAAAGAGACCAACTGCTTTTGCCTACTTTGATATCACTGAATAGACTCCGAGTAGAGGTGTCTAGATGCAAGGTGAACTTGCGAAAATTGGATTTCTTGAATGAAAGTAACACATCGATCAATAAGTCCCGGAACTAACTACTAAAACAATATTTGTTTGCCAAAATTCTTCTTTATTCATCAACATAGTCTCCTTCAAAAGCGATACATTCATTCCAACGCTTTCCTAACTTTTCTATGCCAGCTGTGTAATCACTTCTTCATTGGAGCCAAATCTCTTTCCATGGAGCATCTTTTTGAGGTCTGCGAACAGCCAATAGTCGCTGGGGGCCAAATCTGGAGAATACGGTGGGTGCGGAAGCAATTCGATGTTCAACTTATGCAATTTGGCCATTGTTATCATCGACTTGCGACACGGTGCATTGTCCTGATAAAAGAGAACTTTTTTCTTCTTCATATGGGGCCGTTTTTTTGCAATTTCAGCCTTCAAACACTCCAATAACGCTGTGTAATATTTGCTATTGATGGTTTTTCCCTTTTCAAGGTGATCGATGAATATTATACCATGCACATCCCAAAATACGGAGGCCATAACCTTCCCGGCTGACTGTTGAGTTTTTGGTCGCTTCGGACGACTTTCACCGGCTGCTCTCCACTCTCTGACTGCCGATTTGATTCTGGAGTATAGTGGTGGATCCAAGTTTCATCCATTGTCACATACCGACGCAAAATCTCCTGTTTATTTCGCGTGTGCAAAACAGCACTCTGAATCATCGATGCATTGTTTCTGTTCCATTGTGAGCAAACGCGGCACCCATTTCGAAAAAAGCTTTTTCATGACCAAATGTTCATGGAAAATAATGTAAACACTACCAAATGATATCTTCAGGATGTCAGCTATCTCACGCAACTTTATTTTGCGATTTTCCATAATGATTTTGAGGGTTTTTTTTATGTTGTCTGGGGTGTAACAGCCTCATTTGGACGACCAGAGCGTTCAGCATCATTTGTGTCTGTACGACCGCGTTTGAAATCAGTATACCACCGACAAATGGTCGTTTTCGACGGAGCAGAGCCCGGATAACACTTTTCAATCCATCGCTGAGTTTGAACGGTATTTTTTCCCATTAAAAAGCAAGGTTTTATCAACACACGAAATACGGTTTTTTCCATTGTTTTGAAAATATCAAAAGTAGCGTCACTAAAACCACTGTAACTCAATGACACAATGTCATGAAAGTTCGACACGTAACTTCTAAAGGTTGGTACTAACTGAGAATGGTATGGATTTGTTATTAGAGGCGCCATCTGTTGGTTAGTCCCGGGACTTATTGATCGATGTGTTAGTAGTAGTGGGTAGGACCTGATTTTTGCGAATAATAGGGCGATCTCTGTTGCCTCCTACTGGAAACATGTGGCATAATTGAGGGTTCAGGCACGGCAATGAATAAATTATAAAACATTTTTCATTTTATTACAAATCATCTGTTTATTATTATTAATATAGTCAATCTTAAAGTGAATTGTTATATTGAAGAAGTTTAGTTCTTTTTTAAGGTACAAGGAGGGGCGCGTGATCCTGGAACGTGCCTTGGTAACGGAATCGGATGGAATCGAGGAGCATGTTTCACACAATGATGAATAAAGCATTGACGAGATGATTATGGTTTCCCGAAAGCTGAAGATCCATTAAATCGTCGATTGAATTCAGTTTAATGCTAATTATCGTAAGGTCAAGGTTAAAAATTTAATCGATAATCAGTATTGCGATCCATTTTAATTATTAACGAAGAGGACGAACCCTTCATCTTGATTATTGTTAAAATAAAAGACATTGTCATCAAGATAAGAGTGAAATGGTAAATTGATTTAACCTTTTGAAGAGTAAATCTCTGAAGATTGTTTCATCTGTATTTATGATCTGGTCAGCTGACATGTTGGTTAACATTCTATATCAAATAAAATATTATGACATTGAAAGAAATAATTTTGACCAGCGTATTGTTTCCCGTAAGAATCAACAAGAGTCAATACTATCCTCCTTTAAAGCTCTTTTGAGTAGGCCACTTTATTCAGAGGATAATAAAGAATTTTTCCGACTGATTGGGTAAAAATATGCATGCCTTCTGATGTGCCAATTCAAAGGCATTTAATTTTTTTTATTAATTATTGATTTTAATTGTGTTTCAATATTACAACAGTAATAAATGCATTATTATGACAAACTCTGTGGCCTAGTTGGAAAGATGCTTGTCTTCTGACCTGGGGATTATAGGTTCGATTCCTGTTGGTATCCACATTTTTTAAATAGGGTTATAATCTGGTTTTTACTTAAGGTCTTTTTAACATCTTTCTAGTTGGTTAGAAGAGATTTCCACGTGTCAATAAACCTGCCAAATTGTAATTTTTACGATAATTGTAATACTATACAATTATTTCTGAAGTCATTCTGATGATGAACTCTGTAAAGGCCATAGAGCATAGATGCAGTAGACTCTTCAAAGGGTTAAAGGTTTTATATATATTTTGAATGGATGTGCAATGTGTTGAGAAGGGTAAATGATGTTTGTTACATTTATCAAATTAAGAGCAAATTTTTATAATAGCAAAGATATGTAAGATAAAATCCAAGATAACTATTTTGAAATTTTAAAAACGGCAAGTCCAAGTACGAAAGTGAATTTTTGTTAAATATAATCACGAAATACACATTTCACTTTTTGGGGTTTTAGCAAATGAAAGAATGAAGTATTATAATTTGATATTTCAAATATATTCCATTAGGAGTAGTGGAAAAGGTCATATTAACTACCTCAGATAAAAATGTATAATACGAGGCATATCCAGAAAGTAAGTGTACAGAATTTTTGTAGGTTACAATTTTTTTTATTTAAACAAAAAAATTACGTGGTTACCGTAGTACATATGTAAGCTATTTTTCGACATAGTCGCCATTCCTCTCAATGCAGGTGGTGAAGCGGAGTATCAACTTTTTGATGCCTTCTTCGAAGTAGTTTCCCGCCAACCCCTCCATCCACTTCTCCACCTCCTCCTTTACCTCCTCGTCGGTTGAAAACCTTTTTCCACCCATGTGCAGCTTCAGGGAGGTAAAGAGATAGTAATCTGAAGGTGTTAGGTCAGGGGAATGCGCGGGATGGTTCAGGACATCCCATTTAAACGAGGCGAGCAGTTCCGTCTGGCATTGTCGTGCAACATGCAGACTCCCTTTGTCAGCATGCCTCTCCTCTTGTTCTGAATCGCCCTCCGCAATTTTTTTAGGGTCTCACAGTATCTTGCAGATTTGATGGTCTCCCCTTGAGGCATATATTCAATTAAAATTATGCCTTGACAGTCCCAAAACACGGATGCCATGATTTTCTTGGCTAAAATTGTGGTTTTGAACTTTTTGGCGAAGAGTGAAGAGGTGTGACGCCACTGTTGAGACTGCCTTTTGGTTTCAGGCGTGTAGTGTGCAACCCAAGTTTCATCTCCAGTAACGATGGAGCGGAGAAATTCATCTCCATGGAGTTTGCAGCGCCTCAAAATCTCTTGCCCGGCCTCCACTCGATTCAACTTGGCGGGAGATGGGGTTGACATTTTTCGCGCATTTTGACCGCGACGCGCACATGCGCATAGTATGTAATACAATATGTAGCGTACATGGACTGCCAGCGCCACGCTTAGCGCAGGCGGGCAACCGATCGCGGATTGTGGTCGTAAAGTTAAACAGTCGTAAGTCGCGTAGGCTGTAAGTCGACGACTACCTGTATCAGGAAAACTTGGAATAGAATTGTATGAAAAGGAGCCTGTCAAATTTATCATGAGATAAATCTTATTTTCTGTTTACACATACCGCATTTTGCTTATCCACTCAAAATATAATAATTATTAATGAAATAAAAAAGGATTTTATATTAATGATTGGGAAAATGTTGTAAATAAGATATAAATATATTGAAAATATATTTGTAATAGTTATAAGGAATTGTCAGAAAAAATATGAGGAATATTGAATAATGGAATATTTCTGGATTGTTTGTTTGCAATAAAACACATCATACAAAATTGCTCTATTTAGTACCGTATTGGCCCGACTCTGATTATAAGGCGACCTCTATTTTTTTATCTGCTTTTTGGAGAAAAAAAAAACATTTCCCTCACCATAATATTATGAAAAATATAACTCGAATATAAGGCGACCCTCCCCTATTTACGTGTCACCTTTTTAAATGACCTTATAGTCTGGCTAATACGGTATTATTATTTACACAGATACCGGTCGGATTTTCGCTTGACTGCGGTCACATCGCAAGCTTGCTTGAGCGCGCAGACTTCGTAAAGATCAACCAATTGTCAAAAGAGTTGTATCAAAAATTATATACCAGCCCTATTTCACCGCTGGTATATTATAGTCGGCTCTCGGTTGACCCAAAGACAGCTTGTTGTATGACTTGGTCAAATGGGAATTCAGCGTAAATCGGTGTAAAATAATGGAGAGAAATATGTAAATTTAACAAATAAAAAGTGTGTAAGTAATTGTTGTATTTTTGTTGATTGTTAGATATTTATGCCCGGTTGTTTGACTGTATACCGAGGGTTCATCCATATCACAGTTCCAATTTGTTTTGGATTTGATTCAATTTCGATTGTGAAGATTTCGGGTTCAATTCCTGATGGTACCTGAAAGAATAAATAAAAAGGTTCCCATTCTGATAAAACAGTACACCTAGTAACAATACTTGAGTGTTGTTGCCTCTTCACGTGTGACGAGTTCCGTGCCTTCTCCTTCTTCTTCTAAGTGCCCTGTCGGGTCCCCCCAACGTTGGCGATCACTTCGGCGAATCCGTCTCGGTCCTGAGCCGCCCGGAACAGCTCCTCCACACTCCGGATGCCGGTCCACTCCCTCACATTCCGCAGCCAGGACATCTGTCTCCTTCCGGGCCCCCGGTATCCCTCGATTTTCCCCTTCAATATAAGCTGGAGCAAGTGGTACTTCTCTCCACGCAGCACGTGACCCAGATATGAAATCTTTCTAACTTTTATAGTGGACAACAACTCCCTGTCAGCTCTAGCTCGCCTCAGGACTTCGGTGTTTGTCACCATGCCTGTCCAGGGAATTTTGAGCATTTGACGATGCAACCACATTTCAAATGCTTCCAGTCTGTTCATTGCCTGTGGTTTTAAAGTCTCCTTCCACCTTCTCCAGTGGTTTTAAACCCGAAGGCGTCATTAATAGGGCCAAAGACAATGTTGTCCCGCGGCCATGCTCTTAAATATCACCAATTCGGATAAGACCAAGAGAACCAGTGAATGAACAGTTCCAATATAGACTATTTTGCCATGCAAAGTTGAAACAAAGTAAACTAAACAAAGGAAACTAGTAAAGAGTCAATGTCACATTGCAAAGAAGCGATAACATAGCTGTGGTTATGATGAACAGACGATGTTTGGTCCGACAACCGAGTTTTAATTTTTAAAAGCCTTTTGGTTTAATAGTTCTGTTGATTTTACAACAATGCAAAACAATAAGGGGCAATGTTTTTTTTTATGATAAGCAATAAAGTTGATTTTCATGAATTTGCTAATCAAGAATTCCTGAAACTTTTAGAATGTATATTATTTTATTTTCTCTCGAGTTTTTTTAAAGTTTTCAATGCTTTTTATTTTTATAAGAAATTCACATCAGTGTTTGTGGGGTAAAAATCCAAATGATCAGCATTGATTTCTGAACAATATACTGTGAACTTATATCTACAGGCAGTCTTTGACTTTCTGAACAATATACTGTGAACTTATATCTACAGGCAGTCTTTGACTTTCTGAACAATATACTGTGAACTTATATCTACAGGCAGTCTGACTTTCTGAACAAGATACTGTGAACTTATATCTACAGGCAGTCTTTGACTTTCTGAACAATATACTGTGAACTTATATCTACAGGCAGTCTTTGACTTTCTGAACAATATACTGTGAACTTATATCTACAGGCAGTCAGTCTTTGACTTTCTGAACAATATACTGTGAACTTATATCTACAGGCAGTCTTTGAACTTATATCTACAGGCAGTCTTTGAACTTATATCTACAGGCAGTCTTTGACTTTCTGAACAATATACTGTGAACTTATATCTACAGGCAGTCTTTGAACTTATATGTACAGGCAGTCTTTGACTTTCGTACATAATTGGTTCTTGAAAATGTGTATAAAAATTACAGCAATATAAAAAAAAACATGGAAAGGAATGAAAAACACCTGATTGACAATTCCAGGACATTGTATGTTCTCAAAAGCCTGGAAATAATTAAATCGGTGCATTGGGGTAAACAATATTATCCTTGAAAGAAGTCCCATCCCTTTAGAACTTATAAAGCTTATCGCAAATATTAGGTAAAGCGAAAAGAAATGACAATTTTCATTAGGCGTCACGTTGAAACCAGTTTGCCACCAGTTACCGTTGGGTTAATACGTCGTGGTTGGTATCGTTTTGAAGCTCTATTAATATCCTTTCTGTTTTAATATTCTTTTTTGGTTTTGGTCCAAAGTACAAAGCTGCAAAAGCCAGAGATTGAAGAGACACATTTGCGGTATTTTATGCTGTTTTTATTCGATAAAGGATTGAAGTCAAAAGAAGCTACCCAGACCATCTGCGATGTTTAAAGAGACATCTTGAATCCTCGGAAGTGCCAAAGATGGTTTCAAAAAATTGAAAGTTGTGAAAGGGAATTGAAGGACAAACCAAAAATAGGAAGACCTTTTAAAATCGATGATGACACTTTAAACTCATTAGTGAGGTCCGATTCGCGTAAAACCATCAAGGAATTGTCACAAGATATCGGTTGTCCATGATCAACAGTGAAGAACTATTTGAAAAGGCTCGGAAAACAAAATAGACAAGGAATTTGGGAGCCGCACGAACTTTCTCCAACGGCCATGGAACAACGAATAACAATCTGTTCATCTTCACTCTCCAGATATGAAACTGATCCGTTTCTTAGAAAAATTGTTACTGAAGATGAGAAGTGGGTCCTTTACACCAATCCGAGGAGAAAAAAAACAAAAAACAATGGTTTTCGGCGAATCAGGTACCTGTGTCTACCTCTCAGCCGCCATTGACTCTGAAAAAGGTTTTCCTTTTTGTTTGGTGGGATATTTCGGAAGTTATTCATTATGAATTACTAAAACCTGGTCAGACTGTTACAGCAGATGTGTATTGTGCCCAATTCGAAAGATTAAAGGCAGAACTGCTTAAAAAATGATCAGTTTTAGTAAAGAATCAGAGAAGAATTCTACAACATGATAATGCAAGACCACACGCAGCAAGGATTACGCAGGATAAAATAAGAGACCTAGATTTAGAAGGTCTGCAGCATCCACCATATTCACCTGATATTGCACCTTTGGATTACCATCTTTTTAAGTCGATGAAACATTCGCTTCGAGATAAAAAATCTACGAATGTCGAACAAGTCCGAAATCACTTGGAGTCATATTTTACCGAAAAACCGCCAGAATTTTACGAATAGGGTATTAAAAAACTGCCTATTATGTGGAGGAATATCATTGGTAACACCGGTAATTATTTAACGGAATAATATTGTAAAGTTTTTGTTTAAATAAATTTTTTGTTGCATCAAAAAAAATTGTCATTTCTTTCCGCTTTACCTAATAGTAAAATTGAATCCTTTAAATCATGGGTGGCCAACCTTTTCAGCAGCCGGGCCAGATTTTAGAAATGAGATTTCCTACCGGGCCATACAATAAAATTTATTTTATTATTCAAAGCAAACAAGAAATATATTGTTTTTTTTTTTTACTATTTTCAACATTTTGGCACGGGTCAGCCATCTTACTTCTGCATAAAATGTAACGTCATTATACTCTGAATCCAAAGACTTGAGAAACTCTTGGAACTGACGGTGATTCAACCCCTTCGACTTAATAAAGTTCACTGTTTTGATGGCCACCTTCATGACATGATCCATTTTAAGGGACTTGGAACATAAATTCTCCTGATGAATAATGCAATGAAAATTTAGCATCGAAGTATTACCAACTTTGCAGGCCTCATTTTCAAACAATTTTACTAAACCTTCGTGTTTCCCAACCATTGCTGGAGCACCATCTGTTGTTAAGCCCGATAGGTTGTTGAGTTGTAACGAAAAGCGATTCAATGTCGATGTAACAGCTCCTAACAAATCTCGTGAGCAAGTAGTGTCCTTAAGTGGATACAGTGCCGCTAATTCTTCTATTTTGTTAAAATGGACATCAACGCCCCTGATAAAAATCGTCACTTGGGCGGTATCTGTTAGGTCTGTGCTTTCATCCAATGCTAGAGCAAAAAATATGAACTTGGATGCTCGATTTTTCAAATTATCTTCAATATGTTTTCCAATGTCGTCCACACGCCTAGTAATAGTTTGACGAGACAGGATTATTTTTGAGAAATCCGTTTACTTTTCTGGGCACAGAATTTCAACGACACTCTCCAAACATTCCTTAACCATTTCACCATCTGAATATGGCTTCGATTTTTTTGCTAGTATCACTGCATAACTAGCTTTAACATAGCATGTTGACTCTTGAGCCGCTCTAGTAAATATCCGACGTTGGGCAGAAAGTTTTATTTTTAATTCATTTACTTGGTCTTGTCGAAATTGCCCTTCGTACTTATTAAACTTATTTGCATGTTTAGCCTCGTAATGCCGTTTAATGTTATACTATTTCAAGACAGAAACAGAATTATTGCATATCAAGCATATTGGCTTTGTTTTAAATTCCACGAAAAAATAGTTTATAGTCCATCTGTCTTGAAAACTTCTCAGTTCTTCTGTGACTCTTCTCTTCTTTGATCCAACGTCTTTACTACTTGACGCCACTGTGGGTCTTCGTTTTTAACTAAAAAAAATAAATAAAATGACATCAGTATTACATAACTTTCTGACAAAAGGATGAGATGCTTGTGGTGCATTGTGAAAAATCTGTAATGCCATTAAGGATCTGATTCATTAGTAAAATAAAAACAAAGTATGTAAATAAAGTAAAATACTAAAGAAAAGCCTTTTATTTTTTTGTACTAATAAACGAAAAAGTAGGTACTCAGACAAAAGCCAGTGGTCAGCACGGTTGGTAATTTGGTTAGATACCCATAATTAAACACAAAACAAAAAATAGGACTGTACAAAATCAAAGCCAAATATCATAGATTAATTTAAAAAAATAAAAGCTGGGTTTGCTTACCTTCACTGCACTTAAAAAAGTAGACAGGACTCGGTATAGTATTAGACAGGATACTCGGTTATAACAACTTATATTCTTATCAATGTGTATTTGAAAGTCGATCGCAAAATCTCATGACACATGGCGATAACGTACACAATGGAAGCGACCACACGTCCGACGACGTTGCGAGCTTGCCACAGACTGGCGGTCACACTACGCATCCCGCCCCGCATTCACGCTCACGGCTATCCACGCAAGATCGGCGTGCGCGCTTTTTAAAATCAGCTTAACGTTGTGATTGTTTGTTAACACGAATATACCATAGAAGAAATTGTCACGATAGTTGAATCAATGTACTGAGATACTTCCATATATGGGATATGATACGAACTACGCACGATAGAATGTTCTTTTGGTGGTTTAATGTACACTAAAATAAAAAAATGTGTGCATATGCTCCGCGGGCCACAAGTAGACATCCAGCGGGCCGCACGCGGCCCGCGGGTTGGCCACCCTTGCTTTAAATGTTGTAATTTTTACTCACAAATAGCTGTTTCTTTCCTCTCCCTTCTCTAAATGTTATGATATCCTCTTTTTTCAAATATAATTAGTTTGGAAAACCCTTGAAGATGATGAATCGCATATGACTTGAAACTATTATAGTTGGGTTTAAATATATATTTACAAGTGGATTGAAGTGTTGAAATTTTTAATTATATTTTGATAAACATACATTTTCAGTGTTCATGCAAAAATTCATAATCTTATGTAAAAATATGTTTTATAATGGAATTTCATGACTGCTAAATATAAACACTAAACTTATTGAGACGTATTATTAATAAAGTTAAGGAGGCATATAAGTATTACTATTAGGTGTTTTATTTATAGTAAACTTATCAGGTCTTTTTCTTAAAATAGTTCTATAGTGTACTGTGCCCCTATGAATTGCGCTACGTATTTGTGATATACACTCTATTGGGATGAAATTGTTCTACAATATTCAAGAATTTGTCAAGATTTATGAATGCTTAACCCTTATTTTGGCAACAGGTCCCTACGGTAGTATTGCAAAGCTACAAATTTCGCAAAACAGGTAAAATGTATTTTAGACCCTTCTTGCATATAAATACATTCAAATTTAAATACCATATTAACCCTTATCTTGGCCAAGTTTAATTTATCCAAATATCAACAATTTTCTTTGGTGATTCCTTGTTATATGGTAAGTTATGAAGGTAAATTGAGGGGAAAAAAATCACAACTTTTCCTTAGTTTTTTTTTATACGTAACACATTGAAAAGGGCTATAAAATGATTCTATAATCTAAAACATGAACAACATTTACATGGTTTGAATAAAATTTTCTCTACATGTAGTGATTAATAAGATATTTAGATTATTTACCCCAATTTTCAAAACGCGCCCACGCTGTCCAGACATGTTGACCCGATGTCGTTTGAAATTGTCAATATTTATCACCAGATGATACCACTGCACACAATAGTGCATGTATAGTATTTTAATGTGTTGCCATATTTGAAATTATGTTAGTTTTTGGATTTTAAAAAAAATCCCTAAATTAGTGTGACACCTGTGTTATGCCATGTTAAGGGTTGCTATGCCATGATAAGGGTTAATTTATATTCTTTACTGTCAAAGGCTTAGCAACAGGTTTCTCATTATTAGCTTCTTCTGTTTCAGTTTTTATTCTATTCACCTCTTATAGATTGATTAGACCTTCGTTTGACAAAGAGATTTTAATAATTTAACATTTTTCTTGTTGACATCCATGTATAATTCATTCATTAGATTGACTATTTGAGTTATGAGTAAGAAATAGCTAGTTAAATATAGAAAGCTTAATTAATCACTAGTTAATGTACATGCAGGAAATAGTGAATAGTACGAAAATCAAGGAATGCCTGTATTATATTCTCTAATGTAAATTTGATGTGACTTATGTACCAGTAATAATCTCTGCTTTAAAAAAACATTGTATTTTTGTGATGTCAAATAACAATTCAAATTTAAGAAACCGTTTCTGGTAAAATGATACGAGGATTTTTTTTCATAGTTCTGTAAAATTGACATTTGAGAAGATAGGAGATATTAACACATTGTAATCGGGTACTTTTCGCGACAAGTGATGACGCAATGCGGGTACTTTTAGACTTTTTTGCGCCAAAATTAGACTTTCGTAAAAAAAACCATATCTCTCAAACTAATTAGTATTTTTTCGAAAAACTTTTTGTATCTTACTAAGAATAGAACTATCTATATCTTTATTATGCAAAATATGGGTTGCTCTATTTTTTACTCACACAAAATTACTACATTCTAGGTAAACAGAAAAAAATACTCTTTCACCATCAAAATTATTTTATTCACATAAAATTACAATATAATTACGAAATTTTCAATAGATCTTATAAGAATCTTATAAATTCGTCTTCGGGAAAAAGTTGATGGCAGAGGAATAATATCTTCTTCACTATCATCGTCATCCTCGGAATCGGAAAAATCTTCTAAGTCGCTTTGGCAGGAATAATTAGATAAATTGTCAGCAAACAATTCATCATCACTCTCGTTTGCATCCTGATTCATGTTCAGGGACAATAAAATTAACTTTCAAAAATAGTTTATCACAAAAAAAAACGGCAGTAAAAAGTGGCGAAGTAAAAAAAGTTTTTGAACAAATACACCACGATAGTTAGGTATTTTCTACGAAAATTCGATAATTCAAAACAAAATAAAATACTTCGTAAAAGCAGAATGAACTCAGAAACACGATACTAAGACTTCCCGAACGAAAGCAGTACACTGGAGTCACTAGAGAAACGATCAACAATGCTAAAACAAGATCCCGATTTGTTATCATTGAAACATATTTTTTTGTAAACATAACCGCTTTTATTTTTATTTTGCCTTTTGTGTTGTTATCACCCAACCTCATTGTATCAACAGGTAGATGCGTTAGGTACCCCTTACAATAGATAACGCGCAGTTCCCACCCCATTTGGCGACCGTGTTTACAAGTTTCCCGCATACCACCGCTTGGCAAACCAAAACGAGTAAACTCGTCTCCCGCTCTCTACTATAAAACGGGATAGAATGAGTTTTATCGTTTCCCGCAAAAAATGTGTTAAAATAGTTCAAAATCCATTGTCAAGTGGACAAGAAAAATAAATTTACCATCAACTTATTTTATTTTGCGACTTATTGCAATAAAAATACACTTCAAATACAAATATATTTTTGCTGCATACATTTTTTTTTCATTATTGGGTACAACTTATTGTAAAAACAAACAGATATGTTCCAATCAGAGATTTGGTGTGACACATCACAGAAATATCGAAAATCTAATTTAATTTCATTTTAAGGAGACAACATACAATAATGAAATACGAACATATATCTTTAGACCCGAGAAACAAATAAGCATTATTTAAAAAAGAAAAAAATTATTTCTGGGTACTTTGAAATAAAAATAATAATTTCAATTTTGTTCAGTATGGGGATGGTTGGAGGATCATCATATATGATATTTATTTCAATAAAATGAAAGCAAGTAGGAATATATTACACTGTGAACGAATAGGAAAATTTAATTTTGAAGTTACAAATATAATTTGTTAGTCTGATTTGTTTTTTAAAAACTCAACATTTTGAAACAACTTTTGCTTCTAAAAAAAGAAAAGACTAGCACTTGCATGAACATTGCACAAAGTGATCAAGTCAGTAAAAGTGTTTCCTCGTGTGAAAGGCACTGCGGGCCCGTACTATAAAAATTCCAACTTAATTTAACACGTTCACTGCGTCGAACACGGCTCCCGTGTCCAGACAAATATTTTGTATGGACACGGGAATCCTTGAATGTTTAGTGCACTCATAAACGTCTCCCGATAAGGATTCGTCGCCGGTTTCATGTGTTTTGGAGACACGAAGGAATACACTTGTATATGATGTTTCAATAGAAAGTAGAATTTGATTTTTAACAAAGTTAAGGGTTTTCAAAAATTTGCAAATTTTCAGCATTTCTGTATAACATTAAGTATTTTATACGCAGTGAACGTGTTAAATATTGACGGAAAACTCAAAAGTATTTTAGGAGAGCTATCAATAATGAAACACATATCTCAATTATTCAACATTTTCTCAAAATATATTTTACCGAATGAAATAAAAATAACATCTGTCAAAATTGTAATATTCGAAAAACAAAATGTCACTCTTTTTTGAATTTAGAATCCATAGACTCTAACATGGAATGCGCCCGGCCAGGCCGGCGGGTGGACCTATCTACTGCTACAGTTTTGAAATTAGAATCCATAGACTCTAACATGGAATGCGCCCGGCCAGGCCGGCGGGTGGACCTATCTACTGCTACAGTTTTGAAATTAGAATCCATAGACTCTAACATGGAATGCGCCCGGCCAGGCCGGCGGGTGGACCTATCTACTGCTACAGTATCATATATGATATACCCAGGGCCTGAAGGGGCGAAGAACATTTTTAGTGTGAGTCACATCAAATCATTTTTATGTTCCATAAATCTATATTTATTTTATCTTCATAACGATATAAATGTACAATGTATATTGGTTAATAAAAAAAGACAAACATTTTTCTTTGATTGTTTTATTTAGAAACTTATACAAAAGTAAATACTTATCTATAATAAAGATTTCTTTTATGTAAACTTTATAAATAGTTATAATTTATTCTCCTTTTAATAACTTACATTTATTGTCAATAAGTTAACAACAAAAATACACTCTAAATTTATCAACATGTAAGTAACATCCTATAACTTACACGCTAGTTCTAATATTGCATTAATCCAATGTTTCGTCATATTCTTAAGCTACAATCAATGGGACTAGGGTTTTATCCTGGGCCCATATGATTACTATTGAGGGAAGTAGATAGGCTCCAATATGGCTAACTTCATGGTCTAGTCAGTGAGACATTTGTCATTCGGGTTCGCAGGTTCAATTCCCAATAGTACCCAAAAAAAAAAAACTACTTTGATAATAGTTTTTTGACAGCCACTGATGAACTTGTTACAGTGGTATTCTGCCGTCATAAGAAAAAACGCAGCTAACGGGAAAAAACCATTTATTTCAATATAAAAATCGACAATGTTTTTTTTTTAATTTTACAAAATACTTTGTTTTTCTAAGCAAAAAAATAGAAAAATGTGATTCATAAGAAAAAAGACAGCGAGTGCCTATGCATTTGCTGCGTTTTTGCTTATGAGTCACATTTCAGTGCTTTTTTGTTTATGAATCACGACATTTTTAAGCAGCAATGAAAAACATTTTAAAAGTACAGTTTTCTCAAAACTTAACTTTTGCCATTCGTTTTTGCTTATGAGGGCAGTATTGCCAACACATGACGCAGGTCAAGTGGTTTCAAACAGGCAGTTATAAAAAATATGGTCCAGGTCACACTTTCAACATGTATATATATCAGCACTTTGGTTATGAAGAATACAATAAAAATGTATGAATCAATCAATCAACAAATCAATCAATCAATGTTATTAATTTTGATTTTGGAAAAAAAAACGATTAACATATATAGAACAAAATATGCAAATATATATTTATAAAAATTATGAAAAATACTATTTATGCAAGTAAAAAATGAGAATATTATATTGCGAGTTTTTTCCCAATAAAAAGCAAATTATCCCAACAATTCAATGTCCGTGGTCATTGGGCAATTTTTAATAACTGCAAGTCAATCAAATTAATACAGGTCTAACTTTTTTTTCATATAATCTTGAATGTTGTATACAGTACAATCTGGTGGGTTTATTGCTATGTAGCAATCTCTTCAAACCAACCAGAAAGTGATCATTCAAAAAAAAATATGAGTACCAACAGAAATTGAACCCACAGCCCCTGAGGTGGGATAGTCATCTTACCAACTAAGCTATGGAGGCCATTTAGCTATATATCTTAAAAATTATCATGTACAATGGTCATTGAGGTTATTTAGTATAACTTGGCGGCATTTAATTAACATGTAAAGTTTCAAACAGTCGTAAATTATATTTAGCACCTTCTAGTGATAAAAGTTAATCAAATTACTTTAAAAAAATTGGCAGTCACTGGTCAAAATTTGAATTATGGCTCAGAAGTTAAGAAACTCTGAATTAATCATTTTCGTCAAGACCCTTAAATTTGATTTAAAAATCTACGTATATATGTATATGCAGTAAGGATCAGGTCCACAAAATATA
Source organism: Odontocerum albicorne (assembly GCA_949825065.1). Taxonomy (NCBI): domain Eukaryota; kingdom Metazoa; phylum Arthropoda; class Insecta; order Trichoptera; family Odontoceridae; genus Odontocerum; species Odontocerum albicorne. The sequence goes on along the minus strand of OX463852.1, from coordinate 1,809,990 downwards.
CGCGTTTTTCTTTATCGTAAAATGTGGAAACCTCAGTTACCTATACAAATATCCCAAATTGATATAAAAGTAACATCTCAAGCATGCACCCAAAATCAATCAATCATACAGATGTGGATTTATTGATGACCTAACAGTGTCAGGATTCTATTTCCTCAAAAAGTTGCGGCTTGAACTATGGACGGACCAGACACGGCAGATGGGCATACAGGAGAAATAAGACAGCAGATCCTTACGGTAGTATTGCAAAGCCACAAATATCGCAAAACAGGTAAAATGTATTTTTTAGACCCTTCTTGCATATAAATACATTCAAATTTAAATACCATATTAACCCTTATCTTGGCAAAGTTTAATCTATTTAAATATTAACGTTTTTCTTTGGTGATTCCTTGTTATATAGTAACATAAGTTATGAAGGAAAATTGAGGAAAAAAATCCCAACTTTTCCTTGTAGTTTTTTTTTATATGTAACACCCACATTACATTGCCAAAATATCAATTTTTATAAAACACAAAAAGGGCTATACAATGATTCTATAATCTAAAACAAGAACAATATTTACATAGCTGAATTATCAACAACTAAAATGGTTCGAATAATTTTTCTCTACATGTAGTGATTAATAAGATATTTAAAGATTATTTACACCAATTTTCAAAACGCGCCCACGCTGTCCAGACATGTTGACCCGATGTCGTTTGAAAGCGTGTAGTGTTGTCAATATTTATCACCAGATGATACCACTGTACACAATAGTGCATGTATAGTATTTGAATGTGTTGTCATATTTGAAATTACGTTCAAGTTTCTGGATTTAAAAAAAAAATCCTAAATATTAGTGTAACACCTGTGTTATAATGCTATGATAAGGGTTCATTTCATTTTACAACTACAGTGGAACCTCAGTTCTCGAATAATTCGGTTCTCAAAAATATTGTTTCAATTTGATGAAAAAAAAAAATAGGGGGGAGGGCACTTAAGCCTCATCATGCCCCACCTGTTTTTAAAATCACGAGCCACCCCTGGATCCCAATGGAGAATGTATATCTCAAGTACGAAGGGCGATTGAGAAAGACACAGCATGTTTTAGAACTCTTTATCAAGAAAAGAAAAAAAAGGTGGTATTCAACTAACTCTTGGCAAGTTTATAAAGAAAACACCTGAAAGCACTTAACCTTTCCTTCCCGGTGTTGGGTATCTTCTACAAGTTGCTTCAAATACCCATCAATATCTCTATAAATATAATAAATAAAAGGTTAAGATTTTAGGTATTCCTCCATAATATATTTACGCATTGATTTACAAAATAATATTAATAATAATCAGAATTTATCGACTACATCGTAAGTATTTTCTGAATATCGGAAACAAATTCGCATTTAAACGCTGTGAGTGCCTCGATCTTGGGTCTTGACGATAGGTGAAAAGTATGCGGGAAGCGCGACACTATATTCGCATCTCACTTTTGCATATGTCACTGAATAGCGAGGAGCGCAATTGTCTCAACCTCGCAAGTGTAAGCCACGCCCGAGTTAGCCACCAACCCTGCCGCGCTGCAGTAGCTGTTGAGCTGGCAACGAGACTAGACCTACGCCCGTTCCGTGAGCGGTGCCAGATGGGTTTTTAATGTTTTCAGCAAATAAATCTCAATTATTATAATTTTTAACTTCAATTATAATTAATTAAGGGGATTATCTATGAATTTTCTTATTTTTCCGATTTAAAATCGCTAATTTTTTATCGCGTACTCACTACCCAACACCGGAACACACGTTTCATTTTTATCACCGTAAGGGAAGGGTTAAACACGCCTCGTTAACTTAATTATGTATATTGATAAATACATATTTTTAATATATTATTGATAAATAAATATTAGAAATACCATTTTTGATGTTTTTTTTACATCCCTCCACTTTGGAACATTCAACATTCGCACACATTTTCAGGAATCAATTATGTGCAAAAGTCGAGGGCCGCCTGTACTTCTCATGGGAAAGATTGATTAAGTTTTCGAAAAGCCTTCTGGAATGGATTAAGTTCGAAAACCGAGGTTCCACTTTATTTCATATTAACTGAATTTTAAAAATCTTTTTGAACATATATTTTTATTTCATGGTCCAACGATCTTCACTTAGAATTTATAGGGAAATATTACACAGTAATCTACTTAAAATCAACTATAAAGCTACATATAACATTCAGTAAAAATTGCACAAGTGTTAGTACTTTAGTATGAAAAAAATGCTAGTTATTGATACTTGTTACTGATTCATTGACATTAACCTTTCCTTCCCTGTGTTGGGTATCTTCTACACGTTGCTTCTAATAACCATCAATATCTCTATAAATATAATAAATACAAGGTTAAGATTTTAGGTATTCCTCCATAATATATTTACGCATTGATTTAAAAAATAATATTAATAATAATCAGAATTTATCGACTACATCGAGGTGTTTTGTAAAGATCGAAAACAAATTCGCATTTAAACGCGGCGAACGCCTCGTCTTGACGATAGGTGAATAGTATGCGGGAAGCGCGACACTATATTCGCATCTCACTCTTGCATACTAGACTGAATTGCGAGGAGCTGAACTGTCTCAACGTCGCCAGGAAAGGCGTATGCAACTGATGTTCCGCGCCACTAGTTGCCTCTAGGCTCGCAAATAGGTTAGACGTACGCCCGTTCCGTGAGCGTTTTTTAATGTTTTCAGATGGTTTTTTAATGTTTTCAGCAAATAAATCTCAATTATTATAATTTTTAACTTCAATTATAATTAATTAAGGGGATTATCTATGAATGTTCTTATTTTTCCGATTTAAAATCGCTAATTTTTTATTGCGTACTCACTACCCAACACCGTAACACGCGTATTATTTTTATCACCGTAAGGGAAGGGTTAATAACTGAAGTTATTAATTCATCCATTAAAAGGGAACTAAAAAGTGTATGTATCGTTGGCCTAACTATAACACGTAACTTCATATGAGTAAAATATATCTGATTGATAAAAAAAAAACAATGTCTTTATCAATCAGATATATTTAAAAAACAATATTTAAGTTTACATAGGACAAACTGCGACGTTTTTGCTCTCTCCTGTAAAGTTACTTATATGGAGTTACGTGTTCTTATAGTTAGGCCAACGGTATGTGTAACAATGCAACACTGGTTAGGGTTTTACATAAAATTTACAATAAATCAGTCAATAATTATACAAAATATATCCTAAATAAAAAGTGAGTTTTTCCACAAACTGAATTATTTATACGTGAAATGACAAAAAGACAATCATTTTAATAATAAAACTATTTTACACAATATATTATTGAAATTGATAAAACAATACAGTTAAATGCCGATTATCCACTCGAACCCGGATAATAGAAAAACACAGTTAATCCAAATTAAGTTTTTATATTATTTTTATACTTAAACATTTTAAGAGGTATCGTACTGCAGCAATTACATCGGGAAGCACCAGATCCATGTCAGTGTGTATGCGGGGGAGAACTGCCAACTTACTAGCACTAGTCTTCTTCTTAAACTTTCTATAGACTCAAGAGTCTGTTACTGCAGAATTGTCCTCCTGTGATGCTGAGCTCCAGCTATTTCTCCATTGTTTCGGGGGTCTCCCTGGTGGACGCCGTCCATCCGGTACCCCATGCAGAGCTATGTATGGAATTCATTCTCTGTACATGTTAGTACCAGTATCGTCGACGCTGTCGTCCCCATTTGACCACATCTTGGACCTCACAGACTTCTCGGATTGTGGTGTTCCTTACGCGATCACGCAGTCTTCCCAGCAATAGCACGTCGAGTTCTCATTTCCGTTGTCCTTAGTATACTTTTTTCCTGACAGTGTCCGCTCTCACTTCGATGCCATATGCGAGGATAGGTCGCACACAGGTATTATAAATGTGTACCTTGCTATCTGTTCTCATATCTTTATTCCTCCATATGAAATCTCTCAGGCAGCCTGCCACAATTGCAGCTTTATCTACCCGAGGCCTTACTTCTCTGGGGAGGTCATAAGAGCTGAGCAGTTCACTGCCAAGATATCTGAACTGGGTTGCTTGTTCAATTGGCTCGTCACGTACTGAAATTCTGCACTCTAGTTGGTCTTTGGAGAATGTCATACACTTAGTTTTTGCTACGGAGATAATCATGTTGTACTTTGAGCAGGATTCATCGAAGTTTGTGAGCATTCTTTGTAAGTCATTTTTGTTTTCAGGTATGAGTGTAGCGTCGTCAGCATAACAGAGAATTCCCACCGCTTCCTTACCACTACCAACACTAGTCAATTAATATAATGTTAACTATAGATTTTATTTATTATTTGTTAAGGTTCTTCCTTTGTAACTTTCAAAAAGTGGACGTTCATTAAAAATATTTATCGAGATTACTGAAAAAAAAATTGTAGAACAGAGGATCACGGTTAATCAACCTCACGGATAATTGAGCCCCGGATAATCGACATTCTACTGTAGTTGATACTAAATAAATATACTTATAGATTTCATGGTATACATAAAATCAACCATCTTCTTGTCAGTGTCGCATTTGTATAGACGGCACCCTTTGGCAGCTTGCAACTGACGCCATCCCCACCCTTTCCCCAAAACCTAATATAAAAATTCTAACTTAAGAAACTGAAATGACAGGTACCCTCCGTGATATGCTTTAAATGATTCAAAGAAAATTAAAAATAAATATATATAAAAAGCAGATTTAAATTTATCTGATTGAAAGGAATAAGCTATATATTGGGTGTTAAAATAAGTTGTGTCCGTTTTTTCCAATTTAAAAATGAGCACCAAAAGTGAAACAAAACTGAAAAGGTTAAACGTTATTCGAAAGAAAATTTTCTGCTCTACAAGACATTGTTTGCTTTTACGTTACATATATTATTTTATTTGATTACAAGCCTTCAAAATGGAATGTCAAGTAGACGAAAGTGAGCATTTTCGACATCTCCTTCTGTTCACATTTAATCGAGAGAATAAAGCTGCCAAAGCTGCTCGCGATATTTGCGAAGTGTACGGTGAAGATGCTATGAATGAAAGGACAGCTCGTCGATGGTTTTTGCGTTTCAAAGACGATAATTTCGACCTGAAAGACATGGAGCATTCCGGACGACCAGTTGACTTCCATGGGGACCGCTTAAACCATATTATTTACCCAGGCCTTGAAGGAGCGGGTGAATAGCTATACCTTCAGAGATGCTCTAAAGCGTTATCTTCTGGGTGGTTAATGGGTTTCTCAGTGGTGAATGGGTCTCCTGTTTGCTTTTCTTTTCTTATTTTCTTTCTTTTCTCTCTTTTCGCTGGTGGTGAATCGAGGATTGTGCATACGTGTTTGTGCGTCATTTCCTCATTAATTCTTTTAAAACTGCTTATCTATTTCAATGTATTACTGCCTAACTATTTCAATATTGTCTCAACTATCTTACTTCCCATTTGTCATTATGTAAAATTTGGACTCCTTTGAGGCTTTTCTCTTCTTTTTTTTTTTTTTTTTTTCCTCGTTCTTGCTGACAGTTGGCCTGAGGTGGTATATGTGGGTTTACTTTTTATTTTGTTTTCTGCCATACGTTTTTGTTTTTTTTTTTTCTCTCTTTTTTATTATATTTATTCTTTAGTCTGGATATGCGGGGGTGTGGGATGGAAGCCCTTGCGGTCGGACTCGCCCTACATTGGTGGGGTGTATCTCGGCCGTGGGAATGTTTGTGGGATGGGCCCGGACCTTTTGGTGTACTCTCTCTTGAATGTATTTTTTTCTTTTTTTGTCATCTACTATATTTATTTTCTGTGTTTATTTTTTTGTATATATTCCTGTTTCTAGGTGTTTAAGGGTGTGGGCTGAAAAACATCTGGTGTCCCCGTGGCTGGGTTCGCCCTATATTGGTGGGGTGTATTTTGGCCGAGGGGATGCTATTAGATGAGCCCAGACCTTTTGATAGCTTCTGTGTCTGATGTATTGTCTGCAATTTATGTGTTTTAGTAGTGTTACTCAGATGTGATCTTGTACATACTATGTTGCTGTCAATAAACCTAATATTTATTTATTTATTCATGATCATCCGGAATGCTCTGGTCGTCTGGAACACTCCATGTTTTTCAGGTCAAAATTACCGTCTTTGAAACGCAAAAACCATCGACGAGCTCTCCTTTAATTCATAGCATCTTTACCGTACACTTTGCAAATATCGCGAGCAGCTTTATTCCCTCGATTGAACGCGAACAGAAGATGTCGAAAATGCTCACTTTTGTCTACTTGACATTCCATTTTGAAGGCTTGTAATCAAATAAAATAATATATGTAATGTAAAAGCAAACACAATATCTTTTAGAGCAGAAAATTTTCTTTCGAATGACGTATAACCTTTACCATTTTGTTTTACTTTTGGTGCTCATTTTTAAATTGAAAAAAAACGGACACAACTTATGTTAACACCCAATAGTTCTGAAATAATGTTTTTTTTTTTACCATTTGGAACCAATCTTACACAAATTACAATAAATTTATCTATGTAATTTCTATTTTTTTCTAGAAAATTGCGTCAAGTGAGGGGATACCTGTATTCATCTTTTACCCTCTCAACATCTGCATGATGTAGTATAACAAATTTTAGACAGAATTAAAAAAATATATGTTGAAAATAAGCGATAATTTCAAAACCATTGTTACACTTAACCCTTTCCGGTCCACAAAAAAAAAAAAAAATGTTCCATCAGGTCCACAAAAGATTTACAGAATTACAGGGTAAAACAATACATTACATTGTTTTTAATAAAACTATATTTATGTTCACAAGGTTGTTTTTAATAAAACTATATTTATGTTCACAAGAAAATTTTTGGAAGAGATTTCTACATGGCAATAAACTCGCACGGTTAAAAAAAAAATTAAAAAAAAAAAAAAATGTCGAATGACATTCGACATAGGACCGGAAAGGGTTAATATATTTTAAGATATTTGGTATATTCTATAATTATTTTTAAGTCTGAAAAATAACAAGTAAAAAATAGACTTTAAAATTGTGAAATATGCTTTGAGTTTTTCACGGTTCTTCGTAACAAATCTTACCCGACTTCACGCCGAACAGCGAGAAGAAACCCTACAACACCACATCCTCGCTTGGACCGTGAAGTTCTATAAAAGCCAACAAAATCACAGCAATCCCTTAGTCACTGCCCTGGGGGCTTACGAGAGTAAATCCGACCTACCCTTCCGTTATAAGCACAAGCTCCCGAAGCATTATCTGTTGCCCGACTAGTCCACCTACAGTATTAGCTGGGACGACCAAGGTCTGAGTGAATGTGATGGAATACAAGTAGCCTGAACGAGTGGACTTGTTTTTGCTGAATAATTAGTGTAAGAATTGTTATCTAGTTATAAGTAGTATGTAGGTGTTAATTATTTCTAAGATCTCATATATTAAGATTGAATAAATAAAATAGAATGATATGTAGGAAAATAAGATTAAATAAGTTCATAAATGATAACATATAATTAAGATTAGTTAAGTAATAAATGTGTATATAGGTATAGCCTTGACAAATGTTTGTATAATAATTTACTTGTTTAATAAAAAAAAAAAAAAAAGCTTTGAGTTTTTCACGGTTCTTCGTATCAATTGTATAAGGTCTTTCGGAGTGTTGTATGATGCGGTTTGGCTTATAATGCTGACGTTTCGAAAACGTCACATTCGAGGCTTGTTTGTTTATAGTCAATTTCACCATACGTGGATTTAAAATTGAGATTTTACTTAAACTAATTATCTGCAGGTGTCGGTTATAGCCGAGCTGTACGAGACCGTGCTGTCAGTGCAGGACCCGATTCTAGCCGTTAAATAAATTTAATGTTTCTCATGCTTCAGAAGATATATCCTTTTGTGTTGCATCATATTAAAAAGACTGCAGTCAAAAGAAGTTAGTCTTGAATTAAAAAAAACTAACCCAGCACTGCAGGTGAACCACAAGAAAAATTTATCAGCGAAAGGGTTTTAGTTTAAAATTCAATATTTACCACATTAAGTATATACTAACCTAAATTTTTAAGTACAAAAATTGCAATATTTGTCACTTAAAAACAAAAATTGCAATATTTGTCACTTAAAAACAAAAATTGCAATATTTGTCACTTAAAAACAAAAATTGCAATATTTGTCACTTAAAAACAAAATAATCAGTACAAAAAAATAAAAGCTAATAACATTCATAATCTATATAAATTGTTTAATGCCAAAGATGATTCAAACCAAATCAATAATCAAATTTATCCATTCTGTATATGATCATCAGTTTTATACTGTATTACACTTTTATTACATAACACTTACTCTAGGCAACTAGAAACTGATGAAATGCGCATGCTAAGATGGTCAGCTGGTGTGTCCCTAAGAGACAAAATAAAATGCTCACGCATTCGTGGAAGCCTAGGTGTTACAGACATCGACAGCAAGATGGAGGAGAGTCGGATGGATTGAGATGGTATGGCCACGTTGAACGCAGAGCACCCGATCACGTTGTGAACCAGGCAATCTCCATGGATTTTCCTCGAATAACAACCAGAGGAAGACCAAAGAATTCATGGGTGGTGCAAAAAGATAACCTGATGCAGAGGCACGGCCTGGGGGACGTAGTCCGGGACAGAAGAGCATACAACCTGAGGACGAGGAGAGCTGACCCCGACAGTCTTCGCAGACAATGAGTTGGGATGGAGCCAGGGAGGAGAAGACTTTTATTACATAAAGTACAATCTGGCAGGCTTATTTCTATGTGGCAATCTGTTCCAACCAACTAGAAACATGATGTTAAAGAGGCTTTGAGCGAAAACCAGACTAGAATCCTTTTTAAAAAATCTGGGTACCAACAGGAATCAAACTCGCAACGTCCAGGTTGTGAGACAAGCAACTTATCAACTAGGCCACAGAGGTAGTCTGTTTTAATAGAAACGATGCAGGTCAGAACTTGCCAGAGGGCCTGCGACCTAAATTTATCTCTTAATGTTATTTCGAAGGTCGAAATATACAACTGTGGTTTCACTTCACTAGAGTGAAATATAAAGTGGACACTTTTTTTTAAAGGAAATGTTGCTTAGCTCTGTATAAAAAGCGCTTCCTTAGAAGATCAACACAAGTATTGTCTGTTTACAGTATTACGCAAATTTTAATAATTATTATTTGCATTTATTAAGACTTTCGACAACATGCAGAAAAAGATTGTAATTTATTTTTATCAAACACTGTTTATTCCACTTTTTTGTGACGGTATAACCCTACCGGTTTCAACGCTTTCACCTCATCTTCAGGGAAGCGCAAACAAGCTTTGAAACCGGTAGGGTTATACCGTCACAAAAAAGTGGAATAAACAGTGTTTGATAAAAATAAATTACAATGTCTTTAAACCTCCACAATGTTAATGCCTTAACTATAAACAACACGCAGAAAAAGAATATGACATACTTTGGGCATCTTGTCAGAGAGAATAACGAAAGTCTGGAGAAGCTGACGATCATGGGATAGTTAAGAGAAAACGAGTAAGAGAAAGGTGTCCAGTAAGGTGGACAGACCAAATAAAAGAGTTAACAGGATTATATTTAAACACTGCATTCAACGTGGCCCAGGTAAGTAGGAGATATTGACAGACGGTGCAACAAGTTCCTGACAAAGCAAAGAGCCACGATGCTCAGCATTGAGGAACATGTTGATTATTTTATTTTTACGATTGTTATTATTCTAAAATGCCAACAAACTGACACTTGTTAAATGATATTTTAAAATTTATTATTAAATGACGAAAATTAGGTGTTTCAACTACGAGTATGCGTCTAACATAGAACTCAAAGAAATTTCCCCGAGTGATGTTGAAAATGTGATGATCTACGGATTGATCCAGATGGTTGTAAAAAAATATAACAGGGCAAAGGGAAGCTAAAAAGTTTGTGATTAAAGCTCCCGCACCCAGAAAGAAATTGGGTAGTCAAAAGCTTGGATAAACCCACAGGAAGTATTCATGTGATTTGAGAGATTTCTTTTTATGGTAATAGTAAGAATTTATTTTAACAGCTTACAGCCGGGCGATAATTTCAATAGATATTTGCCTAGGACGGGCAATTTTCGTGCAAAAACGCATATTTTCCAAAATTTATGTATTAAAATCGTCGAAAATATTTTATTGGTGAATTGATTTTAATGAAATTTTCAAATAGTGCACAATAGGATGCATTTGAAGTGTATAACACGTTTTGCTTCACATTCAAGGTTGATTTTACAAAAAAAAAAAAAGTTTTGAAATATGTACTGCAGCACTACGCGCAAAATGCATACAAAAAAAAAAGGGTCGCCTATTTATTCGTCTTGGGCCATAAATCGTATAAGTCGTCGCCTATGGGTCGTAAATATAAAACATATTATTAAAAATATCTTTGGATTTCGATTGTCCATATAAATATATATTTTCACCTGATTACTTTTGCTGTCTTCCCTTTATTTTCTTGCACTAATATTCAACCGGATTTGATTATTTTATCGCACTAAGAACTTTTATTGCCAAAATTCAGATGTTGGGATCGACTGCTCTTCAAATCTAGCCCTTCGATGGCACTCGTTGATTCGTTATGTCTCGCACACATGTGGCAAATGGACCTGGTTCCAGACACCACTAACCAAAGACAAACACCACGGCGGATCGACTCTGAATATTGAAAAAACTTCGACCGCATTGAATTTATTTTCAAATTTAACCGAAAAATGGTGTAGAGTTCGATGAAAAATAAATCCTTTCCAAAAAAATCAATTCGAAAATAAAAATCGCACAAATGCAAAAGATATGATTTGAAAAAAAAAGCGAAATCAGGTCAAATTTCAAAGTCGTAAAAACCTTAGAAATGGAGTTCGAATGTTGCAGGAATTGACTCTAAAGTTTGAAGCAAACCTAAATAAACGAAACTAATAAATATCCGAATAAATATGTTGCTTCTTTTTTCCAAGAGATGGTGTTAAATTCGACTGTATACAACCCGCGCAAACGCGAGACCCGTCCTAGCGGTACAAACAAAATTTCCGTGCTAGCGCGGGACCCGTCTTTAAGGTGTTAATAAAAACTAAAAAATATATACTTTGTCCAACTATATGACGGGCAATTATTAAACACATTTATATGATTTACGTTCTGATAAGAGAACCACCAGAGACTTCATAGTCTTAGCTAACACACTAATTCTTAACTCTAACTATTCTCAGCAAACATACTAACAGACACATTGTAGTCTTAGCAAACATACTAACAGACACATTGTAGTCTTAGCAAACATACTAACAGACACATTGTAGTCTTAGCAAACATACTAACAGACACATTGTAGTCTTAGCAAACATACTAACAGACACATTGTAGTCTTAGCAAACATACTAACAGACACATTGTAGTCTTAGCAAACATACTAACAGACACATTGTAGTCTTAGCAAACATACTAACAGACACATTGTAGTCTTAGCAAACATACTAACAGACACATTGTAGTCTTAGCAAACATACTAACAGACACATTGTAGTCTTAGCAAACATACTAACAGACACATTGTAGTCTTAGCAAACATACTAACAGACACATTGTAGTCTTAGCAAACATACTAACAGACACATTGTAGTCTTAGCAAACATACTAACAGACACATTGTAGTCTTAGCAAACATACTAACAGACACATTGTAGTCTTAGCAAACATACTAACAGACACATTGTAGTCTTAGCAAACATACTAACAGACACATTGTAGTCTTAGCAAACATACTAACAGACACATTGTAGTCTTAGCAAACATACTAACAGACACATTGTAGTCTTAGCAAACATACTAACAGACACATTGTAGTCTTAGCAAACATACTAACAGACACATTGTAGTCTTAGCAAACATACTAACAGACACATTGTAGTCTTAGCAAACATACTAACAGACACATTGTAGTCTTAGCAAACATACTAACAGACACATTGTAGTCTTAGCAAACATACTAACAGACACATTGTAGTCTTAGCAAACATACTAACAGACACATCGTAGTCTTAGCAAACATACTAACAGACACATTGTAGTCTTAGCAAACATACTAACAGACACATCGTAGTCTTAGCAAACATACTAACAGACACATCGTAGTCTTAGCAAACATACTAACAGACACATTGTAGTCTTAGCAAACATACTAACAGACACATTGTAGTCTTAGCAAACATACTAACAGACACATTGTAGTCTTAGCAAACATACTAACAGACACATTGTAGTCTTAGCAAACATACTAACAGACACATTGTAGTCTTAGCAAACATACTAACAGACACATTGTAGTCTTAGCAAACATACTAACAGACACATTGTAGTCTTAGCAAACATACTAACAGACACATTGTAGTCTTAGCAAACATACTAACAGACACATTGTAGTCTTAGCAAACATACTAACAGACACATTGTAGTCTTAGCAAACATACTAACAGACACATTGTAGTCTTAACAAACATACTAACAGACACATTGTAGTCTTAGCAAACATACTAACAGCGATATTGTAGTCTTAGCAAACATACTAACAGAGACATTGTAGTCTTAGCAAACATACTAACAAACATTGTAGTCTTAGCAAACATACTAACAGACACATTGTAGTCTTAGCAAACATACTAACAGACACATTGTAGTCTTAGCAAACATACTAACAGACACATTGTAGTCTTAGCAAACATACTAACAGACACATTGTAGTCTTAGCAAACATACTAACAGACACATTGTAGTCTTAGCAAACATACTAACAGACACATTGTAGTCTTAGCAAACATACTAACAGACACATTGTAGTCTTAGCAAACATACTAACAGACACATTGTAGTCTTAGCAAACATACTAACAGACACATTGTAGTCTTAGCAAACATACTAACAGACACATTGTAGTCTTAACAAACATACTAACAGACACATTGTAGTCTTAGCAAACATACTAACAGCGATATTGTAGTCTTAGCAAACATACTAACAGAGACATTGTAGTCTTAGCAAACATACTAACAGACATTGTAGTCTTAGCAAACATACTAACAGACACATTGTAGTCTTAGCAAACATACTAACAGACACATTGTAGTCTTAGCAAACATACTGACAGACACATTGTAGTCTTAGCAAACATACTAACAGAGACATTGTAGTCTTAGCAAACATACTAACAGACACATTGTAGTCTTAGCAAACATACTAACAGACACATTGTAGTCTTAGCAAACATACTAACAGACACATTGTAGTCTTAACAAACATACTAACAGACACATTGTAGTCTTAGCAAACATACTAACAGCGATATTGTAGTCTTAGCAAACATACTAACAGAGACATTGTAGTCTTAGCAAACATACTAACAGACATTGTAGTCTTAGCAAACATACTAACAGACACATTGTAGTCTTAGCAAACATACTAACAGACACATTGTAGTCTTAGCAAACATACTAACAGAGATATTGTAGTCTTAGCAAACATACTAACAGAGACATTGTAGTCTTAGCCAACATACTATACTTCAGAAAGTCTAGGATGAACCGTGCGACGTTTGTCACAAAGGGATGGGGTAAAATAGTTTTTTTTTACAAATCGAACAATTGTTTTTCTCCTAACTGACGTTTTAATTCCTAATTTTCATTATACTGACTTTCTAATGTATTGTATGATTTGTATCTATCTTTAAATAGGCCAAGATCCACTATGAATTAATACTAATTACGAACATTTAATTAAAATCCATTTTCGAAAATCCAATTATCGTATACTACATCCCTGGCCAATGCATACTAACGTAGTAACTTTTGACAAACGTCACCAAATATTATTTGATTTTAACAAACTGCCACATTTTTGCTAATTTGTGACAAGATGTATTAATTTGCCATTATTGTTAGTTTTATGTAATGTATTTACCTAAATAACTTGCTATTTATTAGAATCGAGACTTATATTAAAGTTGATAAAATAATTAAAATTACTGAACATCGTTACAAGGTTGTATTGGGGCAAATTTGTGAGCTGTCATACGGTTCATCCTAGATTTTCCTAACTATAACAGAGACATTGTAGTCTTAGCAAACATACTTAACAAAAATCTTTTTCTGCAGGCATTTGGAAAAAATGTAACATTGAAATAAGGATTTATTCAACAAGTGGAAGAAATTTCAAATTAAGATACCATACACATGTATGTGAAAGGTCTTTGGACAGACAAGGTTAGCGTACATGGCTTCTAAATTATTTAATCCATTACCTAGAGCCATAAGATAAATTAATATATCGCAAATACAAAACGGAAAATAAAAAAATTGCCGATAGAAAACATCAGACTTGGAAAGAGATAATCTCGTCACAAGATGAAATCTAATTGGATCAAAATTATACTATGGAAAAGTATTTCAAGCGAGATCCCTTTTCTTTGATTTCTATGGATTTACGAGCGCTTGTGTCTGTGAATGATGCTTTTTAAATAAATTTTTCTGATTTTACTGTTCTTGTTTGGTGTAAGTAATTATGATTGGGATTAAATTTGCATTCTGTTTTTAGTGATTTTTATTCTTATGACTGATCTATAAATGTTTATTGTGCGATTTTTATTCTTATGACTGCTCTATAAATGTTTACTGTGTGATTTTTATTCTTATGACTGATCTATAAATGTTTATTGTGCGATTTTTATTCTTATGACTGCTCTATAAATGTTTACTGTGTGATTTTTATTCTTATGACTGCTCTATAAATGTTTACTGTGTGATTTTTATTCTTATGAATGCTTTATAAATGTTTATTGCGTGATTTTTATTCTTATGACTGCTCTATAAATGTTTACTATGTGATTTTTATTCTTATGAATGCTTTATAAATGTTTATTGCGTGATTTTTATTCTTATGACTGCTCTATAAATGTTTACTGTGTGATTTTTATTCTTATGAATGCTTTATAAATGTTTATTGCGTGATTTTTATTCTTATGACTGCTCTATAAATGTTTACTGTGTGATTTTTATTCTTATGAATGCTTTATAAATGTTTATTGCGTGATTTTTATTCTTATGACTGCTCTATAAATGTTTACTGTGTGATTTTTATTCTTATGACTGCTTTATAAATGTTTATTGCGTGATTTTTATTCTTATGAATGCTCTATAAATGTTTACTGTGTGATTTTTATTCTTATGACTGCTCTATAAATGTTTACTGTGTGATTTTTATTCTTATGACTGCTTTATAAATGTTTATTGTCTGATTTTCATTCTTATGACTGCTCTATAAATGTTTACTGTGTGATTTTTATTCTTATGACTGCTCTATAAATGTTTACTGTGTGATTTTTATTCTTATGACTGCTCTATAAATGTTTATCGCGTGATTTTTATTCTTATGACTGCTCAACAAATGTTTAATGTGTGATTTTTATTCTTATGACTGCTCTATAAATGTTTGTGTGATTTTTATTCTTATGACTGCTTTATAAATGTTTATTGTCTGATTTTCATTCTTATGACTGCTCTATAAATGTTTACTGTGTGATTTTTATTCTTATGACTGCTTTATAAATGTTTATTGCGTGATTTTTATTCTTATGAATGCTCTATAAATGTTTACTGTGTGATTTTTATTCTTATGACTGCTCTATAAATGTTTATTGTCTGATTTTCATTCTTATGACTGCTCTATAAATGTTTACTGTGTGATTTTTATTCTTATGACTGCTCTATAAATGTTTACTGTGTGATTTTTATTCTTATGACTGCTCTATAAATGTTTATCGCGTGATTTTTATTCTTATGACTGCTCAACAAATGTTTAATGTGTGATTTTTATTCTTATGACTGCTCTATAAATGTTTGTGTGATTTTTATTCTTATGACTGCTCTATAAATGTTTATTGTCTGATTTTCATTCTTATGACTGCTCTATAAATGTTTACTGTGTGATTTTTATTCTTATGACTGCTCTATAAATGTTTACTGTGTGATTTTTATTCTTATGACTGCTCTATAAATGTTTATCGCGTGATTTTTATTCTTATGACTGCTCAACAAATGTTTAATGTGTGATTTTTATTCTTATGACTGCTCTATAAATGTTTACTGTGTGATTTTTATTCTTATGACTGCTCTTAAATGTATTCATTTTGTGGAACTTACTTGCCTTAAGACAAACATAAACACATTTCTCCTGCATACCTTTATTCAATTCTTTTCAGACCTTTTTTTTATTTAAAATAAAGTATTGCATATAATAAAAAAACAAGAATCATTTCTACAAAGATTCTAGATTATTCATTGAATTTATATTTCGAGTGTACTGTTCTATTTTTTTACTTCATGAATTCCACCAAAATCTGCACAACTGACTTGGGAGTAAGTAAATTTCAAATTGTTCACATTTAGTATAACATGTCTATTACTCTAAATTGATTGTGAAGATTTTATCAATAATGTTTAAATTAAAAACTATAGATTTTTTTTACACCAAAATTTCATGCTTTATAAATTAAATCTATACATTAATTCAAGAATAATAATGAATCATTATAATACATAATATCAATATAGATTCTCTTAACTTTTATATAATTATACATTTGAAATACATAAAAAATGTCAAAACTATTAATTTAATAAATAAATATATATTACATTTCTACAAAATGAAGTACTAAACTTTCGTTGTATACTGTACATCCTGGCATATTTATTATCATGTGGCAATATCTTCCAACCAGCCAGAAAGACGAAGAGACCTTAAAATAAAATAAGACTGGAACCCTTTTTAAAAAATGTGGGTATCAACGGGAATTGAAGTACCAGTGGAAATATGGACTAGTGGTACATAAGTGGTACCACCTCACCAGGAGTTTCTTGACCTACCGAGGAAGTGGAAATATGTTAATTTAGCATTTTTGAAACACATTAAAAAAATTATGAGAAACTTGACTTTTTATTTTTTGTGCAGCCTGAGTAAAAATATATGAAGTTTACTTGTGCCTGTAAGGGTTAAAACAACGCTGCGAGCTAGGTGACATATCCAAGCGAACCAACGCACCCCATACTATCGCAATGGCCATACTGCACGCTTCGCGCCATGCTACGTGACTATTATAGTCACGTAGCACCTAGCGAAGCACTTCGGTGTGGCCTTAGCCTTGTAGTTTTAAAATCTAATGAGTTTTAGTTCAGATATCTCCCACTTGTGAATGAGTCAATTTCAATACCAATCTCACATCAATATGAGATCAGGAATGAATTTGAAACCATTACATCATTTTGACCGTAATACTATATTGTAGATTGTTGAAAAAATATTAGATAGTTTGGTAAAAAATCAACTTGTATAAAACTTAATGATCTATTAATCGGTTCACTGCCACGAGCGCGTTGACGCGCTCTCCGATTCAGTGCTCGCCAGGCCGGCCATACAAAATGAATGCGTAAACGCGCTCTCTTTTGAGCTTGTCGCAAGCCAATATCAAATCCAATTGTAATAATTTATAAATTATAACACATAGGGACATCTATTGGGATGGTCAAGAAATACTTAAATATAACAATTTACTGATATTATCAAAGTTACAGTCATCTTTCTAAAAGCTTTCACTGATGGTCAATACGTGTCTCTGATACAGTGTTACCGACTACAGTTTTTTGCGTCGTAATTGCGATGATTTATACTATAATGACTTCGTTTGTAGTTTTGTTCAATGGTTGATTTTTAACTTTTGTGCGTTATTTTTGTTAATTTTTCAAAATATTTATTTACAAAGTGTGTTTTCATGTATTCTTTGTCTATTGGCGGTAGTTTTGCGGCATAATACGACATTTATACAGGCTTTTTACGGTTTTATTTTATAGTTTATTTACCTTTTGCGCTTTATTATACATCATACAGATAATTTGTTGATTTTAGTTTACAAAGTATATTATATTCCACTATATTTATAAGTAAACGTGTTTTCTGTGTCAAGTTGTGACAGCCCTGACATTTTGTGAATATTTAAACTGCGTTTTTCTGAGTGAACGGCAGCTCAAACACCCCACGGTGTATATATTTAGTAAGTTTTCATAATATCCTTTATATCTGTATACAAAAAATATACATTTTTTAGATTTTATTTTTGTTGAAAAAATCACGGCCTGCTGGGTACGGCCATACTAATAACTTCCGGCACTTAAAAAGCTTTTGAGAAGGGTGGTGTTTTCTTAGATGATGGAAAAGTTAATAGGGATATCAAACGGCGTGTAGCGATAGGAAATAATTAATGGGGTTCTAAAACACACAAACTTGAACCAGACAGTATCAAAATCTGCTAAGATCACAATAATATTTTGGTGCGTATGGTAGTGAAACGTGGACATTAAAAAAAAAAACTGATAGGAGCCAAATGTGCGCATTTAGAAGAATGGATAGGGTGACAGTGTATGACAGTACAGAATGAAATAATTAGGAATGAATGTGAACTTTAGGCTGATGTGTTGAATAAGATGAACAAGACACTGAGATGGTTTAGACACGTGGAATGAATGAATGATGAAAGACTAACAAAACAAATTTATAGTGCAAATATGAGTGGAACGCATGTGAGAGGAAGACCAAGGAAAGTATGGTTGGATCAAGAATTATATTCTGAAAGAGGAGTCTTGTTTTTGATAGCAACTGATTTACCTTGTTTTGTATATAACATAAATCCTGTGAAACCCATTGTATATTAATGTATCTTATTTTTTCTTGTATTGCTATGAATAAAGGAGATTGATTTTATTATAGTATTACATACATAATATGCAACTTGAATGGGATCTTGTATTGCTATGAATAAAGGAGATTGATTTTATTATAGTATTACATACATAATATGCAACTTGAATGGGATCTTGTATTGCTATGAATAAAGGAGATTGATTTTATTATAGTATTACATACATAATATGCAACTTGAATGGGATCTTGTATTGCTATGAATAAAGGAGATTGATTTTATTATAGTATTACATACATAATATGCAACTTGAATGGGATCTTGTATTGCTATGAATAAAGGAGATTGAGTTTATTATAGTATTACATACATAATATGCAACTTGAATGGGATCTTGTATTGCTATGAATAAAGGAGATTGAGTTTATTATAGTATTACATACATAATATGCAACTTGAATGGGATCTTGTATTGCTATGAATAAAGGAGATTGAGTTTATTATAGTATTACATACATAATATGCAACTTGAATGGGATCTTGTATTGCTATGAATAAAGGAGATTGAGTTTATTATAGTATTACATACATAATATGCAACTTGAATGGGATCTTGTATTGCTATGAATAAAGGAGATTGAGTTTATTATAGTATTACATACATAATATGCAACTTGAATGGGATCTTGTATTGCTATGAATAAAGGAGATTGAGTTTATTATAGTATTACATACATAATATGCAACTTGAATGGGATCTTGTATTGCTATGAATAAAGGAGATTGATTTTATTATAGTATTACATACATAATATGCAACTTGAATGGGATCTTGTATTGCTATGAATAAAGGAGATTGATTTTATTATAGTATTACATACATAATATGCAACTTGAATGGGATCTTGTATTGCTATGAATAAAGGAGATTGATTTTATTATAGTATAACATACATAATATGCAACTTGAATGGGATCTTGAATTATGTTTTAAGATCATAAATAATATTTTATACATTTTCAAACACTTAACATATCTATGTTATTTTATACATGAAAAAAATTTCATGGACAGATATTTTAGAAAAATCTTAAGTACTAATTTGTACCACAATATTAGATATACATGTAAACAAATTACAGGTATCCCACTTTAGACATTTAGGTTTTTATTATAGTCAATTTGAATGTACCCAGTTGAAAGTAATAAACCATTGTATTTTAACCTTTTTAGCCTTGAGTGGTCACACAAATGTTGTACTTGCACATCGAAGATAAGCCCTATTAGGTAAGCAGTTAAACAGTTTGAATTTGCAGCGAGTATGTATACAACTGACTGGAAGCATTCGAAATGTGGATGCAGCGGAGAATGCTACAGACACCCTGAACGAATATGGTCAGCAACACAAGGGTTCTTCAAAGAGCCAAAGTTGATAGAGTCGCTGACTAATATTAAAATCCGAAAAGTGTCCTACTTGGGTCATGTACTTAGAGGAGCACAGTACAAATTACTGCACCTGATCATCCAACGGAAAATAGAAGGCCGAAGAGGTGTTGGCAGGAGGCAAATCTCCTAGCTCCGCAATATACGTGATTGGACTGGCATAAGGGACGTTGGAGATTTTTTTCGGACTGCCGGGGACAAAGATATCTACTCTCAAGTGATATTCAATGTTGGGGGGACCTGACAGGACACTGGGAAGAAGATGTATACAAGCAAGATATACACAAGTAACCATTGTAGTGAATAATGTATAACAATGACTTGGACTGGAATTTAAAAAAATGTTTTAAACAGAATTTTTTTAATTTTCCATACATACATACATATTTTTTCGTGACCCTCCTGATATTTCACCGTGACCACACTGTGGGTCGAGACTCACAGGTTGAGAAACTATGAAATAAGTTATGTAGGTCTTCTCATTGAAAATAAAAATAGTATGTTGTTGTTTATAGTTAAGGCATTAACGTTGTGGAGGTTTAAAGACATTGTAATTTATTTTTAACAAACTGTTTATTCCACTTTTTTGTGACGGTATAACCCTACCGGTTTCAAGGCTTTCACCTCATCTTCAGGGAAGTGCAAACAAGACTCCTTGCGCTCCCCTGAAGATGAGGTGAAAGCCTTGAAACCGGTAGGGTTATACCGTCACAAAAAAGTGGAATAAACAGTGTTTGTTAAAAATAAATTACAAATAGTATGTTGTCCAAAAAAGTATTTTCTTATGGATGTCGTTAGAACAAAATTTTCATAGTTAACTTTATTCCAAACTTTCTCAATATATATTATTATGAATGGTTAAACAGAAAGGCGAGCGAGGCGCAAGAGTCGCTCTTGGCCCGAGGCAGCGTGTCCGCTTAAGCGTGCGAGTAATGGCTCCCTGTTAGGACGCGGGCCGTTTCACCGTGACCACACTGTGGGTCGAGACTCACAGGTTGAGAAACTATGAAATAAGTTATGTAGGTCTTCTCATTGAAAATAAAAATAGTATGTTGTTGTTTATAGTTAAGGCATTAACGTTGTGGAGGTTTAAAGACATTGTAATTTATTTTTAACAAACACTGTTTATTCCACTTTTTTGTGACGGTATAACCCTACCGGTTTCAAGGCTTTCACCTCATCTTCAGCAAACAAGTCTTGTTTGCGCTCCCCTGAAGATGAGGTGAAAGCCTTGAAACCGGTAGGGTTATACCGTCACAAAAAAGTGGAATAAACAGTGTTTGTTAAAAATCAATTACAAAATTTTAATTATTTTATCAACTTTAATATAAGCCTCAATTTTAATAAATAACAAGTTATTTGGATAAATACATTACATAAGGTTGTATTGGGGCCAATTTGTGAGCTGTCACAGGACTCATCCTAGAATTTTCGAACTATAAGAATAATTTTTAAAGAAAATTAAAAATGTATTTATTTGTGATTATCATCACACTATAAGTTCTATCATGAACACAAGGATGTCATAAAACCCTTTCATTCAGGTCTGTTCAAAGCCTTCATGACAATCTAAAGAAAACGTACATTTTTATTCTTATGATTGTATGCGGTATATTGTGGGATGAACATTTTTGGTCTTTCTGGAGTGATGATGTGTGAGGAGTTTAATTTCGCGTGATGTTTCCAGTTGTAATTGAGTGTCACTGTTTGTCAGGTTGATGAGAACGTGCAACGGGGTTTTGTTTTTGTGTAGTCAAAAGTCGGAAAGAAGTATTCGATTTATTTTTTCATGCTAAATATCGTCAGTGAGATACAGGCAAAAGCCTAGTTTACCGGGGATAAGACAAATGAAAGACATCAAACACAGATCCATTAAAATTGTATGTCCAAATTAAATTACCTGTTGTTTTTTTTTTTTGCAAATTATGTATATTTCTTGTCATGTATAATAATAAATAAAAATAAAAAAATATAATTTGTTTTCTCTATTTAGATCTTCATAAAATAGATATGACTTTTTCAATTAGCATGACTACTGTCAAATTCAAATTCAGTAGAGCAACAATTGTATTAGTGTATTTAACAGCTTTCAGCTTACCAGTCTGTGCTGAAAGCGCACACTGATGGAAGGTTGACATTCAACTGAACGCTGCGACACGCATACTTAGCATGACATTTAAAACCACACAATTCCCCTGGCTTCCCGTACTCACTCACAAAGAACCTTCCAAAAGACAAAGGGATATAGTAGTGCACAGGGAATATGCAAAAATATTCTATGACAGCTCATTGCTTCTATGCCGGTACATTACAGATCCTCACGGGAGAATTTTGAAACTGCATCCAATAATTCAATTCAGGATAAACAATTTTAACATCCATCATCTTTTACAAACCTATAAGTGTACTGAGGCTCTCACGACCGGATGGATTTTATTTTCGACATGTTGGCTACACTTCCGTGTAGCCTGACCCTTCCCCTCCGCAACGAGACCGGTTCGAGGTCAGTACGTTGAGAAGTGTCGACGCGACAACACGTTTCGTGAAAAATGTCAATCGAATCTCCCGCCAAGTTAAATCGAGTGGAGGCCGGGCAAGAGTTTTTAAGGCGCTGCAAACTCCATGGAAATGAATTTCTCCGCCAATCGTTACTGGAGATGAAACTTGGGTTGCACACTACACGCTTGAAACCAAAAGGCAGTCTCAACAGTGGCGTCACACCTCTTCACCCTCCGCCAAAAAGTTGAAAACCACAATTTCAGCCAAGAAAATCATGGCATCCGTGTTTTGGGACTGTCAAGGCATAATTTTAATTGAATATATGCTTCAAAGGGAGACCATCAACTCTGCAAGATACTGTGAGACCCTAAAAAAATTGCGGAGGGCGATTCAGAACAAGAGGAGAGGCATGCTGACAAAGGGAGTCTGCCTGCTGCACGACAATGCCAGACCACACACGGCCAACGCAACGAAGGAACTGCTCGCCTCATTTAAATGGGATGTCCTGAACCATCCCGCGCATTCCTCTGACGTAACACCTTCAGATTACTATCTCTTTACCTTCTTGAAGCTGCACATGGGTGAAAAAAGGTTTTCAACCGACGACGAGGTAAAGGAGGAGGTGGAGAAGTGGACGGAGGGGTTGGCGGGAAACTACTTCGAGGAAGGCATCAAAAAGTTGATACCCCGCTTCACCACCTGCATTGAGAGGAATGGCGACTATGTCGAAAAATAGCTTACATATGTACTACGGTAACCACGTAATTTTTTTGTTTAAATAAAAAAAATTTTAACCTACAAAAATTCAGTACACTTACTTTCTGGATATGCCTCGTATATATAATAAATAAATAGGTACTAGAGAAATTCGGACAATATGTCAACAGCCTAGTGGTGGACAATATGAGGACATAGACATTAGTGTGACTGCCACCTCTGTGGCCAAGTTTGTAAATCTTTCAGCCCGGGAGTTACTAATAATAATCTAAACTTGAAACTTCGACAACGGTTAGTCAAATGCTACGTTTGGTCAGTGTTATTGCATGGAGTGGAATCATGGACCCTCAAAGTAAGTAGTATGAACCGACTGAAAGCATGCACCGGAGAATGCTACGGATACCCTGGACGGATATGGTCAGCAACACAAGGGTTCTACAAAGAGTCCAAGTTGATAGAGAGTTGCTGACTAATATTAAAATCTGAAAGGTGTCCCACTTAGAGGAGCAAAGTACAAATTACTGCACCTGATCATCCAAGGCAAAATAGAAGGCCGAAGAGGTGTTGGCCGGAGGCAAATCTCCTGACTCCGCAATATACGTGATTGAACTGACATAAGGGGCATTGGAGATCTTTTTTGGAAAGGTATCTACTCTCAAGTGATATTCAACGTTGGGGGGACCCGATATGACACTGGGTAGAAGGGAGTTACTATTTCAATTTTCGTTGAAACTCAATTTAAAAAATGGGTTCGCGTTTTATCAAATTCAGCAAACACAATGACACAGAATTATAATTTAGCGATACTCCGAGGAGTGAACAAATATAAGGTAGTAGATGAGGTTTCTTGAATGAAAGTAGCACCAGGACTACATATTCGAGTCAATACCTGATTGATGCACATGATAGAGTGGATCTCTTTTGCCTATTCTTATTGGAAACATGCGGTGTAATCAATAATAATCATGTTCAAGAGACAAAAAACAATGAACAAGTTTATCTCTCAACTTGTTTTATGCTTAAATTAAGTGTTTAAAAAACAAGACTATAATATATATATATTTGTCTTATCGATAAAATTCAAATGTGAATTTGCTGTTTTGTTCCTAAAACTAAAATTACAGAATCTTAATATGGAACTTAAATCCTCGATAATTGAGCGAGTTTTCAAGAGATTTCTGCGCCACCTTTATTCCGGGAAATATGAATTTTACCCATGGCTTGATCCCAAAATTTTATTATGGGTATACCTGGATATTACTGCTAAAGGGAAAGAAGAGATCTACGCACTTGTTTTTATATATAAAAATTACTAACAAGAAAAATATCAACTCCTTGTCGACTGACAAATTTTTGTTTTTAATATACCTGACAATTATTCATGCAAACATGAATCAAAATTTTGTTCGGTGCCGTGTTTACTAATTGAGTTATTAAGACCGTTATCACTGACAAATGGATTGACATTGTTGGACTATTTTTCCGAGATTGATATCCTCCATATCCCAGTATTCTTTTAAAATAATAGATATGACCAAAGTCATAGGTATCCTTATGCCATCGAACACTAGGTGGAAAAAGTGCCTGTGTCATTCGAGGGGAATAGCACAGCGCGAGGTTTGAACTGACAACCTTCCGCACGGAAGTCCAGTGCATTACCCGAGCGACCATGCACCTCACAGCAGATAAATTGAGATTATTAATAAACTTAAATGAGCCACTTCACGTGGAAAAATAAATAATCATAATTCCTTTGTTTTTTTTTTTTATTACGCATTACGTACGCATATTTATTCTACGTAATTGGATTAATCCTGTATCAAATATAAAATAAAATATTTATTTTTATGAAATACTAATTTTTCACTTTCAGGGATAGATGAAAGAGACCAGGTAAGTATGGATTAATGTAACGGGCAAATAAAAAGCTAAGCGAAAATATGTAATTTGGAAAGGATTTCATCGAATAAGTGAAATATTCCTTTTAAAAAAAACCTTACTAGAATTATATTTTTTAACTAATAGTTCTACTGAGAAAATACATTGATTTATTTTATTAAGGCGTAACACAAATAGGTTTTATTGAAGAAGATCAATAAGAGAAAAATCCTACTCGGGATATTTCTAATATGAAATAGTTCTATTGAGGAATTATATAGATCTATTTTATTAAGGCATAACTCAAATAGATATTCATTACAGGCTATCCTCGAGAGAAAAGATTTTCTCCGATTACTTTTTATATTAAATATGTAGTTCTATTGAGAAATCATATAGATTCATTTTATTGAGGCATTACAGGCGATACTTAAGAGAAAAATCTTACTTGGATTACCTTTTACATTAAATAGTTCTATTGAGGAAAAATATTGATTTATTTTACTAAGGCATAACACAAATAGGTGTATATTAAGTGTAATCCTCGAGAGAAAAACCTTGATTACCTCTTATGTTAAATAGTTCTATTGAGAAATATAATAGATTTATTTAGTTAAAGTATAACATAAATCCATGTATGAGGTGTATCCAGAAAGTAAGTGTACTGAGGCTCTCACGACCGGATGGATTTTATTTTCGACATGTTGGCTACACTTCCGTGTAGCCTGACCCTTCCCCTCCGCAACGAGACCAATTCGAGGTCAGTACGTTGAGAAGTGTCGACGCGACAACACGTTTAGTGAAAAATGTCAACCCAATCTCCCGCCAAGTGCGAAATTTTATAAAAAGGCAAGAGTTTTTGAGGCGCCGCAAACTCCATGGAGATGAATTTCTCCGCTCCGTCATTACTGGAGATGAAACTTGGGTTGCACACTACACGCCTGAAACCAAAAGGCAGTCTCAACAGTGACGTCACACCTCTTCACCCTCCGCCAAAAAGTTCAAAACCACAATTTCAGCCAAGAAAATCATGGCATCCGTGTTTTGGGACTGTCAAGGCATAATTTTAATTGAATATATGCCTCAAGGGGAGACCATGCACTCTGCAAGATACTGTGAGACTAAAAAAATAGCGGAGGGCGATTCAGAACAAGAGGAGAGGCATGCTGACAAAGGGAGTCTGCCTGCTGCATGACAATGCCAGACCACACACGGCCAACGCCACGAAGGAACTGCTCACCTCGTTTAAATGGGATGTCCTGAACCATCCCGCGCATTCCCCTGACCTAGCACCTTCAGATTACTATCTCTTTACCTCCCTGAAGCTGCACATGGGTGGAAAAAGGTTTTCAACCGACGAGGAGGTAAAGGAGGAGGTGGAGAAGTGGACGGAGGGGTTGGCGGGAAACTACTTCGAGGAAGGCATCAAAAAGTTGATACCCCGCTTCACCACCTGCATTGAGAGGAATGGCGACTATGTCGAAAAATAGCTTACATATGTACTACGGTAACCACGTAATTTTTTTTGTTTAAATAAAAAAAATTGTAACCTACAAAAATTCAGTACACTTACTTTCTGGATATGCCTCGTATATTAAGTGTGATCCTCGAGAGAAAAACCTTGATTACCTTTTATGTTAAATAGTTCTATTGAGAAATATAATAGATTTATTTAATTAAGGTATAACATAAATCCATGTATATTAAAAACTCAATACCTTACTTGATAACCTTCTATGTTAAAAAGTTCTATTCAGAAATTATATAGATTTATTTTATTAAGATATAACATTAATAAATATATATTACAGGTGATCCTCTAGAGTCTAGACAAAAATCTCACTTGCATTATCTTTTATGTTAAATACCTTAAGTCATATTTCGTCCGTCACAGATATAATTTATATTTAGTATTATTTTGTATAGCTAGATTTGTATTTATTAGGTATTGTTTGGTTATAGGTATTTTATCAAGTGTTTATGTCAGACATTTTTGGAGTAAAATCTTTCATTTGGATTAAAAAAAGCTAGGAAAGAGACGAGGTATTATCGTTCAGATTGTAAAGCAGTTTTTTTTTGCTATGCTTTAAAATTTATCATCCCAAGTGTTTTTTTTTTTGTAAAACTATATGTTCACTACCCCTGATGTAAAAAATTATATAAAAACTCTTGTGAAATTTAATCTGACAAAATTCACACTATGAAAATTGTAATAAAAAAAATTCTGCATGTTTTAAGAATACAGATAGAAAATACTTAAGGGTAAGGGGGTTAATAGTGTTGTAAATGTGAAATTTCATAAGTCCTAATGCTGCAATTTGAGGATCACCTGTATTAGAGTGTATAAGAAAAATAGTACTTTTATGGGTGGTGGAACGGAAACAGGTCGAGCTGTAAATCTAATGACATCTGAGATGTAGGTCGAAGTTCTGAATCAGCGAAAGATAAACAATCCGTACCGAGAGGATCTAACAAATGTAAACTAGACGATAGATTCATCCTAGCTCCATCTAAACTAGATTCACTCACAGACAACATCGATTCGTTTCGGCTCAAAGTGCTCGCGCTGCTGATGGGTAGATTTAAGTCCGATGTATTTAATAACGATTGTCCGTCACAGTGAACAGCGTTCTCGTTTGGATTTAACGTGACGTTTTTACAAGACTCCACCGCTGTTAAAGGATTTATGTGACTGTTATCCATGGTTAAACCTAATGATTCCGAAGTTATTTGATAATTGCTATTACTTAAAATAGTATCACTTGTCGGCAAGTGTATTTTATCACCATCAGAGCTCATATCACTGAGAGCGTCAACAGGAAGTTGTAGATTTTTCGAAGGTTCTATTTTCCTAAAAGGAGGCAACGAATCTCTACCATATCTCATTTCGTTATACTGTGCGCTCGTAAAGTTCAGTTTGTCCGAATCAATTTGCATATCAAACCTGCTGTCATTAAAATCGTAGTTTTCAGGTCCTACCGTTTCTTCGCACGCATTCTGACCATTACAAGATAAATTATTCTTTAAGTTGATATTATCCGTATCTAAAGAGATATCTCTCTTCATATCAAAGACCAAGTTATCCACCATTTTACTCGGACAGTCAAATGTTAAACTATCATCGCTAGGTACAGGTTGGCTCGAAGAATTGATAATTAAATTTTGTCCGTTAATTTCTTGAGGTATGTCCATTTTTGACAGTTCCGCGATATTGGCTTGCCACGGACTAGATGGTGTACACTCGCTTATTCTACTCTGTTTTTGCAATGCTGAATCCCAATTTTTAAGATTATCGACAGTTTGCGAAAATGACGCATTGTCCATAAGCATTTCAGAATTATTCGAAAGCCAGTTTTCGTCGTTTGTGTTGGAGTTTTCATTGGAATCTCGGGTGCCGATTGGTATCCATTTACGTTTACCCACATTTGTGGTCCATTTTTCCATCGGGTCTTTGGTAGCACAATCGTCGACTTGGATTTTGTCACTTTTCGCATTCGTTATCCAAGAGGAAGGTGTGGTGATTTGCTGTTGAGGTTCTTCACTTTTTGATTCAGCAACGTTAGTTATCCAAGAGGGTGTTGTAACTGGTTTTGGCACAGGTTCTTGGTTTACTTTGATGTGTGTGCAATTGCCTCCTTGTTCACCCAAGCACTTGATAGCGTTCATATTTAATCTGTACTTTCCAGGAGAAACATCAAGCATTCTGCAAGAATAAAAAGAAAATATTTAAACAGTTTCTTAAGTTATACACTGACGCAATGTGACAATGAATTACTTTCTTGTTCCACTAATTACATTAATTACCGCTACACGTGTGTCTACCTCCTATCCCGAGGCTCTCTTCAGGTGGAATGAGTGAAGATAGCCTCTGGATAGGAGGTCAACACACATGTAGTGGGGACTAATGTAATTAGTGGAATAACCAAGTAATTTAAAGTTTAATATTCTAGCATGGAGTTCCATCAAGTTATGGTCAAATGGGACTGAGAGTTGTTCTGTCATAAGCTGAAGTGCGAGCAAATTAGTGATTTGATGGGTATCGAAATTTGACTATTGATGTTGAAAAAAAAAAAAAAAAAATGCAAAATGATCTTTTACATACTGTCCACGTATGGCTCTATGAAATATGTCAATTTGCTGATGTGGTCAAGACCACACTGGAGCATATAATTTACTCTAGCCTGCTACACTATATCATATGGGTGGCTCCTAATGTATACGTTGCACCCCTAATGCATATTGCATAATTGACAGTGAACATATTAAATGATGGGTGTAGAGATATAAGGGGCTGTAACACCATCCCAGCAGCCCAAAAGTCAACCTCATCTGCGTGCGGTACACCTGCTAGTGAATTAACGAGGCCTTAGTGACCGAGTATCGGCGATATATCCGTCGGTGGAAACCAACATCTTTCCACATGTAAAGCAAATAAAATGACTCCTTCAGGGGCAGTGAAAGCTCTGCGGGTGGTCTCATCATCTCAGTTCTTTTGTGCCAAAGGATAACCACTGCAGAGTTGCATCCCAAGTTGGATCGGGAGCGTGACTGCTCCAGCTTAATTATACGCAGTCGGTAAAGGTCTACTACATGTGGAAACATTTTAGTTCAACTACATAAAAAGATAAAAAAATTAGAGATTTGCAAGTAGACAAGTTAACACATTTTTTGCGGGAAACGATAAAACTCGTTCTATCCCGTTTTATAGTAGAGAGCGGGAGACGAGTTTATTCGTTTTGGTTTGCCAAGCGGTGGTATGCGGGAAACTTGTAAACACGGTCGCCAAATGGGGTGGGAACTGCGCGTTATCTATTGTAAGGGGTACCTAACGCATCTACCTGTTGATACAATGAGGTTGGGTGATAACAACACAAAAGGCAAAATAAAAATAAAAGCGGTTATGTTTACAAAAAAATATGTTTCAATGATAACAAATCGGGATCTTGTTTTAGCATTGTTGATCGTTTCTCTAGTGACTCCAGTGTACTGCTTTCGTTCGGAAGTCTTAGTATCGTGTTTCTGAGTTCATTCTGCTTTTACGAAGTATTTTATTTTGTTTTGAATTATCGAATTTTCGTAGAAAATACCTAACTATCGTGGTGTATTTGTTCAAAAACTTTTTTTACTTCGCCACTTTTTACTGCCACTGTTTTTTTTGTGATAAACTATTTTTGAAAGTTAATTTTATTGTCCCTGAACATGAATCAGGATGCAAACGAGAGTGATGATGAATTGTTTGCTGACAATTTATCTAATTATTCCTGCCAAAGCGACATAGAAGATTTTTCCGATTCCGAGGATGACGATGATAGTGAAGAAGATATTATTCCTCTGCCATCAACTTTTTCCCGAAGACGAATTTATAAGATTCTTATAAGATCTATTGAAAATTTCGTAATTATATTGTAATTTTATGTGAATAAAATAATTTTGATGGTGAAAGAGTATTTTTTTCTATGTTTACCTAGAATGTAGTAATTTTGTGTGAGTAAAAAATAGAGCAACCCATATTTTGCATAATAAAGATATAGATAGTTCTATTCTTAGTAAGATACAAAAAGTTTTTCGAAAAAATACTAATTAGTTTGAGAGATATGGTTTTTTTACGAAAGTCTAATTTTGGCGCAAAAAAGTCTAAAAGTACCCGCATTGCGTCATCACTTGTCGCGAAAAGTACCCGATTACAATGTGTTAATAGCTACCTGCTTTCAGATTGTGGCAAATCGAAAAAATTTGTACTTACTTTCCGATCGGCTCGCTAATAATGCATGAAGAGCTACTTTTGTCTTCGAACAGTAGACACGGCATCAACCTCTTGAGTTTAATGATTAACGCCGCCAGCTGTCTTATAAAAACTGCCGCTTGACATTCTTCAGACGTTCGTTCGATAATACCGACGAGACTCACAAATAGATTTCTTTCCTCTTTACTTTCCAGGTCATCGCTGCTGATTATTTTTTCTGTTTCATTCTTTTTCACGTGATTAACCGGTGGAACAGGATTGTTTTGTGGATCGGTTAGAGCCATGTTTGGTTTCGGTTTTACTTTTGGTATAGGATCTTTGGTTTGGTTCTGCGCCCTGTACTTTTCCAACAACTCGACCATTCTCTCCGTAATTGCATGGTCCGGGAATATGAACAAATGTCGGGCCATTCTGTTAGCTCCATGATATGTCTGAAAAATAAAATAAGGAGGACGAATATAGTAATACGTTTCGATGATCTTTAGATTTTTGACATATTGGGTATTAAACATGGTCTGGGAATATGAACAAATGTCGGGCCATTCTGTTAGCTCCATGATATGTCTGAAAAATAAAATAAGGACGAATATAGTAATATGTTTTGGTGATCTTTAGATTTTTGACTTATTGAGTATTAAACATTAAAACACTTTTCTTATTCAAGAATACACGGGATGGTAATGTATGACATGATCGGAATGAAGTGATTAGTGATGAAGGACGTGAATGATGAATGTAAACTTAAGGCTGCTGTGTTGACCGAGATGAAGACTCCTTCAAGAAGAAGAAACAGAGATTGTAACTTGTAATATAATTTTTGATTGCCAGTGAAGAAAATTGGAAACAATAAAGTAGCGCTTTGAGGGCAGACTTTAAGGGCACTGTCGAAATCTAGAATCGAATCTACAATTATTAAGATTAAAATATTACAAAAATAAAATAAGTCGAATGTAAGGATAGATAAATGACTGTTGCGGCCATTAGATTGGGTACTTCCCTGCATGTCCATATGTTTAGAAAAACATATTTGATCAACTGCAAAATACGTCGAACGTAAGGATAGATAAATGACTGCTGCGGCCATTAGATTGGGTACTTCCCTGCATGTCCATATGTTTAGAAAAACATATTTGATGAACTGCAAAATAAGTCGAATGTAAGGATAGATAAATGACTGCTGTGGCCATTAGATTGGGTACTTCCCTGCATGTCCATATGTTAAGAAAAACATATTTGATCAACTGCAAAATAAGTCGAACGTAAGGATAGATAAATGACTGCTGCGGCCATTAGATTGGGTACTTCCCTGCATGTCCATATGTTTAGAAAAACATATTTGATCAACTGCAAAATAAGTCGAATGTAAGGATAGATAAATGACTGCTGCGACCATGAGATTGGGTACTTCCCTGCATGTCCATATGTTTAGAAAAACATATTTGATCAACTGCAAAATAAGTCGAATGTAAGGATAGATAAATGACTGCTGTGGCCATTAGATTGGGTACTTCCCTGCATGTCCATATGTTTAGAAAAACATATTTGATCAACTGCAAAATAAGTCGAATGTAAGGATAGATAAATGACTGCTGCGGCCATTAGATTGGGTACTTCCCTGCATGTCCATATGTTTAGAAAAACATATTTGATGAACTGCACAAAAACATTTGTCGATATCCCAATATGTGAAAGTAGCACATTGGATTTTAGGTGGAGTATAGTGGATGTAATAGGTTAGTCTAAAAGTTTTGAAAGCGACATCTATGGAGCAGTAGAAAAACCAAAATTTCTACGCCATTTTAATATTTCATAAGAACGTACTCAAAATTTCATTTCGATCTGTCAATTCATTCTTTGTTTACAAGCCATTTGAAGTTGACGTGTCAGTGTATTTTTTAACAATGGAAAAATCCGAATATCGTGCAGTGATTAAATTCTTTGTTTCGGAAGGTTTATCGGCTACTGAGATCCATGCAAAGATGGTGAAAGTATTAAAGGAGTCTTCTCCTACATTTCTAACCGTTCACCGATGGGTTTTGGAGTTTAAGCGTGGCCGTACAAGCGTTGAAGACGATCCACGCTTAGGACGTCCAAAAAGTGCATCAACACCAGAAATCATAGCGAAAATACAGGATATGGTATGTAGTGTTTATATATAATCATAAATTTTGATAAGACCTCCCCAGACCTTTCATGCCACAGGACAAGCAACGGTAAAAGCCTCCTCATAATACCTCAACCAATCGCATCTATTTAAAATAATAAATGTATTAGATTAAGACGAGATCAATAGTAAAGTTCTGCTCCTCTCCGGTACAACATTTGTCAGACAGATCCGAGAGACAATGGAGATGTCCCATTAAGGGGGTATTATACTCTAGAAATTTGAAAAAATAGTTTCTTTGTTTTTTTGCATATTCTTAAAGCTTAGTTAGACCTTTAAGAATATGTTCTCAAAAGGAAATTTTAAAATTCTTAATATTTACAAAGTTATAGCTATAAATGAGGCAGCAATTACGCCGCACCGGAATGACTCAGACAATAATCTCAAATCTTTAAACGCGTTTTTCTCCAAAGTATTTTTTTCGACCTGGTCGGCATAAAATCTCAAGTTCTATCCAACCGATTGCCTTCAAATTTGGTATGAAATTTCAATAAATGTTTTTATATCGTCCCTACTTTGGAAAATTTAAAACCATCTTTTTAACTATTTAAAAAAAAAAAAATTATTTTTGTTCAGACAGCCACCATTTTAAGATTTTTTTTTCTTTGGTACCAACTATAACGACATTATTTCTTATCAAGAAACTGTGTATGATTTTTGTTTCGGATTTATGAAAGGGTTCCAATCATGTCGACCAGCTCACCCCCCTTTTTATACGATAAGATATAACAGTTGATAACATCTTGAATTTTCTTAAAATGACTGAATGAATTTTTCAGAGATATGCCAGTTGACAAAAAAATATAGGTGTATTTGTTAATTACCTTCCTACAAAAAGGACAGATTAATTTCTTCCTGTGTGAGGTCACAGGGGGCGGTGTCCTTCCGAATATCTGTCTCGTTGCCTTTTCTATCTTGGCATAGTCCTCCAGTTCCTGTTTGTTCTCCTCGCTGGGCAGAAGTGGAAGTGCTCCATTGTTCTCTGGCTTGCTGGGGATATTCACTGCAAGGTCATCTTCAGGGTGTTCATAGTCCTGGGTCATGTGACGAGGTGGCCTCACTTGGCGACCACTCCGAGTTACAGAAACCACCTGTAAAAACCAAGACATAGATTAAGGCTTTGTTTCAAGGAAACATCTGATAATATATATTAATTTACTGTATAATCAGGTAAATTAAGAGGCTGAGGAATCTTAGGTTTGAATGTTGGGTATGCTGGACAGATAAAGATGGGATATAATCATCTCTTGATGACCTCCGTGGCCTAGTTGGAGAGACAATGATCTTTCACCTGGGAGTTTTGGGTTTGATTTTAGAATGCACCTAAAAAAAACTTGTTTCAGTTTGGTTAAAGTTTTTTGTTTTTGAAAAAAAAACTTGTTTCAGTTTGGTAAAGGTTTTGGTTTCAGTTTAGTGCATTTTTTCAGTCATTGTTTACCCAAATTGCTTGACCAGGTATTTTTGGTGTCATTTTAAAATTGGAACAAAATAAATTAGTTTTTCAGTACGTTACGCTTTTTTAATACCACAAAGGAAAAAAATGCAATACAAACAAAAAAAAAGGTATTTTCAGCGTATGGCGGCGATACAGTAAGACGACCTCCGTGGCCTGGTGGTAAGACACTTGTTTGCCGATCCGGAGGTTGCGGGCTCGATCCCCGCTGAAACACAGATTTTTTTAAATAGGATTCCAGTCTGGTTAACACTTAGGGCCTATAAAAACATCTTTCTGGTTGGTTGGAAGAGATTGCCACATGGCAATAAACTCGCCAGGTTAAAAAAAATGAAATGGTAGCAAATGGTAAGTTCTTAATTGTTTTTACCATCTGTATTCAGGTAACCTGCAGATATATTGTATATTCATTTCAACCCCAACTGCTTTTATATGGCGTTCAACCTTCAATCTATTTCCAAGTGGACTAAGGAGCACAGCTAATCCTACGAAGTGTCAAGCAATCCTCATTGGCAGTCCTTAACTTTTCAGCAAATTCAACGCTAACTTATTTGCTCTTTAGCGGGATCCTTTATTGATACGTCGTGATGATTATGATTGTTTTGTATTTAAAATAAAATACGTCGATTCAGGAATGCGGAAAGTGAGAGTGAACAATCAATGAACAGTAAACAGCAATGAATGGTCAAGTGAATAATAATCTTTATTTGTCGATAAGTAGGTATTTATAGATGTGCGTGAATGCGCCCGCAATATATACTTTATCTCACTCCTGCGCGTGCAGAGGTGTTTGCAGACGTTGCGGATAATATAGTGGGTAGAATATTTATCGGCGAAAACGGTGAGACAACACGATGCGTTCTCTTTCCACCGTGGAATGTAACGTAAATATTATTTGCGTGTAAACAATATTGATGTTCTGGTATGCGACCTTTGTACATGTCCGAAGGTTGGTTCGTCGGTCGTTGACCGTGCGTGTTGACAATATTTAGGGACGACGGTATTCCCTACAGCTCCAATATAACTCAATGATTCTACCATACAATTAAATAAAACAGTTAAAAACATAGCAGTGTTAGTGGATAACACTATCTCATGGCGAGATCAAATAAATGAGGTAAGGTAAAATATTTTTTTCAGCCATCATTATCTTAAAGTCTTGCAAAGATTCCTGCCTACTAAAACTAAAATTTTCTTGTGCAATCTCTGCTCTTTCCAATTATGGTCCCAACATCTTTTATTTGAGTATTACAGAGGCATAGTAGGACAAACTAGTGTCTGTTACACTAATTTACACAGCTGTTACATTAATTTACATTTTTTTTGTTTAAATCCAGAAACTCTAACGTAATTTCAAATATGGCAACACATTCAAATACCAAACATGCACTATTGTGTGCAGTGGTATCATCTGGTGATAAATATTGACAACGCTACAAGCTTTCAACCGACATCGGGTCAACATGTCTGGACAGCGTGGGCGCGTTTTGAAAATTGGGGTAAATAATCTTTAAATATCTTATTAATCACTACATGTAGAGAAAAATTATTCAAACCATTTTAGTTGTTGATAATTCAGCTATGTAAATATTGTTCTTGTTTTAGATTATAGAATAATTTTATAGCGCTTTTTGCGTTTTATAAAAATTGATATTTTGGCAATGTAACTAACGTGTGTGTTACATATAAAAAAACCTATAAGAACAAGTTGTGATTTTTTTTCTTCAATTTTCCTTCATAACTTACCATATAACAAGGAATCACCAAAGAAAAACGTTAATATTTGGATAATTAAACTTTGCCAAGATAAGGGTTAAAATGTTTATCTAGGATTTGTCTTTGATCTAGTCAAGTAAGACCACATCACTTCTCTTAGCAAGAGCTTAATTGGTTGAATGTATGAGATGGACACAGAATTTACATAAAGTCACTATTATATCTTTACCCGTCTCGCCACCCCGCCTTATCTCTCTGAAAATATTCAGCATCTTTCCAATCACGAACTTGCCCTACGTTCAAGCAGAGATTATTTATTAGATTCCTCAGTTCTCCACTCTTTTTTATGTCGTCTCCACATATCTTGCTCATGAATTTTGTATAAATTAATAATTGGTCAAATTTTTGCGATCATGTAATGACTGCAAGAATCACGTTCACTTCCAAATGTGATGACGGCAGTGCTGGGGATATACTGGTTCAAATGTGACGACGGCAGTGCTGGGGATATACTGGTTCAAATGTGACGACGGCAGTGCTGGGGATATACTGGTTCAAATGTGACGACTGCAGTGCTGGGGATAAACTGGTTCAAATGTGACGACGGCAGTGCTGGGGATATACTGGTTCAAATGTGACGACGGCAGTGCTGGGGATATACTGGTTCAAATGTGACGACTGCAGTGCTGGGGATATACTGGTTCAAATGTGACGACGGCAGTGCTGGGGATATACTGGTTCATACATGTTACTTTAATTTGCTATGTTATATCACATGTGTGGCCCACAGTGTGCGCATTACACCACTCAATATCGTGTAGTTGGCCGAGATTCCGTTAGTATACTTATTTTGTTAAACATTTCATTTTCATAAACTTTTACTTGTAGACAAAACAAGAATCACCTACAAGACTTTACAGAACAGAAAAGATAGAAAGAAGAAGGGAATATTTTTAAGAACCTGTTTAGTCTGTGAAGTACCCTGGATAGAAGGCTTTGGTTTGAGGGTGCGTTTTGCTTTCTTGCTTTCTTCACTTTCATTATTTACACTGTATAGGTTCAGATCTTCTGGGTACACCACCCTGAAAAAATGAAAATAATATAATAAAATACAACATCAAACATATGTTATATATACACTACCTATGCACTACCGCTCATACGCACTACCGGCCATAAGTCTTCGCCACCCCCTAATAATTGAGTTATTCGCGTAATTATGCAACATTACGCTGAAAAATGTTTAAAATACAATAATTATAACTGTTTTCCATCGTATTTGACAGAAATCAAGTGGGTATCGATGGGGATTGGAATTTGGGAAGCCTTTTGTTCATAAACTGGCTTCTTACAAAAGTCACCGTTTGCTATTGTCTGTCATTCAGAAGTCCAAGCGAGCTAATCCCTTCATTGTGTCAGGTTTACAGGTAGTAGGGATAACAATTCACCGTTACGTGGATTATTTGTCTAATTTACTTTTAGCTTTCAGTCTTCAAATGTCCTTGATAAAGTGCACTGTGTTCATTTAAAAATTTTCAAAAATCTCGTATCAAAATGGTCAAAACTAGAAATTATTATGCTAAAATCCGTTCGATGATGGTGGCTGTATCGGACGTGTGCCGTCACCCGTGTGTGTGTGTATGTGATATGAAAAAGACACTGTGTGTAGATCTGTATTATTAAACTTGTATGTTATAATTCATTCTAATGTTCCTGTATTTGTATATGTTAAATGCTATATTATGTTATAATTGTATGTAAATATGTATGTGTGTTTGACTCCGATCGCATTCGCGACCGCGCTGGAAATAAATGACTTGCAAAGCGGTTCGATCGGAGTAGGTCCAGGCTCAGTCGGCGTAAGCAAGGCCCAGACCCCGAAAGTTGTTGTATTTCGCGGACAATGGGCGCTTGTGACGGCCGATTGACCATTAATATAGAGGGCCCCACAATTTGCAAATCACTTCTCACCTTCTGTATTGTACTTGTTGACTTCTCACTTGTTCTTCATTGAAATACACTCTCAGTAATACCGAATTTACCGTGTTTTTACTTGAGACCCGCTACCCTACATCGACTGCCTGAGAGGAATCTCTCCCTGCTCTTCTTCTTTTTCTTCTGCTGGATCTTCGCTACGGAATTCGCTAGCTCGATTCTCTGAGCGCTACGCGGCGACCATCCACCTATCTACAGTCTTTGTACCTGTCCGGTACAATAGCTTTTTCCAATATAGGTAAAAATGTTAGTGAAATTGCCAGAGAAATGAAGATTCCTAGGAGAACAGTTGCCTGTTTTTTTGAAAAAGTACGCTTTTGGAGGATGAAAACCGATCAGGAAGGCCAAAAATCCTGTTGGATTGCCGCCAAAACCACCCCAAACCATAACAGAGCTTCCTCCGTGTTTCACTGAAGGCACAAGACTTCCTCCATGTTTCACTGAAGGCACAAGACTTCCTCCATGTTTCACTGAAGGCACAATTCTGATGCCCTCTCTCCCTCAAATCTTTGTAATTATTTTATTTTATTAATTTTTCAGCGTAATATGGCATAATTACGCAAATAACTCGATTATTAGGGGGTGGCGAAGACTTATGGGCGGTAGTGCATATCGTCGTCATACAAGAGAAAGTGATCAAGTGCATTTTTCGCGAAAACGTGATTAACTCTTTCCCCGCGGGGAGCACAAACGCCTGTGATCTGACGACAATCCAAGTTTCAAATCACAAATACTTAAAAAAAATGACACAAAACCGGAATAAAAATTGAACTAAAATTTAAAATAATCTTTATTCTAGCGACATCTCTGAAAACCTTGTCAAATAATATATTAGTTTATGAGATATTGTTGAATAAACAGAGCGCCGAATATTTTTGGTTTCTCAATATTTCCAGCATTAACGACCTGTCGCGCGGATCGAGTCCTGCGATGAGTCTCTCTTACGTAAATAAACATTACTAAGCCTCTCTTACGTAAATAAACATTACTAGTGCTATATGCATTTGATTGGGTGAGTGTCATGAAGCATTGACTTGATCGTAGCATTCCTTTGTTTATTTAACGTAATGTTAAGTTTATCTCCTTTATTTAATGAGTCTCCTTAAGAGTAATGACTATTATTTATTATCAGAAAATTACTTATGTGTCATGTTTACTTGGTGTTGTAATCAAATATCAGTGGTTCTAAACAAAATATGTGTTTAAACTTAGAAATTAAAAAACGCTGAAATTGTGCCGCGCACAGGATTCGTGGAATTTGATTTTTAACGCGGTGAACAGGTTAATGACTATCTGACACCTTACTAACATAATGGTAGCCTGGAAGAAATAACGCAGCAAGAACTTGGAAGAATAATAATAATATCTTGACTTGTTTAAAATGACCACCTGCATTGATGTTTATTTTTTTACAAGCAAAATTGTGTGAAAATTTCCAAAAATATTATTTCTTTATTTTGAAAGCAATGAACATTTCTATACACCCAAAAAAAATCACAAATGTGAATACGTTTATTTAACAAAAAAATTTAAAACAAAAGTGTAAAAATGGTTAAATGGCTCTCCTGAACATTTTGCATTTTGTTAGTTGGTCACTTTCTCTTGTATGACGACGATATGTGGTCCATAAAAAATGTAATAACAATAAAAAGGACAATTTATATAGTGCTGTTTAGAGAGCAGACTCTTCTCAAGGGTGATTTAACTCGAGATCCGAACCCATTATTATTGACAGGTTAAAAATATTACAAAAAAAAAAAACAAATTGAGTGTAAGAATACAAGGGTGATGGGCTGTGACTTTCCTGCATCTGCATAAATAAAAAAAAACATATTTGGTAAGAAAACCGCTGAAAACTTACCAGTACAAAGGAATTTAAAATTTGAATAATACAGAAATAAAATCAACGAATAATTAATTACAGAAACTTGGTAATAAAAACAAATTTTTTAACAGAGGTTGTAAGAAAATTGATTTGAAGATCTATGAACAGTATATTACATTACCTGTATACAATGCGAGTTTTAGAGGTAGGGTCATATAGCACATTATTTTTATTTTTTGGTCTAGCTACAACATTACTTAGAGCATCTGTTACAACTCTGAGTTGCTCTCCATTTAATCTCTCCACACTAGAAAAAATCAAAATAAATTATGATTAATTATAATTGTAGATATAAAAAAGTAAAACAAGTTTTACATGTTGGAAAATTATCACATGTTTTTGACTATATAGGTAATTTTTTTTTCAAACTTGTTGCCATGTAGATTTGTGTCAATGATGCCCCACATATCGAAAGTATTGTAGCCTTCATCTTCATTTGGCTTTAGGTGTAGTGTACGTGTCAAGTGTTCATATACCATAATAAATTTTGATAAGACCTCACAAAAAGGATTGTCTTTAAGTGCTTCCTTAAACTGTACACACTACCCATATCTCTAACACTAAAAGCTAAACCATTCCACACCTCAGGACAAGCAACAGTAAAAACTATTATACGAGGCCTATTCAGAAAGTAAGTGTACTGAGGCTCTCACGACCGGATGGATTTTATTTTCGACATGTTGGCTACACTTCCGTGTAGCCTGACCCTTCCCCTCCGCAACGAGACCGGTTTGAGGTCATTACGTTGAGAAGTGTCGACGCGACAACACGTTTCGTGAAAAATGTCAAACCAATCTCACGCCAAGTGCGAAATTTTGTAAAAAGACAAGAGTTTTTGAGGCGCTGCAAACTCCATGGAGATGAATTTCTCCGCTCCATCGTTACTGGAGATGAAACTTGGGTTGCACACTACACGCCTGAAACCAAAAGGCAGTCTCAACAGTGGCGTCACACCTCTTCACCCTTCGCCAAAAGAATACCACAATTTCAGCCAAGAAAATCATGGCATCCATATTTTGGGACTGTCAAGGCATAATTTTAATTGAATATATGCCTCAAGGGGAGACCATCAACTCTTCAAGATACTGTGAGACCCTAAAAAAATTGCGGAGGGCGATTCAGAACAAGAGGAGAGGCATGCTGACAAAGGGAGTCTGCCTGCTGCACGAAAATGCAAGACCACACACGGCCAACGCCACGAAGGAACTGCTCGCCTCATTTAAATGGGATGTCCTGAACATTTCGCGCATTCCCCTGACCTAGCACCTTCAGATTACTATCTCTTTACCTTCCTGAAGCTGCACATGGGTGGAAAAAGGTTTTTCAACCGACGAGGAGGTAAAGGAGGAGGTGGAGAAGTGGAGGGAGGAGTTGGCGGGAAACTACTTCGAGGAAGGCATCAAAAAGTTGATACCCCGTTTCACCACCTGCATTGAGAGGAATGGCGACTATGTCGAAAAATAGCTTTCATATGTACTACGGTAACCACGTAATTTTTTTTTTAAATAAAAAAAATTGTAACCTACAAAAATTCAGTACACTTAATTTCTGGATATGCCTCGTACTACCCCACGGTTATTGGATTAATTTGGAACAATCAATTTATTAGATGAAGAACAAACCAACCACAAAGTTTTACTCCTTTCCAAAGGAACATCCCTCAGACAGATTTGAAAGGTACAATGTACACAAGTACACCTGTATATTAAGTGATTGGAGAAAGAACAGAAAATGTTGTTTATAGTTAAGGCATTAACGTTGTGGAGGTTTAAAGACATGGTAATTTATTTTTATCAAACACTGTTTATTCCACTTTTTTGTGACGGTATAACCCTACCGGTTTCAAGGCTTTCATCTTCAGGGGAGCACAAACAAGACTAAATTATGTTCGAACTGGTACCGATATATACGCTTCAACGGTTGGGGGCTGAGGGATGAGGGAGACATGGGACAATTTCGACCAAGAGCGGAGAGATTTTTGAGATATAACTGTTCAACAGATGTTCGGATCGATGTACTGACTTAGAAATTTCTAGGGCCTCTAATCTGTCC
Source organism: Odontocerum albicorne (assembly GCA_949825065.1). Classification (NCBI taxonomy): domain Eukaryota; kingdom Metazoa; phylum Arthropoda; class Insecta; order Trichoptera; family Odontoceridae; genus Odontocerum; species Odontocerum albicorne. The sequence continues at coordinate 1,767,658 of OX463852.1, read as the reverse complement.
AATTTATTTCCGTTACTACTGATATGTAAGAATTTGGCATCATCGATAAAAAAAGTATGGTTTTCACGGTGACAATGATTAGCCATTTCAGAATAAATTAGAGGATTTGTTAAGGCGGATATGTGTTCATGAAATCTCTTTTCAAAAGATCTTCCTGTCTATATAGGAAAGACAAAAAGATCTTTTGAAAAGAGATTTCATGAACACAAATCCGCCTTAACAAATCCTCTAATTTATTCTGAAATGGCTAATCATTGTCACCGTGAAAACCATACTTTTTCTATCGATGATGCCAAATTCTTACATATCAGTAGTAACGGAAATAAATTGGACAGATTAGAGGCCCTAGAAATTTCTAAGTCAGTACATCGATCCGAACATCTGTTGAACAGTTATATCTCAAAAATCTCTCCGCTCTTGGCCGAAATTGTCCCATGTCTCCCTCACCTCTAAGCCCCCAACCGTTGAAGCGTGTATATCGGTACCAGTTCGAGCAGCATTTAGTCTGGTTTGCGCTCCCCTGAAGATGAGGTGAAAATCTTGAAACCGGTAGTGTTATACCGTCACAAAAAAGTGGAATAAACAGTGTTTGATAAAAATAAATTACAAGGACAGAAAATCATGATGGTCTCCTCACCTTTGGTATTGATTTCCTGTTTGTAACACGTGGACTGTTTTTTGAGGTTGTGAATCCTTCCACCTGAAATTGTAAACAAAATTATTTAAGGCAAATGCTAGTATTAGTATTACAATCTTTTCCAACCCGAGGGTGGTAGGTTAGATTCTCGTTAGTACCCATTTTTTTTTTAAATGGTTCCTGTCTGGTTTTCACCTTTCTTGTTAGTTAGAAGAAATTGCCACATAGTAATAAACCTCCCAGGTTGTACTGTATCAACTAAAGTGTAATACTATTTGATAGTCTCGATGGCAATTTTGGTTTGAAACTTGTCTTCCATTTCTCCTCAGTGAGATACAGGCAAAAGCCTAGTTTACTGGGGACACGACAAATGAAGGGCAACAAACCCAGATCCATTAAAATTGTGTGTCCGAATTAAATTACCTGTTGTTTTATCACAAATTATGTATATTTCTTGTCATGTGTAAAATAAATAAATATAAATTCAAGGGTTTTGGATGGAAGACACGCATCGTAGATAGCGTTATATATACCAACACGCAATGCCCTATTTGGGATAGGCAGAGAAAACTGATCTCCACATGCCTTTTATCCACGCACACAGCTTTTGTCTCTTCCCTATTCATACATCACATACACTCTTTTTTCTTCAATTTTCATCTTTCCCTCCGTTAATTATTTTCTAATTACAGGCAACTATTCTAGATTTATAAATGTTTCATTTACGAACAAGTATAACATTTCCTCAAGTTACCAACAGCAAAATAGATTGAGTCATTCACAAAACAAAATACCAAATATTACAGTCAACAAAATTACAAGATTAAAAGTCAACTTTTTAAAAATATATTCATTACAATTATTAACAGAAAATTATCATATGATTATTAAAACAAACTGTTCTTAGTAAATAAAAGTAATCAAGTCAGTATAAAAATGTTACTTTAAATGTCACATCACGGTAATCCCACCCGACCAAGCATAAGAGAAAAAAAAGGATTCCCCGGTGTCTGGAAAACAACAAATATGGCCATATATATATATATGCATATGGCATAGTCAGGCGTTTTATAAGATCACATTTAAATCCCTCAGCCATCTGTTGGTTTCGGTCGTCAGTTTGTTTATATCCTCCATTGCTCCGTGGAACCTGTGTTTAGGGCATCTCTTATAATGTGGTGTAGGGTCTGAGCCGCAGCACCGCAATCAGTTTCTCAGTTTCTGCTGGGCATGCTATAACTCCTTGAGCGTAAGAAGAGATCTGCGTCTCCTGGTATACATTGTCAAACTCGTTCGAGGAGTTGTGAGCTGTCCAGCATTACTACAAAGATTAGCGTTAAATGTTCCTAACAATTACACTAGACGGCGCCGGCAAGAACTGTTCTCAATAACATACGCAAGAACGGGTCTTCCAGCCGCTATGCCTGTTGGAAGGGCCTTAACTCTTCTGAACGGGACTGCTTCGGATATTGACATATTTCATATCACATTACCAAAAGGAAAAGTAAATTTTCTTCTAAGATTGAGCGCGTTAGAAAGCACTCATCTATGTACTTAAGTGACTGTGAATATATGTGTATCATATATTTGTGTGTATATATATACACGTATGTATGCATATGTATTATTTTTTATTTTATATAGTTTTTTAATTTTTTTCTATGTAATTTCTCTTCTTTTTTAATGTCTTGTATTTTTCAAATTGGGCTAAGCCTGTTTTGAAAAAATAAATAAATCACAACTGGGGTCATCGATGTAGCCCCATCTGTGGCGCTCGGCTGCACTTCTGCTGCAGTCTGTTCTAACACGGTTCAGTGTTGCCCAATCTTTGCGGTCCAGCTCAAAGCCGGCGACCCTCTTATATGGTTCCGCAATTAGATATTTATTTCTTGTGTCCCCATTTCCCCATTCCTCTGTCCAGGCCTGTTCGACCGTGAACCCATTGCTCTCTAAGGCCTGTGCCCAGAAGGGTTTTTGGCCATTTATTTTAGACACAGACGTGTAGTTTTGCATTTGATGGAAATAAAAAAATTAAGCGATTACGAGTAAAGCAAAATAGGTTGTCTGAAAAATAATTTAGGCCGATTACTACTGATGACGTCCAAATCAAGGCTTTGATTGCGAATATTAGAGAGAATAGTGGTTTTTGATATTTTCAGCATATCAGCAATCTCAGTATGTCACATATTTTCATTTGTGGTTATAAAAAAGTGTCGAAGTACTGAAAAAACCACTTATTTTACTTCTTCTGCTTTTTTATCTTGGTTAAGGTCGTATGACCTGTTTATGATGGTGGGCTGTCTTGGGATGATGGCATCCAGCTGTCCTTTCACCTTTTCGGCGGCCTTCCTGGTAATCTCCTGCAGTTAGGGTTTTCAGTCTTAGCGATTCTTGCCAGTCTTATATTCTCCATGCGGTTCACATGATCCCTCCAGAAGCGCCTTCTGCTTCTTTCCCACCTCACTATGTCTTCAACACCACAGACAGACCTTATCGTCTCATTTCTAATCCAATCTCTAAGGGTTCTGCCTGCGATGGAGCGTAGTTACTTATTTTGTTACATCTTCAAAATGACGCAATAAAAAAACTGCAAGCAATTTGGGTAAACAATGGCCAAACTATTACCTTTCATAATAATATACATTCAGCCTGTTTGGAATGAAGTTAACAATGAAAATTTTGCATTGACGACATCTAAGACACTTCGAGAATATCTGAGCCTTGAGATATGGATTTCCGCGTGTATTTCGAGAACTTTTAAAGAACTACTTTAAAATTGATTGTTGTATATTTTTTATATCCATTCTTGTATTTTTTCCAGTGCATTTGGAGGTTTCTGAAGTTGCTGATTCCGTCTTTTATATTTTGTTTTCAATTTGTTGTACACAAACTGTATTCCCCTTCACAATGTCATGAGTGAGATCTGGTTTGGCACAGTGCGGGCTGTCCGACTTTGAACGGCCCCGTATTGTGTTGGTGACATATAGTTTTGTACATTTGTATACATCTTTTTTTTCTAATGATTTTTTTATATATTCTGTTCCTTTTGAAAGTATGAAGTATTCACTACTGGATTTTGAAATTATTTTTATTGTTATGTACCTTGCAATGTACCATTTATAAATAAATCTATCTGAGAAATATCAAACTACTATCCGGACAACCATATATATAAACATAGAGTCTCAAAAATGTATCCACACTTTTATACCACGCTGTTTACTTGAAATTTGTTACAGGAATTTGTCATACTATACATTCGAGTGGAGTTAAGGGATGAGGGGGACTTTTATTTCAAGATGGTGCACCTGCCCACTACCATCATGATCTTAAAGAAAATTTGCCAAACCAATGGATTGGACATAGAAATGGCATTGAATACCCCCCGTTCCCCCCAGACTCCACGCCAATGTACTTTTTGTATGGGGATTCATCAAAGATAAAATTTATGACACAAAACGGGCAACAGTTAATGAATCGAAAGCAGCCATTGAAAGATAATGCGTCTAAATATCAAACCAAATGATTCCTGATGTTTGGAATTCCAAACTATGAACAGTACATGGATCAAAATGGCCATCAATTTGAGCCCTTGTGATAACTAAAAAAATTACCTCTGTCTTCTTTAAATTGGAGCTTTAATCTTAGATATACTCTTAATAAATACAGAATTTATAATAATTTCAAATGTGTACACACTTTTTGGGACACCTTGTATTCAGCATGTTTGGAATCAAGTTAACCCTTCCTTCCCTGTGATGTGTAACTAGTACACATTGCTTCTAAAAACTTTAATATATCTATAAATATAATAAATACTGGGTTCAGATTTTAGGTATTCCTCCGTAATACATTTACGCATTGAATGAAAAAATAATATTAATAATAATTAACACTTATCGGCCACATCAGAGATATTTTGTGAAAATCGGGAATAAATTCACCAATACAATCAAACGTGTGCCAGTGTGTGACGTAGGTATATTCATTCTAAAAAACCACTATGCGTGAGGAAGCGACGCTATTCACGTCTCACTCTCTCTACTTCGGTATATGGGAACGCAAGAAATAGAATCTCAGTTTGCAGTTGTGTTTCTTCCTTCGAGGTATAACATACACAGTGTTAGTCCGTCTCAGGTCTCAGTCACTCTAGAGCATTCGTCTGAGGTGGTCTTTTTGCCCGTTTTGTGAACGTCAGCCGATGTTTTTTTTTCATGTTTTCAGCAATTAAATTTCAATTATTGTCACTTTTGACTTCAAATTTAACTAATTTAAGCGATTGGCTATGAATATTCCTATTTTTTCGATTTTAAATAGCTCATTTTTACATGTGTATTGAATACACAACACTGGAATGGGCGGATTTTTTTAGCACAGGAAGGGTAAGGTTAACAAAGAAAATTTTGTGTTAATGGCATCTATCCAAGAAATACGAAATAAGTCTCGGTAATAAATATATACAAATTTACAAATTAAAATGAATCATTCAATATATATACATACCCAGTAACATCAGGCTGAATAAGTACCTTCCTCACAGGTTTCGGAGCCAGTGACAAAGGAGTTAGAGGAACATTGACATTCAAATTCTTCTTAACGTTGCCACTGATTTTTGTCACGGTTTTTAACTGAACTCCATTTTTCACACCTTTTTTAATAATATTACGAACATTACTCGTCACTTGTCCACCACTATCGATACCTCCTATCGAGTTCGCAATAGGAGTATTCTGAATATGGACACGATTGTTCGTAACATTTCTTATGATATTTTTAGTGTCCGGTTTAAATGAACCAATTTCATTATGTGTGACAATATATTTCCCTGACAACATCGAACCATTTTTAATTCCATTATTGTTTATATTACTCTGTTGAACAAGTCCACTTGAACTGTCGGTAGTAATGACTGAATTATTTATATTTATAGTTCTTATTAACGATGTTTCGAGCTTTGGTTGTGAGCTGGTTTTGATATGGTCCGTTATTAAATGAAATCCTTTATTTTTTTTAAGTCTTATAACTTTGTGGATTGGAACTGTATGAGTTTGGACTTCAACAGGTGTTTCTTCAACAATGCTTTGCGGGATCAGATTGTTTATCGTTTCTGGAGGTGCTATTTCAACGCAATTATCATCCTTTTTATTGGGATCTTTTAAGATTTCCAAATGATATTGAGGCGTTATGTTTTCTATAGAAGTTGAGGGTGTCGGATATTGAACCTGAAGTCCTAAATCCGCTATCTGCTCTGGAGTAAGTGATATTGTGTGAAGTAATCCATCACTTGACTGGAAAATAAACAAAGAAATTAAATATTTTATTAATATTCTCGTACTAAAGGTTTATTACATATGATGTGACTTAGATAAAGACAAACAAATTAATAAATATTATAATTTGTTTTATCAAACACTGTTTATTCCACTTTTTGTAACGGTATAACCCTACCGGTTTCAAGGCTTTCACCTCATCATCATGATGCCAAATTCTTACATATCAGTAGTAACGGAAATAAATTGGACAGATTAGAGGCTCTAGAAATTTCTAAGTCAGTGCATCGAGGTGAACATCTGTCAAACACTTATATCCCAAGAATCTCTCTGCTGCTCGCCGAGGTTGCCCCATCCCTTCCCCAACCCACCGTTAGAAGCGTGTATCTCGGTATCAGTTCGAACAGAATTTAGTCGTCTTTAAACCTCCACAATGTTAATGCCTTAACTATAAATAATATAATTAATAAATAGGAGGCTCAACTCTGAGCAAATTTTTCTCCTCTGTGAACAAAGACATGGTATTTTGTTTGGTAGATCTGAAACGGTTAATAACTACATTTTGTTGTCATGTTTAAGTAATTATTATTACTTGATACACAATGTACTTTTTATAATTTTAATACAACACTTTCGATTATAAGGGGGTCGCATTAACCTGGAGAGTAAAAAATTCAAATTTTTTTAATCTTCTTCGTAGTGTCATGTCAAGTCTACGTAGTGCCATGTCAAGTTCTCATGTGAAGTCCCCCGATGCTTACTCTCAGGTGATAATCAACGCCCAACGTTGATTATCAGCTGAGAGTAAGCATCTTTGTCCCCGGCAGCCAGAAAAAGATCCCCAACGCTCCTTATACCAGTCCAATCACGTATATTGCGGAGCCAGGCGATTTGCCTCCTGCCAACACCTTTTCGACCCTCTATTTTGCCTTGGATGATCAGGTGCAGTAATTTATATTTTTCTCCTCCGAGTGCATTAATTAAATAGCCTTTCGGATTTTAATATTAGTCAGCAACTCTCTATCAACTTTGGCTCTTTAAGAACCCTCGTGTTGCTGACCATATCCGTCCAGGGTATCCACATTTCGAATGCTTCCAGTCGGTTCATACTACCAACTTTGAGGGTCCATGATTCCACTCCATATAATAACACTGACCAAACGTAGCATGTTGTCGAAGTTTCAAGTTTAGATTATCATCGCAGAATACGCTTCTCATTTTATTAAAAGCCGCACGAGATGTTTCAATTCTGCACTTAACTTTGGTTTCTGGGTCGAGGTCTTTCACTAGGATACTGCCGAGGTATTTAATTTTTTTCACATTTTCTATATCAGCACCGCTCAATGTAAGACGTGCTCCTGTCGGCCAAACACCATTAACTTAGTTTTACTCATGTTCATGTTCAGCCCCAGCCTCACAATTCCTCTTAATTCTATCTATAAGCGTTTGAAGGTCGTCAATACTGTCTGTCAGAACAACCGTATCATCTGCGTATCTGATGTATTGATGCATACACAATTTTTTCATAACATTTTGAAATATTAATTAAAATGTAAAAAAAAGTTTTCTTTCAACAATATAATATGTACCAGAAAATTAAACTGGCAAAATCGATAATATGTAACAGAAAAGTAAATTGCGAACACGACATTGACTTTTGATGCAAGTAAATTTATATTATGAGTGCATAGCGATTGGTTGATTTTTCGACTATTTATACTTGTATTTTATATCCTCAATTTGTATTTTCAGGTCACTTAGCTGTGATTTAGTTTAGCGTATTTTATCTTGAGTTTTGAATATTCTTTGGAGTTTTTGAGTAGAGGTGTCAATTTCCCAAAAGTCTGTGTTTTCGTATCTTGCAACAGGCGAATACTGCTGTTTTAATCATTTTCATTTTAAAAAAATCTTAGTAACCATCTCTAAATGTAAGTTTTTCCAAACTTTGGCTGGACGACTAAGTTCATATTTGAAGATTTGTTAAAAAATGACTTCATTAGAGAAAATATGCAAAGTAGTAAACTTTATATGGATATATCTGCCTAGTTCCTGTTTTCTCGGTTGACAAATTCACATACAGAATTTTCTAATTTTTCATGTAATTATTTGCAGCACATACGTATATGTTTTCTCTGTTCTACATATTTCAGAAAACACTAGACTTTTTTCAAATATTTCATTAATATTTGTTCTTCATTATCCTTTTTCTTCCTGTCCTAAAAAAATCCGCGCGTTTCGGTGCTGTGTATATTCAATACATATGTAAAAATGAGCGATTTAAAATCAGAAAAATAAGAATATTCATAGCCAATCGCTTAAATTAATTAAATTTGAAGTCAAAAGTGATAATAATTGAAATTTCATTGCTGAAAACATGAAAAAAACATTGGCCGACATTCACAAAACGGGCGAAGCGACCACCTCAAATGAATGCTCGAGAGCTACTGAAGCGAGCGAACTGAGATTCTATTTTTTGCGTTCCCATATACTGAAGTAGAGTGAGATGTGAATAGCATTGCTTCCTCACCCATAGCGGTTTTTTAAAGAATGAATATACCTACATCACACACTGGCACATGTTTGATTGTATTGGTGAATTTATTTCCGATTTCCACAAAATATCTCTGATGTGGCCGATAAGTGCTAATTATAATTGATATTATTTTTTCATTCAATGCGTAAATGTATTACGGAGGAATACCTAAAATCTGAACCCAGTATTTATTATGATATATTTATAGAGATATTAAAGTTTTTAGAAGCAATGTGTACTAGTTACACATCACAGGGAAGGAAGGGTTAAACATGCTATGCAGATTTAATATGTATTTATATGGAAAAAATCAATACGCATCTCTTCCACAAATCGAGGTATGGGTTTATTTAGAGCCTGTACATGTCTAACATGTCACATTCTATTGAGTTCAATATCTTATTTCTGTCAGTTTTGCAACTGAAAACTTTGCATTGATGGCGGTTATAACATACACTTGTTTCAACTTCCCTTCTTTCAACCAATTGCCAACGGGATGAAACCTAACGATTTGACTTGACATATGTTAGAGAAATATGAATGAAAGTTCTGTCAACACATGACCATGTTTCTGTCAGCTCCTGTCAATGTAACGTACTTAGTTAGTTGGTGTTGAGAGCATAGTCATGGATTCCAACCAACTCTTAGTAAGGTTTTATTAGATATATAAATCTGTACAGGAGCACAAATTTGACAAAAGCTTTGATCAATAGTTAAATTATGAAAGTGTAAAAAAACATTGGTTTTGCTTATATTTTTTCAATAAAAGGGCGCTGAGATTAATGTGAATAGTAGTTTAATAAACGTAATATAACATTAAGGCTCTGAAAAGATGAGCAACTGATCTAAGTAATGTTCTCTCTCTCTCTCTCTTTGAAAAATGGCCGTGAACTCCTATATATGAAGGAGTATACGCCAGTGTCGAGTGATGTCAGCTTCATAGTATCTAGGTAGTTCTATTCATATGGGCGACACGGCACATCAAGCAACTCGGCCCAGGACTACTGTTATCTAGTGAGATACTATGGAGTTAAACTATTTTACAACTAAACTACATAGTTTAAAACTAAATGAATATTTACAATAAGATGATAGTTAAATGTATGTGAGCGAGCGAATGATTTAAATTTAATTTTCTATCGATATTTATCATATATATTATACATATATTTTATTACAGGTTAATTTTGTTTTTGTTAATAAAATGAGTGATGCTATTCAATATGGAAATTTTATTGAGGCTCAACAGGTAGGGAAGATTTGCGGGGAGTAATATTTTTGTTTGTTTTTTAAAGGTCAAAGGGAAAGTATTCAGAGAACAAGAGAAGAAGATATGTTCAAGATCTCCCTCCTCCTGGCCACACTCACATAAAGAAGAGTTCCTTATATGTAGTCTGGCCAGGTGGACAGGGGAACAGCAATGCCCAAAGCGTATTCGGCTTATAGTTGTCGCTTCTCTCCGAGTGCTTCTATAATTGGAAAACCAGGGTTTGATTGGAATATAGGGTTGAATTGATGCATATCTTTTTCCCCTAGTGCGGTTCGAGGCATTCCAGTAATTTGTCCACTCCTCCATCATCGAAGAGCGCGCCAAAGGTAATAAGTCTTGTGCAGATGTGTAATTATATTTGTCTGTATTTCCTGTAGAGGTTGCCTCTTTAGCTAGAGTATCTGCTTCTTCGTTACCCGAAATGCCTCGATGACTAGGAACCCAAGCCAGGGCGACATCAAGGCCCGCCTCTTCAAGGTTGTATATAGTTTCCCTTATATTAAGTGTTATACTATTTGGGGATCGAAATGGGTTCTTTCCTATTGCTTGAAGGGAACTTAGACAATCTGATACAATTAAAGTGTTTGGGATACTTAATTCTAAAGATGTTTGTAATGCTTCCAAGATTGCCAATGTCTCACCAGTGAATGTAGTTGAAAATTTGGGTAGTTTAATTTTTTTCTTGATATTTAAGCTTTCGCAATATATTGCTATTCCTACATGTTCCTCATTAGCAATCTTGGATGCGTCTGTGTAGAAGACAGTCCAGTCACTCCAATGGGTGTTAATGTGGTTGATGAAATCATAATTGGCGTGATAATTCGACTTATCAATACCAAAGGATTCAACAATGCGTGGATTTATAATTAAAGCTTGAAACGGGGTGCAGTATAAAGGAGGAATAGGGGTTTTTTGGACTACCACATTCAACGATGAGAATTTACGATAACTTTGTATTAAAGGGGGGAGTGTTTTGTTTCTCCAAAATATGTTTGTGGGAATGAGATCTGAAAGTGATTTCAATTTACGCAGAAGGGGGTGGGATGTTGTTTTGTATATATTGAGGAAGTATCGGGTACCTAAGAACTGTCTTCGGAAGCAGAGCGGTGGGTCCACACATTCAACCTGTAGGGCATTTGTCGGCGTAGATTTCATAGCTCCAACTATAATTCGAAGGGCCTGAAATTGAATAAGGTCTAGTTTATGGAGGATATATTTGAAGGTAGGGTCCAATAAGAATGACCCATAATCAAGGTGGCTTCTGATGAGGGCGGTGTATAGAAGTCTCAAAGTGGTTGGGTGTGCCCCCCACCAGACTCCTGATACTGCGCGAAGAATATTTATGTTTTTTTGGCAGGTTGATGTTATGTTCTCAGCGTGATTTTTCCAAGATAACCTGGAGTCGAATGTCATTCCGAGGAATTTGTGTGAACTGTGGTTAAGAATAGGGGCATTGTCAATATAAATATTAGTGATAGGCAGTTGTCTTTTCCGCGAGAACACGACAATAGAACTTTTGGAGGGGGAAATATCTAATCCATGGTTTTTGAGCCACTTGGAGAGAGAGTGGAGGGAATTGTTTAATATTTTTTCTGCTATTTTAAAGGATTCATTGGACGCGTAAACCACGATATCATCTGCATATTGTAATACGACGGTATTGAGGGGAACCAGGTGAGCAAGATCTGCCGTATAAATGTTATAAAGGAGGGGGCTAAGGACTGATCCTTGCGGGAGACCCCTCCAAACGGTTCTTGTGAAAGACACCTCCTCCACTGATAGAAAGATGGAGCGTTCTGATAAAAGGTTAAATATGAGGTGGGTGATTTTGTTGGGTATTTTTTTGTGTAACATCTTTTGTTTTAAAATATGTAAAATGACATTGTCATAAGCTGAGGTAATATCTAAGAAAGCGGCTATAAGTGGTTTTTGATAAGTAAATGCGGAATGAATATCAGTAGTGAGAATAGCTAAATTATCCATAGCACTACGTGATTTACGGAAACCAAATTGATTAATATCCAGAATTTTATTGTGTTCTACAAACCATTCAAGGCGGTTTTTAATAAGATGTTCTGTGATTTTTCCCAAAGTTGATGCAAGGGCTATTGGTCTATAGGAATTTCCATCTGAAAGATCTTTACCCATTTTAGGTATTGGGATAATTTTAAATATTTTCCAGGACTTGGGAACTTTTCCTGTATTAAAAATGCAATTGACCAGTGTTAGATAATATTTCCTGGTGTAGGGTAGGGTTTTCACTAAAAAGGAATATGGGATGTTATCCAGCCCTGGGGAGGAGTCCTTTAGGCTGGACAAAACCATGTTGAGTTCATTTTCTGTGAAGGGTGCATCTAGAGGATGATTATGAGAGGGGAGGAAGTATGTATATGGCACGTCATATTGGGTTGGCGATGAAGAAGGGGCAATTTTATTCAAAAAGGTGTGAACCCAACACTCTGTTGGTATTTTATGTAAGCGGGTTGAGTAGATGGACCTAAATTTCTTCACATTCTCCCACACTGTTGATATTGGAGTTTCTGGCGAAAGGGTGTGACAAAACCGTATCCATCCATCTTTCTTCTTCTTAGAAAGCAAGCGTTTTGTGACGGCTTGTACTTTACGAAAAAGGAGGAAGTTTGTCTCTGTCATGTTATTTTTATAGGATTGGTATACTTTTTTCCGGGATTTAACTGCATTTGAACACTCTTCATCCCACCATGGAGGGGGCTGTGGCTTAAAGAAGTGAGGTTTTTTAAGGGGGATCGCGTAGTGAGCCGCCTGGATCATCAACTCCACGAATTTATCATACTGAGTATGAAAATTTTTATGTGTCGGCCATTCTAATTGTTGTATTGAGGCATCGAGGGAGTGGGAGAATTTGTTCCAATTGGCTTTACGGGTGTTAAATTTATAACAAGTAGGGTTAATGAATGGGGGGTGAGGTGATGGAAATGTAATGATTATGGGGAGGTGATCACTCCCGTGGGGATCAGGCACTACATTCCACGATAGCGTAGGGGCTAATGTAGCTGAACATATGGATAGATCTATTGCGCTTGAACTTTGATTCGGGGGTGTTAAGCGGGTGGGTGATCCATTATTCAGTACGCAAAGTTGAAAATCGTCCAGAATATTCATAATTTCAGCTCCAAATCTACATGCTCTAGGTGATCCCCATAGCGTGTGATGGGAATTCATATCCCCAAGTAAGATGATGGGATGAGGTAGTGTTGATATTATATTTCTAAGTTGTGAGATGATGATGGATGACGGGCGCGGGATATAAACTGATATATACGTAATATTCTGGACTCTCGCAGCGACTGCATTGAAGCTGGCGTCCCGAGAACCCAGAACCACTTGCGTATATGGAATGGATGATAAGATGAAAAGGGCTGCTCCACCCCTTCCATCCGCCCTATCGTCCCGTAGCCACGAGTACCCGGGAACATTAAATAATGCCCCCGGAGATAGCCATGTCTCCGAGACGGCGGCCAAAGATGGGCAGAACTCACCTAGCATCAGGAGAAATTCAGCCTTGTTGGAGGGGAGGCTACGACTATTCCATTGCAATATTCCTGATGATAGGTGAGATTTTCTTTCGGCCATTTTTAATATTTAATTAAGGGAGGTCGGTCCGGACCTTCCTTGTATTGCATCTGTTTCTTCAGATGTGTTAATTTGGTAAGTTAAATTTTGTGTTTCGTTTAATATTTCTTTGGCAACGTTGGACGGTATATGAGGAGAATTGTATAAAAGACCAGAGATGAGTGAGATGAGTTTATTTAGTGTTGAAGAAATGTTTGTATCTAGTGATTGTGCAGTGATTGGAGTGTCTCGAGGGAGGCCACATCCATTAAGAAGATTTGTGTTTGGACGCCATAAGAGGCTCTCAATCTCCCTCTTCGTCGAGGGAGTGATATGAGGGCGAAAAGTGGGACCTGATGGTTTGGTGGCATTTATCATTTTTGGTTTCCAGGACTTATGGTGGTTAGCAGAGGGTGTATTTTGGGAAAGTGGGTGCGAGGTTTGTTCACCGTGTGCCGTAACTTCGGCGAAGGATTTCACAGAGGTTGGGGTGGATTTTGATGCTTCCTGGTAAGACATGTTCTGGTCAGTCATAAGGCGTTTTATATTTGTTTGTCTAGTGAATTCCGGGCAGGATCTATCCACTGCCGTATGACGCCCACCGCATGTAATACATGATGGAGCCGTTACGGAGCAGGTTTCACCGAGGTGAGATTGGCCACATTTGAAGCAACGTGCAGATGATCTGCATTGTTGCTTCGTGTGTCCAAAACGGAGGCACTGGTAGCACTGTATGGTTGGGAAATAGTACTTTTCTACCACTAAAGAGTTGTAGAAAGCATAGACCCTCTGAGGTAGGACCTGTCCGTCAAAAGTTAGTACCACTGTTTGTGTAGGGACCCATGTCACACCGTCTGAATTGGTTATTTTGCGGTTAAGTCTTCTGGCTTTCTGGACTCTTCCATAGCCATCCGGTACTTCCAGGTTTTCTATAATTTCCTCCTCCTTCCATTCAACCGGGATTCCTCTTACGAGGCCCATTTTGGTGACCATGAAAGAAGGAATAAATGATTTAAATCCATACTCGGCAAGGGCTCCATTTTGAAGGAAATTATTAGCTGATGGGAATTTATCGAAAGCTACAGCCAATCTATTTCGGCCTATTAATTTTATGCCGTTTCTTGGCGAAATGTCCGGAATTTTATTTTTTTTAAGAAACATCCCAAAGGAAATTGAGTTGATGGATGTTCCTGGTGACTCTGAAGTTTTTTGTACATGTACCACGTAAGGGGATCGGTCATGTTTGCCGTATTCCCTTACCTGGAGATGAGACGGGGTTGTAACGAGTATAGGTGAGGATGTTGTAGGGGTTGTGATTGTTTGAGGTATTTCAGATGGTACATTAAGAGGGGTTATCTTTCTTTCCGGCGATTCTTGGCGGCTCCCTGGCTTTAGGTTCCTTGTTCTCTTTCGTTTAGTTTTATTTTTCACTTCTGTGAAGGACGAGACTGGGATTTCCTCTTCAGTCAACAGCTCACTATCAGAGTTTAAATCTGGTGGTTTGGGATCAGGAGGTTTGTGTGGAATCATTTTGCCTACGTACTAAAAAAAAAAGAAAGAGAAAAAAACGACACGAGGAAAAAAAAAATTTGAAGAGAGAAAAAACAAACTACCTACCTTTGGATCTACGATGAAATCAACCACAAATATGTACACAATCTAAGTTAAAATACAATACGTATATGAATAATGGTAGTATGAACGGTTATTTGTTATATGATCTAAATTAAGATGAATTTAGTGTAAAAAAAAGTTAGTATTTTTTTAACCAAAAATGCACAACTTTCCCGGGCCGACGACCAGAGAGAATCTCTAAGTAATGTTGTAAAAATACTTGGGATAAAAATACAATTATTTTAAATCTTGATTTTGAATGTCAAAACTGACAAAATATAATATATGCGTTCTAACCTAATATGTATTTATAAAATAATACAAATACGACCATAATGTAGCACAAAAACTATGAATATGTATTCAAGATAAATTATGTATTAAGTTAAACATAGATAAACAAACAAAAATTACTAAATAATGTTTTTAGAACGAAAATAAACGAGGGAAAATAATTTTCAAGAGCCAGATTGTTCCAAGTACTTATAAAATTTAAACGATTTGAGACATACGGAACATGTTTGTAAGGACTATAGTCTCGTACATGTTTAAAAGAAGTTGAAACAATCTGGATCTTGGGTACCCAAACACTAACCTGAAACAGGACGATTTCGCCGTTATTCATTGCGAAGTCAATATGAACTCTTCAGTATTTTGTATTGTATAGCACTTCAATCATGAGCAAATGTCCAAAATGTTTCTTAATGGAAAATAAAGCGCAGTCACGAAATTATAACTCAGAAACCCAATCACAAACCCAGTCCGTCATTTTAGAAACAAGAGCATAAACATGAAAGCTTACGCATCATAGACAATGTTGACGTTTCTAAAAGTCAAAGACAATAAATTAAACAAATATTTTTTAGGTATTATATCAATGTACTGTATATTATGACAGTCTATAAACCATAAATGAAAAGTTAATTTAAAAAATACAATGTTAGTAACTTTTCGCATAAAATAATGGCTAATTCTTACTTGACTGTGGTCATATCGTTCGCTTGCTAGCGCGACCTTTACATTGATCAAACAATGGTTAAGGCCGGCAAGTGAATTTAATTTGACATACCATGACTAAATGAAAAAATGCCCTATCGTTCTGTGAACATATGACATTCGGCCCAAAGGCAGTTTGTAAGAAGTTCGGTTATAATCTCGATTAATTGAGAATTCGAACGTAAATGGCTCCATAATCCACAAGATTAAAACAAAAATTTTAAATATTTATGTAGGTAACATAGTAAAATAATTGCTAAAAATCATATATTTGCATTGTATGCAGTTTATAATATAATGCATAGCTTTATTTTTTGCCTTTTTACTTGGTTTAAGCAAATTTTTCACCATATGGTGTATGTTTACAAAGTTATATTATTTTGTAAACATGTATTTCTTGTGCCAAATTGTGGATAATCAACATATCGTGTATTCAAAAACCATTTTTAAGGAGTTATTTTTTTGGTTTTAGGAAGTGGATATTTTTCATTTAATAGTATTATTTATTTTTTTGAAATTACAAGCGAAGTTTTTGACACTTTTGTGGTGTGGTTACCAATTATCGTTTTAATACTTTTGTGACTTTACACATAAAATCAGAAGTGAAATATTTCAAAGGAGTTGCTTTTGGTCTACAATTAGCTGACAATGGCGTAACGTACGATAAGGCTTGTATACATTTTTTGAAGATAGTTTTTTGGAGTGTGATATGATACGTACATATTTTTTTATCATACATTGTTCGTTGTGAAGTTTTTGCAATTAAGCTCGTGATGTGGCCACGGTATAGTGAAAATTTAGCCGAAATCGGATTTAAAATATTTATAAAGCATTGAAAAATATGTAAATACCTACTAATCAATTTGTTCTGCTAATTCTGTATTTAAAAAAAATTTTAAAACTTTACAACAAGTATAATAATCATAACCTTATGCGTTACAATTCAGTGTATTCTATGGCATGCAGCAAATGTTGTACTCGTAATAGCATGTTTCCTTTTTAGTTATTTTTCATACGAAATTATTGTCATGGTATCGAGTAGTGGCTTTCGCTTTTAGAAGAGTTCTTGTGTTAACAGTATAATCACTGGTCTAGAGCATTACTAATAATATGCTCGCTATTTCAATTCATGATCGTTCGTGCAACATTTCTTTATGGTCTAAATCTACAGTTTCTTAAGAAAGCGGTGTCGTTATGTAGCTGCCGTAACAAAACATCGTCTATGCAAACCAATGGCGTTGGTTTCCTAGAGAGCGTTGGTTGTAAGCGTAACGTCAAATAGCGATGCCGCCATTTGCATGACGGCCGACATAGCGGAACAAACAGCCGTTGAACGATTTTTAACGTGTAGCGGTGACCGTTTTAAAATAAAAAATGAGCGTAAACGTAATTTGGACCAGCGAAGATGACGAAATATTGATTGATTTTGTAATAAATAATGAAGCTTTATGTGCAGAGCAAAGACTATAGAAAAGTCCAGTTGAAACAAAATATGTGAAATAATATCGGGACTACACTTGAAAAATCAGGAATGCATATATATATATATATTGTACATTGATAAGGTTTTATTCCTGCCTTGCTGGGGGTTTATATGATTAATGATTCTAACCAAATTTAAAAGAACCTAATGTTAATTCTTCCTTAAAAAATAAAAGCCAAACTAATACTTCATAAATTCGTTCACGGAGCAGTCAGATTTGACAGTCAGATTGATAGTTGTGGGTTCTCATTTCTGCCGTCTGGCGGCGCACCAGGCGGATGCGACGCAAACCGCATTCTCCATTCTCCACCGCAATACGCTCACTGACCGTTTCCGTCTTTTTTTAAGTTTACATATCTGGTTCGGCCGTTTTATTACGTACGCCGCATCACGTCATGTTACGGCCGCTACACAACGGCACCGCTTTCTTAGGAAACCGTAGCTTACTGAGATCAGATATTTTCCCACAGAAAAGTTATAATTCTATCCTTCAGGCGTGACGAATTCTCAATAGATATTAAATAGAATTGGATACAGAATATTTACTTGTCTTACATACTTTTTAAATGCTGACTTAGTACTATTAAACCACACCGCAGTTGAGTTGTTGACATAAAATTCACCGAGTGCTCATGGAGTGATATTTGTTACTTATCACAACTTGAAGAGTTGAGGTCGTCGAGTCACTATTATTTTCAATTTTCTTTTATCTTCGCCCTTCTTTAATGAAAAACTGATTATCTGTTAAATGAATTATTAAATTCAACCAAGTCCTCGATTATTGAAAATTCTTCAAATTTTAAATATAAAATAAAAAATCGTTTGATTTCTCTTTTATCTCAATTAGACGAAAAATTATATTAATAAGGAAACATGAACCCTCCTCGATGAAATAATTTCTTTTTCATTAAGATGATTGGGAAAATATTGAAATTAAATTCACTCACCAAAAAGGTCACCGTTATCGGACATTTATCTGATATATAAAAAAACTTTTTAAAAATTGCCTCAGCGAACCGACCCTCACTACATGCGATTTCAAATAAACGATCTATTCAAAAAATATAGTATATATTTAAAAAGTTATTTAAGTAGCGGAATATATTTAACATTAAAAAAAATAAACAATTTTAAAAGAGAAAGACAGTGAGAACTTTGTGATAGCAACACTAAACAAACTATGATGCACGCTGATTTTTGACAAATCATTTACACTAGTTGCAACCCGTGAAATATTCACGGAAGTAAAACAAATTCTACATTTATGAAAATATATATTCATAAATGTAAAATTTGTTTATATATACAATAAATCATTTATACATCGTCACCTTTTACACCGGTTCAAAAATTGTTAGCTAGGTATTTAAAATTCGTTCAGTATCACGGACCCACCGATATTCAAATTTTGAATTACTTTCGGAGAGAATCCAAGTATTCCTCTCTCGCTCTCTTGTATTCAAAATTCAATTCTCGTATTCTTTCTTTGGCGACAACCATCGTATGGATTTTAGCCTATTTATACTACGATACCATCACACCAATTCCCGATCGGGGTAGCCTGATAGGACAGAGCGCACAGCTTTTCGTTAATTAATAGTCAATTAATATTTCGACTATTTTACCTTATTCACATTCGAATTTGTAAACTAATATTAAATTTAAAAAAATACATACTTAATTTAAATCTACAACAATATTTTTTCTCTGTTTCATTTATAGTTAAGGCATTAACACTGTGTAGGTTTAAGACATTGTAATTTATTTAGTCAAACATTGTTTATTCCACTTTATATAAAATAAACAGCGGGATAAACACTTAATGCATTTAGTCTGTTTTGTTTTAGTGTAGATCTTAAATATACAGATGTCGCAAAAAAATGTATCCACACGGGTGTCGCAAAAAATGTATCCACACTTAAATAGCGTTGTGGTAACCACGGTCGTCACTAAATATTGTCAACACATACGGTCAACGACCGACGAAATGACCTTTGGATATCTCGATGAATTATATTTTACAGTCCGAAGGTCACATGCCAAAACATTGACGCAGCCGGACATCGCGCCGCATTCCATAGTAGAAAGAGAACGCATCACGCTGTCTCGCCGGTTCCGTAAATAGATTGTTTACCTACAATACTATTTACGATATCTACAATACTTCAATTGACCATTTCTGCACGCACAGACGCAAGATAAAAGTATATCGCGGGCGCACTCCCGCGTCCATTCTGAAATGTTATAAATACCCACATACTGATAAATAAAACATTCATTCACTCTCTCCTTCCGCATTGGGATTTAACGTATTTTATTTATTTACCAACAACTACTATCATCATCTCTTCAAACAAGAAGCATTCCGCTAAAGCGTGATGACTTGCTGATTTTTTGGTGTTTCAGATTTAACCGTTGAGAAATAATGGCGGAAACCAGACTAAGTTTTGAACAAAGAAAGTTTATTTTGAAGTGCTACTGGAAGTACGAAAACGCGGTAGAAGACTTTTCCTTTTGGGGATTTCTGAAGAATAAAGTTTATACTGAAAAACCTGAAACCATCGATTAATTACGAGTTGCCATTGAAAGAGAATGCGCCCAAATATCAAATAAAATCATACCCGATGTTTGTGATTCCGTTGCTTCGCGTTGCCAGCAATGTCTAGTGTCTAGACCAGAAACATCATCAGTTTGAAAACAGGCGCTAAGTATAAAATAATAAATTTATGTTGTTTATTGTGAACGTTGAAAGGGAACTGTATGCGAATAAATACAGACTTCATATGTTAATCATTAAAATTGTGTATACATTTTTTTGTGACACCCTATATTTTAATCGTTTCGACGAGTATAATGAACAACTTTGTTTCGCGGAACAGTTTGTTAAAAGTGTGCATAAATAATACAATGGATAAATATTTGGATAAACAGTCGTGGTTAGCATTAGATTTTAAATATGAACTAAAGTGAACGCGTTCTTCCATAAAGCATTCATCTAAATCAAGAGTTCCCAAACTTTTTTCGGCCGCAGTCCCCTTTGAAAAAAACCGTCGACCCCCTAGTCATTTACTCTATTTACTCAAATTAATAAGTTTGTACAGTATTCGATATTAAATATTTCACTAGATAACATGCAACGGTTTTTCATGTCCGCACTTGCTTTGATACGTTCGATAAGAGAATGCACAGACATGTTTGAGCTACATGTGCGAGTATTTTCATGCATTCTTACGTGTGACTCTTTTAATGACACATTTTACCTTTTTGTTCACAAGTTTTTTTCACATAATTATTTTACTTCTTAATTAGGTACCTATTGGAATCATAGATATTTTGAAGTAACAAACAAATAGCAGTAGTAAGGGGGTCTATTTTTGCTGTCGTCGACCCCTAAATGTTTTTATTGAAACTATCGACCCCTAGAAAAATCAAATCGACCCCAGGGGGTCGATATCGATCGTTTTGGGAACTCTTGATCTAAATCGTTCTTGTAAATATTTTAATAACCCATTTATGACTATTTGGACACTCCCTTTGGCTTAACGCCCCTAGGCAAATATCTATTTGGACACTCTTGGGCTTAGCGCCCCCAATGTCTAGGTTTGCCTCTTAGCGAATACGGCTCTGTTCAGGTGTATCGTTATTGGAGGAGTCTCTTTGAACAGTTCATTCTTCATAACCACGTAACGTCGCGTTCATAAAAAATAAAGTTTCGACTTTCTAGTTTCGTCGTTGCTGGACTTCGTCGTCGAGGGTCCCGTCATCATATCGAAGTTAATTCAGTTCGAAAGTGAATCTGTGCCTTAGAGTTTTTTTCTTGTCTCGTTTTACTTTAAGTGAGTGATTGCATACCAGCAAACTCATAGCTGTACTGGATCCGATGACACACCGAAGTGAGACGATCGAAGCGCACCGGATTTTTTTCTTTTTTGAAAAAATATATATGACCGAAGTCATAAGATATCATTATACCCTGGAATATTAGGCAAAAAAATGTTGTCTGTACCATTCGAAGGGAGTAGCACGGGGTTCGAACCGGCGACTTTACGCGCAGAAGTCCAGTGCGGCCATGAACCTCAATATTCTAGTGTAGATCGCGCTGGATAGAGATTTATCTTATCTCCCATAACTTCATGGGTAGCGGAAGAATCGAACTGAACTGAAAAATAAAAAGTTACTTTTTCGCTCATAAAGAAGTTCGCGAAACAAAGGAATATTTAATCGGGGGTCCGTCTCAGCAGCAAATCAGAAGTATGCTATTCTCCATTTTCTCTAATTACCTTCGTTACTTACATAATAATGGGAGACAAGGATTTCCGAAAATCTAAATTTGGACCGCAGAAAGGAAGAACCGCTAGGGATGGGATCCGACTGGATGGGACGGGAAACAAGAAGAAAAACGGACATCGCCATGGGCGATTTATCCATATTTATTTTTACTCTATAATGTTCAGTTTTTTTTGGCTCGTGCAGCATATCATCTGCAGAACTTTTAATAACTGAAATTTAAATTGAGTGCAACCTCTATCTATCGTTTTTGGAGGGACTTATTGAATTAAACGACAATTGCAGAAAACAATAGACGTAGGAATAAGTGAGAAAATTTGGTCATCTCAGGAGTTAAAAGATGCAGGTGTATCGGTTTTGCAATGAGAGGATAACATTTATTATAACTACCCAGATATCGAGATAAAATGAGATCTGCGCTAGCGAAGCTGCGACTCCAATTCTAGTGGATATATGGAAGACAACGATGAAGATGATTGAATGAGTCTGTTAATTTTAAATTTGTTGGACCGTGGCGTTGGGACAATCAAATTGATACTCTTTTTCGACAGATTAGGTTTAATGAAAATATGTTCTGCTTTGGGTGTTTCAATGAAGATATTATATAATATAGACTCGTATGATACAATATATATATGGTACAAATTGAATGACAGAGTATTCTACAGTAGAGACATCTCCCAGTCTACAAATACAGTCTACAAGCGTGTTGTCCTCCCCACACTTCTCTATGGGTCTGAGACTTGGGTTCCCTATAGAATGCATATTCAAAGCCTTGAAATGTTCCACCAGCGTTTCCTTCGCCGAATTTTTCGGATCCACTGGAGGAATCATGTCACAAATGTTTCGGTCCTGCAACGCTTCAACTATAAACCAGTAAAATATATAGTTGTAAAGGCGAAATTGCGGTGGACCGGTCATGCGATACGCATGAACGATCACAGACTCCCAAAAGGCGTCTTGTACGGAGAAATGGTGGGTAAGCGAAGAGTTGGTGGGCAGAGGAAACGCTATAAGGACAGTCTGCGAGAGTCGCTTACTTTGTGCGGGGCGCCTGTGGACTGGAAGCGGGTGGTTCGGGACCGTGAGGGGTGGAGAGCCGTATGTTCTCGGGCTGATGGCGTCTCAGCGGCTAGACGTGTGAGAAACAGTCAGCGCGCTGCGTACATGCGTCAGCATGGCCAGGCGGCTTAGCAGGGTCAACATGTCTGTGGCATTTGCGGGAGGGAGTGTGCATCTAGGATCGGGCTGTTTTCTCACAGAAGATCACATGATCGACGTGGAAGAACGGTTCAAGATTGACGTTAAAGTGGCGAGGGGATCCTAGACTACGAGGCCCGGCAACGACGAATATATACTTACATACCATCACGCCATTACCCTGTCGGGCTAGGCAGAGAAGAGAGCGTCATATTTTTCTATCGTGACACACGTATATCTTTTCTTCTAAATTTCTACACCTTCTCATACAATTTCTACTATCTCCCTGACTTTTTATATTTTATTCTTTCAAAATATCAAACAATTGATCCAACTACATTTTCCATGGTCTTCCTCTCACACGCCTTCCACTCACATTTGCACTGTATATTTGTTTTGTTAGTTTTCCTTCCTTTATTCGTTCAACATGCCCATACCTGTGTACTTTTGACAATAATTAAATACGAATATGGAAATTAAACTATTAGAAGAAGCAAAGGAGCAAAGTCATATTCATAAAAAAACATATACGAATTAACCGAAAAAAATCCAAGTCACATAAAGCCAACTTTTTACACTAATTTTAATCTCCGGAAACTCTTATTTAACGGGAAAGGCAAAAATGGAATACTTAGCTACAGTGCTGTGTATAAACTTTTATGTGCTGACTGTGATAATTTCTATATAGGAAAGACAGGAAGATCTTTTGAAAAGAGATTTCGTGAACACAAATCCGCCTTAACGAATCCTCTAATTTATTCTGAAGTGGCTAATCATTGTCACCGTGAAAACCACACATTTTCTATAGATGATGCCAAATTCTTACATATCAGTCAGTAGTAACGGAAATAAATTGGCCAGATTAGAAGCCCTAGAAATTTCTAAGTCAGTACATCAAGGCGAACATCTGGAAAACACATATATCTCTAAAATCTCTCCGCTGCTTGCCGAGATTGTCTTATCCCTCTCTCCACCCCCAATCCTCAACCCGAATGTTTACCGTTAGGCCGAGGCCACACCAAAGTGCTTCGTTAGGTGCTAAGCTAGGTTTTCCGTGACTCATATACTAGGTGACTTCATGCATGGCCACACCAAAGTGCTACGCACAAATTCATTTGACAGTTGGGAGCGGTTGAGTCAACACACGATACCACTCTCAAAACCAACCAATTTCATTACAACTTACCATCTTTATTTACTTCCTATGCAACTTCATTCCAAAGTGATTTTATTACAGGTACATTTTTGTATAATTTGCTCGATGTGTTCCACAACGGCTCCCTTTTATACACAGCTGTTATTAAAACTTCCGCCATCTTGTACTATAAAATCACGGTGACACAATAAAATTAACCAATACGTCTGTTCGCTAGGAAATTCACTCGGTGACCAATCGTCATGTAGTGTAGCGCGAAGCGTGCAGTGTGGCCATTGCGATAGTATGCGTTGGTTCGCTAGGATATGTCGCCTAGCTCGCAGTGTAGCTCTAAGCATCAAGCGATTAGGCTCCTACCTGTGTGCCCGAGGCCTTGGAAGCGTCTATCTCGGTACCAGTTCGAACATACAATAATTTTGTCGTGTTTGTGCTCCCCTGATGATGAGGTGAAAGCCTTGAAACCGGGATGGTTCTACCGTTATAAAAAAGTGGAATAAACAGTGTTTATTAAAACAAATTACAATATTAGAAGACCAAAGTTGATAGAAAATATCACACGGACAAAGGGGTTTTCTTAAGAAATTGGAACGAAATAAGAAAAATTAAAACTTTTTTCATTTGCAGTCGCCTTTCTTCTATTATTTTCATTCAAGGTATTTTTCTTCAGCACCTTAATGCTGCCCAATTTGTTTCTGAGAAAGTGGAAAAATATGTACGGCATGAAATATGATTGTACCTTAGAATTAAACATACATCTGTGGAAATTTCTGCCGAAATAAATAGTCCAGCTTAAAAAAATAATAATTCCCTTTTGGGGTTATACTTTTCATTCATTTTAATGATTCTCATTATTTTTCGGTTAATTCAGGACCGTCAACGAGGAATATCCTAAATGGTTCGTGCCACAGGTCAAGTGTTTTTCTAGGCTTTGGTTAAAATGATAACACTAAAAGGGATAATTTATACAGTGCCGTTTAGGGACCAATATATCCACACAGACTCCTATTCCAGAACTTATTCGTATATACAAAATAGAACTATATATTTAGCGGAAACTGAACTCTAGTTTAGAGTGTAACATAGTAATTATTTATTTAGACTCCTTATTGTAAAACATTGTTTTTTCTACTTATCGTAACGCAAGAACCTATCGCTTTCACCTCATTATCAAGGAAGCACAAAAAAGACTATCTAAACCAGTGTTCCCCAACCGGTGGTCCGCGGCCCGGTGCCGGGCCGCAGAGACTTTCCGCCGGGCCGCAAACAGTATGCCAAATTTCAAGAAATTCGCCATGCAAAAATATTAAATATAGCATTTTCATCCATGTCCTCAATAAAATCGAAACAAAGGAATAGACTGGACGTGAATGCAGCACTTCGTCTGTCAGAGACGGAGATAGCACTGCAGCCAAGAATATCCAATATATTAGCAAAGATGCAACAGCAGGTTTCGCATTAGTTTGTTGAAAAAACCCCATTGTTTTTGTTAAATTTTAATTGTATCAGACAATGTTACAATTAAAATTGTTAAACTGTTATATGTATATTTGTTAATTATATTGTAGTTACATATGTCCATCTGTCACAATATAAGATTTAAAAAATATTACAATAAATAAAAAAAACATTTTTATTTCAGTATTAGTGGTCCGCGAATTTTTTTTCCTTTTTTTACCGGTCCACAGGTCTAAAAAGGCTGGGGAACACTGATCTAAACCTCCACAGTGGTAATGCCTTGACTATAAATATTTTTTTTTGTCATAAGGTGTGTAAATTACGAGTTAATTGTCACACGGCAATCTCTTCCAATCAAACAGACAGATTTATGCCAATAGTTGGGTGAAATATTACAACGTTATTTACAAAATATCGGGTGAAAGATTAAAACGCTATTTACAAAATATCGGGTGAAATATTACAACTTTATTCACAAAATGTCGGGTGAAAGATTACAACGTTATTTACAAAATGTCGGGTGAAAGATTACAACGTTATTTACAAAATGTCGGGTGAAAGATTACAACGTTATTTACAAAATGTCGGGTAAAAGATTACAACTTTATTTACAAAATTAGGGTGAAAGATTGAAACGTTATTTACAAAATGTCGGGTGAAAGATAACAACGTTATTTACAAAATGTCGGGTGAAAGATTACAACGTTATTTACAAAATGTCGGGTGAAAGATTACAACGTTATTTACAAAATGTCGGGTGAAAGATTAAAACGTTATTTACAAAAAGTCGGGTGAAAGATTACAACGTTATTAATAAAATGTCGGGTGAAATATTACAACGTTATTTACAAAATATCGGGTGAAAGATTACAACGTTATTTACAAAATGTCGGGTGAAAGATTACAACGTTATTTACAAAATGTCGGGTGAAAGATTAAAACGTTATTTACAAAAAGTCGGGGGAAAGATTACAACGTTATTTACAAAATGTCAGGTGAAAGATAACAACGTTATTTACAGAAAGTCGGGTGAAAGATTACGTCATTTACAAAATGTCGGGTGAAAGATAACAACGTTATTTACAAAATATCGGGTGAAAGATAACAACGTTATTTACAAAATATGGGGTGAAAGATAACAACGTTATTTACAAGTGTGCCGATATCGTTGCCCACGTGAACATAACTAACTGTTATAGATCTTATGAAGTGGATATCAATTGACTGTGGCGTATACTCCTTAATACTCGTACATTGAAATTCTCAGCCATTATTTGAGAAGGAGAACATACGAGTATGTGTAGATACATGAATAAAAAAAATAGAAAGTTTTCTAGTAAATTAAAAACATAAAATAAATATTCTTATTTGATAAACGTGGCATTATTCCAAATGTTGATGACTTCAGCTTACTGCGATGGTGCTTTTAGAACATGTTCTATATTCTCAATGAATGCAATTAACTTATCATTGCTTACTGACTGGGAACACTTAAATTTGGATGAATAGACTTAATGGAATGTCTCCATTCTGTCTTTGAACCTGTGTCTGAAAGACGTTTCTTCGGAGAGGAGTACAACTACATTTAAGTGCTAGAAATATGTGTTATAAAATACCTGTCTCTAAGTGCTAGACATATGTGTTATAAAATACCTGTCTCTAAGTGCTAGAGATATGTGTTATAAAATACCTGTCTCGAAGTGTTAGTGATATGTATTATAAAATACCTGTCTCTAAGTGTTAGAGATATGTGTTATAAAATACCTGTCTTAAAGTGCTAGAGAGATGTGTTATAATAAAATCTCTAAATGTTAGAGATATGTGTTATAAAATACATGTCTCTAAGTGCTAGAAATATGTGTTATAAAATACCTGTCTCTAAGTGCTAGATATATGAGTTATAAAATACCTGTCTCTAAGTGCTAGAGATATGTGTTATAAAATACCTGTCTCGAAGTGTTAGTGATATGTATTATAAAATACCTGTCTCTAAGTGTTATAAAATACCTGTCTTAAAGTGCTAGAGAGATGTGTTATAATAAAATCTCTAAATGTTAGAGATATGTGTTATAAAATACATGTCTCTAAGTGCTAGAAATATGTGTTATAAAATACCTGTCTCTAAGTGCTAGATATATGAGTTATAAAATACCTGTCTCTAAGTGCTAGAGATATGTGTTATAAAATACCTGTCTCGAAGTGTTAGTGATATGTATTATAAAATACCTGTCTCTAAGTGTTAGAGATATGTGTTATAAAATACCTGTCTTAAAGTGCTAGAGAGATGTGTTATAATAAAATCTTTAAATGTTAGAGATATGTGTTATAAAATACCTGTCTCTAAGTGCTAGAAATATGTGTTATAAAATACCTGTCTCTAAGTGCTAGAGATATGTGTTATAAAATACCTGTCTCTAAGTGTTAGATATATGTATTATATAATACATGTATCTAAGTGTTAGAGATATGTGTTATGAAAATTAAAAAAAATGGGTACTGCGTGTGAACTTTCAGAATCAATACTCCATGGATAATGCCCATTATTGCTATCCGCTGCGGGTATTAGAAACCCTAAGCCCACACCTGATAAAGAGAATATTAATTAAAAAATCTTTAGCAGGTCTATATTTATGCTAAAATGCTAAAACCCGCATCATTAAGACCGATTCTTTCAGTTAGCCCCTCTTTATTCCACCCTCTAGGGTAGGGGCTGAGACTAGTTTGCATAACAATGATAGCTATTAAGGAAAAACACTTATTCTTAAAAAGCAGACTTTTTAACTAACCGCATTAGATGAATGTACTCGTATTTGTGGATACGCATATCAATAGTGTGGACTAAAAAATATCAGGCGTTCTCGCGACCGGTCGCGTCCTCCTATTGGTTTCGTTAATTCATTAGTATGGTGCTGCTCAATATATCTGAATTGGTAATGACGTACATATTGAAGAGCGTGATCGGGGCCCTACATTGTTTTCGGTCTTACACGTCTAAAGTTTTTTGAGTAACAATAGAAATTGAATCTAAAATCAAGCGTCTTACTAACTAAACCACGGAAGTTGTATTGTATTACACTTTCGTTGTATACAGTGTAACCTGGCAAGATTATTGCCATATAGAAATACTTTCCAGCCAACCAGAAAGATGTTAAAGAATCCTTTAGTGAAAACCAGACTGGAATCTTAAAAAAAAATCTAGGTTTCAACGGGAATCGAGCCCGCAACCTCCGGGCTGGGAGACAGGGGTGTTACCAACTAGGCCACGGAGGTTGTGTCTATTAGTGGGGATATATAGCGATTGTGAGGGTTTAATGAGATGAGCTCAGATCTGTTGATAACTTATCTCTCTCAAATATATTTTTTCTGTTGCCTTAACATAACCCTAAGGTGCAAAAGTTTCCGATCTGAACCTATTAGAGCTTGTATGGATAGATATACAAATAAATGATTGAGTAAATTGTCAAGGGGGATGAAACTTTGTTTTTTTTACCATTAGTGCCATGATCCTCTGTCGAAAAGGGAATTGATGGAGAGGTGCCGTCCGGGATCACCACGGCCCAAATAAGTCAAGGTGACACAAGTTTAAGAAAAAAGGTTATTACAATTTTTTTGAGATTGTGAGGCAATTATACTAATAAACTTTAAGAGAGAAACCCTTCGGTTACTGGCGAGTATTATGCGTCACAAATAAAACGATACCATAAAAACGCCATACATAAAAAATGCAAATTATCCACTTTTAACTCAAAACTTTGTAAAATAATTGTTCAGTTGGTTTGGAGAGATTTTCACTTCCCAATAAATCAGCTATATTGTACACTGCACAGTAAGGTATTAAATACATAAATAAATACGAATGAATGAAGCCTTTTACAATAATAAAGCAGCCATACACAGTTAAATATTAAATAAATAAATAAAGACGAATGAACGAAGCCTTTCACAGTTATAAAACACCCATATTGTACAGTTGAGTATTAAATAAATAAATACGAATGAATGGAATTTTTCACAGTAATAAAGTAGCCATATTGTATTGTACATAGTACATTTAAGTATTAAATAAATATAAATGAATGAAATTTTTCACAGTAATAAATCCACCATATTATAAACTGTGGTGTAAAGTATTAAATACATATATAAATACGAATGAATGAAGCCTTTCACACTAATAAAGCAACACAATTGTACATTGTACATTTAAGTATTAAATCAATAAATACATACAAATGAATGAAGTTTTACACAGTAATAAATCAACCACACTATACACTGTAAGGTAAAGTATTAAATAAATACGAATGAATGAAGCCTTTCACAGTAATAAATCAGCCATATTGTACGTTATACATTAAAGTATTAAAGAAATAAATAAATATAAATGAAATAATTCTTTCACAGTAATAAATTAACCATATTATATATTACTGTACACTAAAGTATTAAATAAATACGAATGAATGAAGCCTTTTACAGTAATAAAGCAGCCATATTGTACATTGTACATTTAAGTATTAAATAAATAAATAAAAATTAATGAAGTTTTTCACACTAAAACATAATAGTATATACTGTACATTCAAGTATTAAATAAATAAATACACACGAATAAATTGATCCTTTTACAGTAATAAAACAGCCATATTGTACATTGTACATTTAAGTATTAAATGAATAAATGATTACGAAAAAATAAAGTTTTTAACAATAATAAATTAACCATATTATACACCGTACAGTCAAGTATTAAATAAATACGAATGAATTAAGCCTTTCACAGTAATAAAGCAGCCATATTGCACATTGTACATTTAAGTATTAAATAAATAAATAGATATGAATGAATTAAGTTTTTCACAATAATAAATCAACCATGTTATATACTGTTCAGTAAAGTATTAAATAAATACGAATAAATGAAGCCTTTTACAGTTATAAAGCAGCCATATTGTACATTTAAGTATTAAATAAATAAATACAAATGAATGAAGTTGTACATTGTACATTTAAGTATTAAATGAATAAATAGATACGAAAGAATGAAGTTTTTCACAATAATAAATTAACCATATTATACACTGTATAGTGAAGTATTAAATAAATACGAATGAATGAAGCCTTTCACAGTAATAAAGCAGCCATATTGTACACTGTACATTTAAGTATTAAATGAATGAAGTTGTACATTGTACATTTAAGTATTAAATGAATAAATATATACGAAAGAATGAAGTTTTTCACAATAATAAATCAACCATATTATACACTGTTCAGTAAAGTATTAAATAAATACGAATAAATGAAGCCTTTCACAGTAATAAAGCAGCCGTATTGTACATTGTACATTTAAGTATTAAATAAATAAATACAAATGAATGAAGTTTTTCACACTAAAACATCATAGTATATAGGTACTGTACATTCAAGTATTAAATAAATAAATACATACGAATAAATTGATCCTTTCACAGTAATAAAGCAGCCATATTGTACGCTGTACATTTAAATATTAAATAAATACAAATGAATGAATTTTTTTCACAGTAATACATAAACCATAGTATATACTGCACATTAAATTATTAAATAAATAAATAAATACGAATAAATTAATCCTTTTACAGTAATAAAGCAGCCATGTTATACATATTACATTTAAGTATTAAATGAATAAATAAATACAAATGAATGACGTTTTTCAAAGTTATAAATCAACCATATTATAACATACACTGTACAATGAACTATAAAATATATCAACCATATTATAACATACACTGTACAGTGAACTATTAAATAAATCAACCATATTATAACATACACCGTACAGTGAACTATTAAATAAATCAACCATATTATAACATACACTATACAGTGAACTATTAAATAAATCAACCATATTATAACATACACTGTACAGTGAAGTATTAAATAAATACATGAATACGAACGAATGAAAACTTTCACTTGAATGTAGGATAGAGATCAGTCTTAATGTATGCTACACATTCCAGATTTTCCTTTCCTCTCCCCTCCCTTACGTTTTCATTTGATTGATAATATCTCACTTTTATTTGGATAACGTACATTGTTTGTAAATTTTGTAAAGATGAATTGTGATTTAAATCATTTTTGCTGCTATGTAACGTCCATCATTTACGTTTATCTGATTAGTAGGAAAAGTTTGCTCTCTTGTAAAATGCTTGCCAGATAGTTTACCAATGAAATGTTAAACAAATAAATAAAGATCGAATCGATATCATTTATGATGCGGATTCAGTCTCAAACAAATGTCCCAGAACTGCCAGTATCGGTGCCACAACATGACAGCTTCCTCAAGTTGACACGATTGACAAGTGAATCATTTTGACATCTCGGTTTTGATTTCAATTCCAAACAATATAACACCAGCTCGAATAGCTTTGACTTATGGAGATAGACATGCTTCAAATTTTTTAAATAATTTAAATATAATAATATTATATGTATTTAATGAGATAAAGGAATCTCAGAAATGATTGCCTCTTGAATTTTTTTTGAGCATTCCAATAGAAATATCTTGAGAGTAACACCGCGTTATGATTTTGACTTGGAACAAGGACATTAAAAAATAACGTTTTTTTTAAGTAAATATATGACCACCTTAGTTGAAAAGATACCTTTCAAGCCAGATATTACGGACTCGATTACTACATGGCGGATTTATTCCCGTAAGGCAATCTTTTTCAACCAATTAAAAATATGTTAATGAGGCCTAAAGGGGAAAACTAGACTTGAATCTTTTTAAAGGATATTCTTAGTTCAAACGGGAATTTATTTTTTGAATACTCTTACATACAGATGAGTACCTAATTTAATGGCTAGAACTAGTTATCAATACACGAAGACTATCAACATGAGATTAATTAAATAATGCAGGATAGGTCCTCAACGTACATACGAGTACATTAACCTTTCCCTTCCTGTACTTAAACAAATTCGCGCGTTCCGGTGCTGAGTATTTAACACACATCAATACACACGTAAAAATGAGCGATTTAAAATCGGAAAAATAACAATATTCATAGCCAATCGCTTAATTTAATTAAATGTGAAGTCAAAAGTGATAAAAATTGAATTTTATTGCTGAAAACATGAAAAAAACATCGGCCGACGTTCACAAAACGGGCGAAGAGACCACCTCAAATGGATGCCTCAGAGCTACTGAGAACTGAGACGGGAATCGGTCTCGGACTTTTATACCTCGAAGGAAGAAACACAATTTCGAACTGAGATTATATTTATTGCGTTCCCGTGCACCGAAGTAGAGTGAGAGTGAGACGTGAATAGCGTCGCTTTCTCACCCATAGCGGTTTTTTAGAATGAATATACCCACGTCACACACTGGCACACGTTTGATTGTATTAGTGAATGTTAAGTGCTAATTATTATTAATATTATTTGTTCATTCAATGCGTAAATGTGTTACGGAGGAATACCCAAAATCTGAACCCAGTATTTATTATATTTATAGATATATTAAAGTTGTTTAGAAGCAATGTGTACTAGTTACACATCATAGGGAGGGAAATGTTAAAAACATGAGAAGTTTTAATTAAATAATGCAGGATGGGTTCTCAACGCACGTGGACTACCAGCTTGAGTACAATTAATTGAATAATCCAGGATAGGTCCTAAACACCTGTAGACTATCAACATGAAAAGTATAAATTAAATAATTAAGGATGAGTCCTCAACATATGTAGACTATCGCCATGATAAATTTTGATTAAATAATGCAGGATGGGTCCTCAACACACGTGGCCTACCAGCTTGAGTAAAATTAATTGAATAATCCAGGATAGGTTCTAAACACATGTAGACCATCAACATGAAAAGTATAAATTAAATAATTAAGGATGAGTCCTCAACATATGTAGACTATCGCCATGATAAATTTTAATTAAATAATGCAGGATGGGTCCTCAAAACACGTGGACTACCAGCTTGAGTAAAATTAATTTAATAATCCAGGATAGGTCCTCAACATATGTAGACTATCGCCATGATAAATTTTGATTAAATAATGCAGGATGGGTCCAAAATAACATGGTAATTTTTAATTAAAGTTTTTTCTTCTTGGTGCCCTATGTATATCTAATACTGCCCATTATGCTAGCATATAGGCAATAGTTGATAAATCTTTTTATTATATTGATAGCAGTTCATAGAGGTGCATAGTTCATTAATTTATTTGTATAGTTCTCTTCAACATATCTACATTGATGATCGACGGATCGAATAAAGGAGTAAATGGGGTCCTCGGTAACGCTACATTCAACATGTCACAAGAACGGGAGGGCTGGAAACATGTGGTGCGCAGATTTTGAGACACAGCTGACAACTGTCATGAGACTCAGCATAGAGCACGCGATGAGGAATACAAAGGGAAAAATTCACATCTCAAATGCAACCGTAAAACTTCAGTTGTGTAAGATCATTCGGAGTGTTGTACCGCGTGATTCAGCTTATGATGCTGACGTTTCGGAAACGTTGCAGTTTTCATCTTCAGGGCTTGTTTGTAGTTAATTTCACTATAAATGGATGCCTATAGATGATTCTCAACCATAATGTGAGTGCATGGGTCCGTCCAACTAAGCTCGCTGTTTACATAAATATTGACGTTAATATTCATTTTCATTTAGTTTTCGTTTCGATTTGATTTTAGGGTCTCACGTTGATTTAAGATAGAATCTGTCGTCTCTGTTAATATTATTAGGATATTTATAGATTTATTAGAAATACATTAGGATTACGCAGGAGCACGTCTTACATTGAACGGTGCTGATATAGAGAGAGTGAAAAAAATTAAATACCTCGCAAGTATCCTAGTGGAAGACCTCGACCCAGAAATCGAAGCCAAGTGCAGAATTGAATCATCTCGTGCGGCTTTTAATAAAATGAGAAGCGTATTCTGCGATGATAATCTAAACTTGAAACTTCGACAATGGTTAGTCAAATGCTACGTTTGGTCAGTGTTATTGCATGGAGTGGAATCATGGAATATCAAAGTTAGTATTATGAACCGACTGGAAGCATTCGAAATGTGGATGCACCGGAAAATGCTATGGATACCCTGGATGGATATGGTCAGCAATACAAGGGTTCTTCAAAGAGCTAAAGTTGATAGAGAGTTGCTGACTAATATTAAAATCCGAAAGGTGTCCTACTTGAGTCATGTACTTAAAAGAGCAAAGTACAAATTACTGCACCTGATCATCCAAGGCAAAATAGAAGGCCGAAGAGGTGTTGGCAGGAGGCAAATTTCCTGGCTCCGCAATATAAGGGATTGGACTGGCATAAGGGGCGTTGGAGATCTTTTTCGGGCTGCATTTAACGTTGGGGGGACCTGACATGACACTGGGAAGAAAAGATGAAGAAATACATTATACAACAGATACAAAGAACCGCGAAAGCTTCAAACCATGTTTAACAACAAAACTTGTTTAGAAAAAATGTCCTATGAATAATATTTCCAGAATGGTCAACGCATCCCTCCACCGCAGTTTTCCTCCCTTGGCTGGGGAGGTTTTGAATTTAATAATGCAAACTCGGGGATCGTAGCAAATTAATTGTCATGTCATGCACAAGGACCTCGCGGAGAAGACCTGCCAGCTGAATGTGTGCTTTATTTAATAAGCAAAAAACTGCGCCATTGTTTTGTGTTTTCAGCCGGTGATGAATTTCGGCGGGAATCGTTTCAGGAATATTTCAACGGGAGTTTCAGGAATGTTTCAGTGATTTTTCGAGTGACATAGAAGATTTTTTTTAAAAGCAGTCCACCAACCATATGAAGATTTATGGAGACCATTGAGGAATACGAACGTTCGATTTATACACAGGTTGACTTTTTATCATCAACTCTATAACCCAAGATAGGTCTAAGCAGTCTGGATAATTTCTCACCACGTGTCTCGATCAAGATGGAAGAACAGCTGGACGTCATCATCCCAGGAGAGCCCACCGTCACAAACAGGTCATCCGACCTAGACCAAGAGGAAGAAGAAGAGGTGTCTCGATCAATTGAATCTTTCCCCCCAGGGGTTTCAAGTTTCATTTCCAATAGCACTTTCGAAAAATGTAAGAAAAGCGGACCTCTAGTGTTGCCAATACATGCAATAATGACTAGCGACTTTAATGCCTACTTCATTGGTTCTTAAACCGAAAGCTAATGAGTTCAAATATCTCCAGGTCACGTTCTTTAATATAAGATATGTTGAAGAGCGACATAAGCATAATGATGAATAAAGTTTCGGTCCAAGCTAATAATCTTCTTGGCCTAGTTGGTCAGATGCCTGTTTTCCAATCCGGGAGTATCGAGTTCAGTTTCCATTAGTAGCTATTTTTTTATAAAAAAGATTCCAGTCAGATTTTCCCCTTTAAACCTCTTAAATATCTGACTGATTGGTTGTAAAAGAATGTCACTTGGTAATACATTTGACAGGTTGTACTGTATACAACAAAAGTGAAACGTAATACAATACAATGGTATTTGTTGAGAAATATTGCAAGTTAAAAGTAGGTACGAAAATAAGTAGTACATTGACGGATGGAAATGTTGATGATGATAATAATAATATTATTAATATATTTCCTCTTTTAATCCCAAAACCGTACATAATTAATCTACAAAGGTATATACAGAAACAGTCGTGTAGTTACGTTCAACCCCTTGAAATGTAACAAAGATATTGTTATCAACATATCATATAATCTACAGTTGCGTGTTTCACCCCCTGTTTCCTCCCTTTCGTATTAGACGACATGTCAAACCTCAAGGTATCTCCGCATTTCGGGATTATGATCTTACATTTGAGATATTCCAGACAGCTCCTCTTTGATCTTGGAGTCCCATCGGATCATTGTTATTAATTATAGGGAATTGTATTCCATGAAAGTAAGGTTGGGCCACTTATTAGGCAGATATGTATCGGATGATTGGGTTATGTCTGGGAATATCAAACTGTTTCATAATCTCTTTCGAGATTCATTTTTGGTCAAGTAGTATTAAGTTAATATAATTTAACTGATATTATTCTGACTAGTGCAATTAGATGAATACACGTGGTGACAGTGTAAGACTGAATACGGAATAAAGTGATTATAGTTGAATGAACGTACTTGAATTTAAGGATGATATTTTGAGTAAAATGAAGATGGAAGAAACCCTCTGAGATTGGAACCTTTTTAAAAAATCTGGCTACCAACTGGAATCAAACCCTTAAACCCTGGTTCAGAAGTCAAGTATCTTCCTTATTAGGCCACGGAGGTGGGTCGTACAGTGATAGATAGGCTCGTAGATGTACCATTGATATTGTATTTCTTAACAAAGTCGTGAATGGTCTTGTAAATTCACCTGCAATTCTTGAATGTATTGATTTAAATGATCTCTCTCTAGCACTCTTAGAAGACCTAATTTGATCAGTGTAGCTACATTTAGAAGTAACATCGGCTTCTATAACCCTGGAGTAAGAATGTGCCGAGAGTACGATTCAGTAGCTGACTCGGGTGTAGGCATATTTAATTCAACATTGTCAGTGCTTATGATGGTCTACATAATCAGAGTGACCTGACGAGTAACACAAGGCCGAAGAACGAAATTATTTATTTTATTTTTTATTTATATTTACATGACATGAAATTTTATAAATACATAATTCATGAAAACTCAACAAGTAATTTACATAATGTGGGGGCACACATTTTTTATGGATCTGGGTTTATTGCCTTTTATTTGTCGTGTCCCCAGTAAACTAGGCTCTTAACTGTATCTTACTGAGGACAAAATGAAGATGGACTAAAAAAATAAATAGATAGTTTATATGTGAACGGAAGGCGCAGCAGAGAAATATCTGAGAAATAAAGTGTGGCAATCTCTTCCAATCAACCAGAAAAATGTTTTAATGGGCCCTAAGTGAAAACCAGACTGGAATCCCAATTTAAAAAAAATCTGGGTTCCAGCGGGGATCGAACCCGAAACCTCCGGATCGGCACACAAACGTCTTACCACTAGGCTACGGATCAAAATATTGATATTTTGAAGGAAGGAAAAGTCGAAGAATTCGTAGAAGTTGTATGAGAAGGTATAATGATGTAGAAGAGGCGAAATGTTTTTTTTTAATTTATTCTTTAATCTAGATATGCGAGGGTGTGGGATGGAAGTCCCCCGATGCCCTTGCGGTCGGGCTCGCCCTACATTGGTGGGGTGTATCTCGGGCGGGGGAATGTTTGTGGGATGAGTCCGGACCTTTTAATGTCTTCTCTCTTGAATATATATTTTTTTGTCATCTATTTATTTTCTGTGTTTTTTTTATCTTCTTGTTATACGTGTTCAAGGGTGTGGGCTGAAAAACATCTGGTGTCCCCGTGGCTGGGCTCACCCTATATTGGTGGGGTGTATCTTGGCCGAGGGGATGTTATTAGATGAGCTCAGACCTTTTGATAGCTTCTGTATTTAATGTATTATCTGCAATTTATGTGTTTTAGAAGTGTTATTTAAATATATTTTGTACAAAACATACTATGTTGCTGTCAATAAACCTATATTTATTTAA
Organism: Odontocerum albicorne; assembly: GCA_949825065.1. Lineage (NCBI taxonomy): Eukaryota > Metazoa > Arthropoda > Insecta > Trichoptera > Odontoceridae > Odontocerum > Odontocerum albicorne. The sequence continues at coordinate 1,729,570 of OX463852.1, read as the reverse complement.
ATACGTGTGTTACAATAGAAGCGCCTGTCGCTCTCTCCTCTCTGCCTTCCACGACAGGCAAATGGCATGAGGGTATGTATGAATATGTGTTTATAAAATATTCAATCAATCGGTACAAGCGACATACAGTTTGGAATTGACTGCTTCAAATGTTTGAAATTCATTAATTGATTACTCGTCGAATTCTGCGACATTTTCGACTAGTTTATGACATCGATAATCTCTGTTGAATTTCGTGCTAAAAGGGTGTGCCGCATTCATGCCATATATCAAAAATATTCTGACAGACAATTAAAATACCAATCGGTTTATTCCGAGAGACGTGGACGTGGCAGAAAAGTGATAAAAATGGAATTATGCTGATGATGAGGGGTTATTCTGGCGACTAAGCAACATTGAGAGACACTTATCATTTGTGTGTATATACTCGTATGTATGCATATGCATTATTTTTTATTTTATATATATTTTTAATTTTTTTCTATGTAACTTTTCTTCTTTTTTAATGTCTTGTATTTTTCAAAGTAATTGGGCTAAGCCTGTTTTGAAAAAATAAATAAATATATGTATTGATTTATTGCGAGAAAACTGTTGTACTTTAGTAATCTAATGATCTTCATGGACCAAACCCAAAAAAAATCAGGTACCTTGGTGGTCGGCAGGCTCTCCTCCTGAAGCTTTACGTCTGTTAGATTTATATTGTTCAATTCTTGATACTTCACAGAGTTTTTAGTAGTCAAATTATTATTTCTTCTACGTTTGGCCCTTACGTGCAGTGTGTCTTCTTCAACCAGGCCACATCGTCCACTGTTAGGTTGTATAACTCCTGCACACCTCCAAAGAACGCATGCACTGTGGGCATTGAGGTACATGATCGCGCGTTAGACTTCCGTGCGAAAGGTAGCTGGTTCGAATCCCACGCTATGCTACTCCCCTCGAAAGACATCCTAGTATTCGAGGGTATAAGAATACCTATAACTTTAGTCATATCTATTCTTTCAAAAAAATAAGTCGGTGTGCTCCGATCGTCTCATTTCGGTGTGTCATCGTATCCTGTACAGCGGTGTGGTCGGGTGGCCGATGTGCAACGGATTCTGAACAGCGGTGTGGTCGGGTGGCTGGTGTCCAACGGATTCTGTACAGCGGTGTGGTCAGGTGGCCGGTGTGCAACGGATTCTGTACAGCGGTGTGGTCGGGTGGCCGGTGTGCAACGAATTCTGTACAGTGGTGTGGTCGGGTGGCCGGTGTGCAACGGATCCTGTACAGTGGTGTGGTTGGGTGGCCAGTGTGCAACGGATCCTGTACAGTGGTGTGGTCGGGTGGCCAGTGTGCAACGGACCCTATACAGTGATGTGGTTGGGTGGCCGGTGTGCAACGGATCCTGTACAGCGGTGTGGTCGGGTGGCCGGTGTGCAACGGATTCTGTACAGCGGTGTGGTCGTTTGGCCGTTGTGCAACGGATCCTGTACAGTGGTGTGGTCGGGTGGCCAGTGTGCAACGGATCCTATACAGTGGTGTGGTCGGGTGGCCGGTGTGCAACGGACCCTATACAACGGTGTGGTCAGGTGGCCAGTGTGCAATGGATCCTATACAGCGGTGTGGTCGGGTGGCCGGTGTGCAACGGATCCTGTACAGTGGTGTGGTTGGGTGGCCAGTGTGCAACGGATTCTGTACAGTGGTGTGGTCGGGTGGCCAGTTTGCAACGGATCCTATACAGCGGTGTGGTTGGATGGCCGGTGTGCAACGGATCCTGTACAGTGGTGTGGTCGGGTGGCCGGTGTGCAACGGATTCTGTACAGCGGTGTGGTCGGGTGGCTAGTGTGCAACGGATCGTATACTGTGGTGTGGTCGGGTGGCCGGTGTGCAACGGATCCTATACAGCGGTGTGGTCGGGTGGCCGTTGTGCAACGGATCCTGTACAGTGGTGTGGTCGGGTGGCCAGTGTGCAACGGATCCTATACAGCGGTGTGGTCGGGTGGCCGGTGTGCAACGGATCCTGTACAGCGGTGTGGTCGGGTGGCCGTTGTGCAACAGATCCTGTACATTGGTGTGGTCGGGTGGCCAGTGTGCAACGGATCCTATACAGCGGTGTGGTCGGGTGGCCGGTGTGCAACGGATCCTGTACAGTGGTGTGGTTGGGTGGCCAGTGTGTAACGGATCCTATACAGCAATGTGGTCGGGTGGCCAGTGTGCAACGGATCCTATACAGCGGTGTGGTCGGGTGGCCGGTGTGCAACGGATCCTGTACAGTGGTGTGTTTGGGCGGCCAGTGTGCAACGGATCCTATACAGCGGTGTGGTCGGGTGGCCGTTGTGCAACGGATCCTGTACAGTGGTGTGGTCGGGTGGCCAGTGTGCAACGGATCCTATACAGCGGTGTGGTCGGGTGGCCGGTGTGCAACGGATCCTGTACAGTGGTGTGGTCGGGTGGCCGGTGTGCAACGGATTCTGTACAGCGGTGTGGTCGGGTGGCCGGTGTGCAACGGATGACTCACTTAAAGAGAAGTAAAAAATATAAACTTCGAAGCACAGCTTCGTTTCCCAATTGAATGACAGTGAAATGGTGAGGGGATCCTCAACTACGGGGTCCAGCAACGGTGACAGTGGACAGCTGTGTACGAGGTGGTCCATAGTCTGGATTTCACTGCACTCACAGAAAGATGACTCCTCAAGATCCCACTTGTGCATATCATATGCAGTAGAAACCAACTCCGCATCTGATTATATTTAGAGTACACCACTCTTTCTGAGGAAGAGAAAACTCAGGTAACCTCATCATCGGGTCGCTTACAAGATGCCTGTTATTTACGTCACACTAATTACGACTTAAATTGAACGGTGGAGTATTTGGTAGGTCTGGAAGCCAAGAAGTCGTTTACGCATTTGTATGATACTCTATCCGGGCTAATGATGCATGACATCAACTTGCTCCGGTCTTTAAGACTGGTCGACGGGGGGTGAAACGTACTTATGGCTTTATTATTTTTGACACATGGATGATTTTCGACATACTTTATCCACTATTTAAAAAGTGTTTCTCATTGACACATTATTTTTCCTAAATTATACATACTTGTTCGTACTTAAAAATCACGCCGTGTCCCTTGCGGAGTTGGCAGAGAAAACATACCTCCAAACTCTTCTATCCAAACCCACAACCTTCTATCCAAGCCTCAACTTCACATTCTTAGATCTCGTTATGCACAATCTTCTATTATTCCTCTTCTCATTTTACAATTTTTTCAGTCCATTTAGTCCAGCTACGTTTCCTCGGTCTACCTCTTTCACGCACACCTTGCACTTTTGACTCTTATATTTACTTAGTCATTCTTTCATCATTCATTCTCTCCACGTGTCCAAACCATCTTAAAGCTCTTTTCTTCATCTTACTTAAAACATTCATTTTATCCATGCGCTCATTTCCAATGTCTTCTTTCAAACATTGAAACTCCAAAAAATGTCTTAAGTGCAAGAATTAACCTTTCTTTGGTCCTTCTTTGCTAAGTCCAAGTTTAACTTCCATACATCAAGGTTGGTATCAACACACTAATATGAAGTGTCATTTTTACTTATATTGCGAGGTTGTTGTATATCATGTTATAGCATTTATTGCTCCGTTTACCTTGTTCCCTGTCAAATCATATATTTTTAAATACAATCATTTGAATAAGTACTCGTATAAAAAATCTTTTATGAAGTCGTGTTAAATAAAATTTAAAAAAAATATATTTTTGTATTTATTTTACACATGACAAGAAATATACATAATTTGCGAAAAAAACAACAAGTAATTTAATTCGAACACACAATTTTAATGGATCTGGGTTTGTTGTCTTTCATTTGTCGTGTCCCCAGTAAACTAGGCTTTTGCCTGTATCTCACTGAGGATATTTAGCATGAAAAAATAAATCGATATTGCTTTCCGATTTTTGAATATATAAAACCCCGTTGCACATTCTCATCAACCTGACAAACAGTGACACTCAGTGACAGTGACACATATGTATACATATCATAATTAACAAGTTGATAATTATCTTTCTAGCCAAAATACCACACTCAAGAGCTTACACAAACCTTTGCTACAAGTTGATGAAGGATAATATAGCGATAATTATCTTTCTAGTCAAAATACCACACTCAAGAGCTAACACAAACCTTTGCTACAAGTTGATGAAGGATAATAAAACGATAATTATCTTTCTAGTTAAAATACCACACTCCAGAGCTTACACAAACCTTTGCTGCAAGCTGATGAAGGATAATAAAACGATAATTATCTTTTTAGTCAAAATATCACACTCAAGAACTTACACAAACCTTTGCTACAAGTTGATGAAGGATAATAAAACGATAAGTATCTTTCTAGTCAAAATATCACACTCAAGAGCTTACACAAACCTTTGCCACAAGTTGATGAAGAATAATAAAATGATAATTATCTTTCTAGTCAAAATACCACACTCAAGAGCTTACACAAACCTTTGCTACAAGTTGATGAAGGATAATAAAACGATAATTATATTTCTAGTCAAAATATCACACTCAAGAGTTTATACAAACCTTTGATACAAATTGATGAAGGATAGTAAAACGATAATTATCTTTCTAGTCAAAATACCACACTCAAGAGCTTACACAAACCTTTGCTACAAGTTGATGAAGGATAATAAAACGATAATTATCTTTCTAGTCAAAATATCACACTCAAGAGCTTACACAAACCTTTGCTACAAGTCGATGAAGGATAATAAAACGATAATTATTTTTCTAGTCAAAATATCACACTCAAGAGCTTACACAAACCTTTGCTACAAGTTGATGAAGGATAATAAAACGATAATTATCTTTCTAGTCAAAATACCACACTCAAGAGCTAACACAAACCTTTTCTACAAGTTGATGAAGGATAATAAAACGATAATTATCTTTCTAGTCAAAATACCACACTCAAGAGCTTACACAAACCTTTGATACAAGTTGATGAAGGATAGTAAAACGATAATTATCTTTCTAGTCAAAATACCACACTGAAAAGCTTACACAAACCTTTGATACAAGTGATGAAGGATAATAAAACGATAATTATCTTTCTAGTTAAAATACCACACGAGCTTACACAAACCTTTGCTACAAGTTGATGAAGGATAGTAAAACGATAATTATCTTTCTAGTCAAAATACCACACTAAAGAGCTTACACAAACCTTTGCTACAAGCTGGTGAAGGATAATAAAACGATAATTATCTTTCTAGTCAAAATACCACACTCAAGAGCTTACACAAACCTTTGCTACAAGTTGATGAAGGATAATAAAACGATAATTATCTTTCTAGTCAAAATACCACACTCAAGAGCTTACACAAACCTTTGCTACAAGTTGATGAAGGATAATAAAACGATAATTATCTTTCTAGTCAAAATACCACACTCAAGAGCTTATACAAACCTTTGCTACAAGCTGGTGAAGGATAATAAAACGATAATTATCTTTCTAGTCAAAATACCACACTCAAGAGCTTACACAAACCTATGCTACAAGCTGGTGAAGGATTATAAAACGATAATTATCTTTCTAGTCAAAATACCACACTCAAGAGCTTACACAAACCTTTGCTACAAGCTGGTGAAGGATAATAAAACGATAATTATCTTTCTAGTCAAAATACCACACTCAAGAGCTTACACAAACCTTTGCTACAAGTTGATGAAGGATAATAAAACGATAATTATCTTTCTAGTCAAAATACCACACTCAAGAGCTTACACAAACCTTTGCTACAAGTTGATGAAGGATAATAAAACCATAATTATCTTTCTGGTCAAAATACCACACTCAAGAGCTTACACAAACCTTTGCTACAAGTTGATGAAGGATAATAAAACGATAATTATCTTTCTAGTCAAAATACCACACTCAAGAGCTTACACAAACCTTTGCCACAAGTTGATGAAGGATAATAAAACGATAATTATCTTTCTAGTCAAAATACCACACTCAAGAGCTTACACAAACCTTTGCTACAAGCTGGTGAAGGATAATAAAACGATAATTATCTTTCTAGTCAAAATACCACACTCAAGAGCTTACACAAACCTTTGCTACAAGTTGATGAAGGATAATAAAACGATAATTATCTTTCTAGTCAAACTTAAGCTATATTTCGCTTTTAAATACCTTTTTGTAGTCAAACTTAAGCTATATTACGCTTTTAAATAGTACATTATTTACTAATGATCCGGATGTTTTACAATCAATAAATTGTCAACAGTTTGGATCGATTGAACAATGTTTTATTTTATTATACTTATCTATAAAATGATGATACGAATCGTTTCATTTTGTTATCTAAATACATATTAGATATGTTGTTTAACGAAAGGAAATTCTAAAATAAGTAAATCGTTCACCCGAGGAAACGGATATTAAACGTTCAGCTGACACGTTCTTACTAGGCGCGAAAATATTTTATTATCATTTTTCTCTTTCACACTGAGACCTTCCAAAAAAAAAAAACGGAAATTAATAAAATTGAAAGTAAACAATTGGAGATTTGTTTTGTTTTTATGAACTATTTGATTTTTATCTTACTAAAACAAAATATTGTTTTGATTGATTTATTTCTGCGTTCCTCAATATCTCCATAAAATTCCCACAAAATTCTCAAAAAATCCAATATTTGTTCTATGTATGCGTTATTCCACTAAAAACAAATCTGAGTTCTTTACCTCTATAAAATAAGTCTTCGATAATTACGAAAGTCTGCTTGGTGAAGTTTGGTAATATTTTGTGGTATACATACATAACATATATTGAACTTAAATATACATACAATATAATTATTAAATAATTTTAAAACAATGACTGTAATTTATTATAACTATTGCTTTTTGTATCTTCATGTTAGTTTAACACTCGCCACCCTATGATGGATAGTGAGTGACCAGGACTTACATAATAAAATCATTTTATAGCTAATTACAAAAAATAGCCTAGCAGATTTTGCATAATTTTAATTTAAAACATACATTTTTCACTGGATGCTGAGCGTCCAGCACAGTGACTGGCGGAATTGTTTAGCACAGTAAGGCAAGTGTTAAAATAAAGTTTTGTATTATTTGTCAATAATTTTAAGTACTTGTATAACCTGTCACATGTTCATTTGTATATAAAGACACTGTTGTGTCGTTAATTAAATAAATAAATAAATATGTAAACCACAGTACGTAGTCGTGTGTGGTAAGGGTAGGAAAAGTCTGTCATCATGTCCACACCACCATAACGCTTCTTTCTACCCTTATTCTTATCTTACTGACAACATACATTTTATTTCTAATATCTTCAATCCACCTTGTTTTAGACAATGACACACTGAAATTTTACAGGATTTTTGTCCGTTCGTGTGCCAAGTTCAAGACCGTAATTTTTTTTGAATATTCTTATACGATACTTGAAATAAACTAAAACAAAATTATTTAACAATTGTGTTAAAAAAATATACACAAATAAAATAACATGAAACTGACAGGGCCGTTTCACTTTTCAAAATAATTGTAGAGCGTGGTTGTTATTGCGACAGGAGTTTGAATACTTGGGCTTGCAAGAGGAATGACTTGTAGCAAAAGTTTGTGTGAGCTGTGAGATTATTTGCGGTATATTATAGGATGAACGTTTTGGTCTGTCTGGAGTGATAAAGTGTGAGGGGTTTGATTCGCGTGATGTATATGTTACAGACAATATTTAATATACAATAGTAACTCCAGTGTACCGTAAGTTGGTGGACATTATGAATACTTAGACAGACACCGAACCGTTAATGCATACAGCAACTAGTTAGAGTTTGTCACAGACAATATTTAATATAGTAACTCCAGTGTACCGTAAGCTGGTGGACATTATGAATACTTAGACAGACACCGAACCGTTAATGCATACAACAACTAGTTAGAGTTTGTCACAGACAATATTTAATATAGTAACTCCAGTGTACCGTAAGCTGGTGGACATTATGAATACTTTGACAGACACCGAACCGTTAATGCATACAGCAACTAGTTAGAGTTTTCATAAATTCTTTTGTGTATACTGTAACAAACACTAATAGTTAGTGCATACATTGGCCAGTTAATGTATACATTATCGAAATGTACAGTTTGTCTGTAACATATACATATGTAATTGAGTGTCACTGTTTGTCAGGTTGATGAGAATGTGCAACGGGGTTTTATATAATCAAAAATCGGAAAAAAGCATCGATTTATTTTTTCATGTTATATGTCCTCAGTGAGATATAGGCAAAAGCCTAGTTTACTGGGATACGACAGATGAAAGACAACAAACCCTGATCCATTAAAATTATTTGTTCAAATTAAATTACCTGCTGTTTCTTCGCAAATCATGTTTATTTCTTGTCATGTGTAAAATAAATTTAAAAAAAATTGTCAAACTGTACACAATACATTGCTTACCAAGTTTATATAGTATGATAATATACTTTACAATTTGTAGATCAAAATTAACCTAAAAAAATCTTAACAGAAGTCGACCATCTTGACATGACTCCTGTTAAGTTTTCAATGTCAGTTTTAATTCACATATTGCAAAATATTATATTTTGCTTTACAACGTATTGATTACAGTTTTACCTTGCATCTGTTAAGCGAAATACCACCTTGATCAAAAAGCTTTGGGACCGGCCACCGTGTGGCGCTGTCAGTCACCCGATTGGAATTCTTTTTTTTTGCTAGGTTACCACATCTATCATTGACACTTCCCTCTAAATTTCAGAGTCATAGCTTGACATTTGTAAAAGTTACGCTGTACTGAGTACATCTACCTTTGTGCGTGTTTTCGATTTTTTACAAGTTTGAAAATGGCATCAACTGTGCATCAACGAGTTTGCATTAAATTTTGTGTGAAAAACGGATTTAACGGTCCGCAGACCTTGGAAATGTTAGAGAAGTGTTTCGGCAACGATACTCTTTCCAGATCAAACGTTTTTCGGTGGCACAAACGCTTCAGAAGTGGTTATGAGTCGGTCGAGGATGACGAACGCAGTGGTAGGCCGTCGACGTCGAAAACCGATGAAAACATCGATAAAATCAAAGAAATGTTGTCCGAAAACCGCAAATTGTCCATCAGAGAGCTGGCAGAAGACTTGAACATCTCTTATGGATCCGCTCAAGACATTTTGGTTAGTGATTTGGGCCTCAGATGTGTCGCTGCAAAACTGGTGCCGAAATACCTCAATTTCATGCAAAAAAAAGGACCGCGTTGAAATCGCGAAAGACATGATTTCCACGAGTTTTTGACCAAAAGCAACACGAATACTATCCAGCAGCCTTCGAATCCACCTGATCTGGCTCCTTTCGACTTTTTCCTGTTCAACCGACTTAAAAAACCGCTTCGCAGAACGCGTTACAACACCCGAAAGGATGTCATGAAAAAATCGAAGACGGCTCTGATGGACATACCGAAAATTGAGTACCAGCGGTGTTTCGAGGATTGAATCAAGCGCTGGCGTAAGGGCGTTGCAGTCGTTGGGGAGTACTTTGAAGGGAACCATATCGGTTTTGATGAATAAACTTGTATTTTCGATTTTATGAATAAAGTTCTAAAACTTTTTGATCCAGGTAGTACCTATGTCTGCCCCTTTAATTTAAGTTTACTCTTTAGACTTTTTTTAAATTAAGTGTTAAATTATTCAGTTTAAAAATGGAGTTTTTCAATATACATACCAAATCAATCAATAAATTAAACATTTCGTGAGGTGGGACATTCTTGCCTAAATAATCATAAATGATAAGTTGCATACGGTAAAGAAAACCATACAAGTACTCGTATATATAATATTGACGGGTACAACCTGAAGGCAATATATTATAGGTACAAATATCTTGTATAATTTATTATACAAACTGAAGTGTAAAGATAATTACGAGTATTTATTGTATTGAAGCAGCCGGGTATGTTAGATGCATTGTTTTATTTCCTCTACTATCTGAGAGTAGGGGTGGATTGGGGGACGTTGTTTTAAAATAGTTTTAATCAAAAAGGAAATTTTTAAGAATGTTTTGACTAAGCCCTGACTTAGTTGAAAAATTACTAATGTTCGTTAACTTGAGAACCGGGTAGCTTAGTGCGGGTCACAAACCGACGAAATTTGTGTAGAAAAAAATAATAATAATGATGATTTATAGTTTAGACAGCGGACACTCCTCAAGCGTCCTCTAATTCGAATTTCAAACCTACTGTTTGAAATTCGTATTGATGGATTAAAAATATTAAAAATAAAATATATATAAGTTGAGTGTAAGGATAGGAAGGTGGTAGTTACGGCCATTAGATTAGGAACTTCTCCACATCTACTAGGTAAGTCCAGAAACTAAGTGTACTGAATTTTTGTAGGTTACAATTTTTTTTATTTAAACAAAAAAATTACGTGGTTACCGTAGTACATATGTAAGCTATTTTTCGACATAGTCGCCATTCCTCTCATTGCAGGTGGTGAAGCGGGGTATCAACTTTTTGATGCCTTCCTCGAAGTAGTTTCCCGCCAACCCCTCCGTCCACTTCTCCACCTCCTCCTTTACCTCCTCGTCGATTGAAAACCTTTTTCCACCCATGTGTAGCTTCAGCGAGATAAAGAGATAGTAATCTGAAGGTGCTAGGTCAGGGGAATGCGCGGGATGGTTCAGGACATCCCATTTAAACGAGGCGAGCAGTTCCTTCGTAGCGTTGGCCGTGTGTGGTCTGGCATTGTCGTGCAGCAGGCAGACTCCCTTTGTCAGCATGCCTCTCCTCTTGTTCTGAATCGCCCTCCGCAATTTTTTTAGGGTCTCACAGTATCTTGCAGAGTTGATGGTCTCCCCTTGAGGCATATATTCAATTAAAATTATGCCTTGACAGTCCCAAAACAATTTCGTCAGTCACAATTGAAGGTCTTCCGCTCCTCTGATGATCATGCACAGACGTACGACCGTTTTTAAACTCGCGACACTACTTGTACACACTCGTACGATTCATAGCTTTATCACCATATGCAGTTTTCACCTCATTATAAACCTCAACCTGAGGTTTTTCCTTCCAAACGAGATAACGGATGACGCCGCGTATTTCGCACTTGGCGGGAGATGGGATTGACATTTTTCACGAAACGTGTTGTCGCGTCAACACTTCTCAACGTACTGACCTCAAACCGGTCTCGTTGCGGAAGGAAAGGGTCAGGCTACACTTCCGTGTAGCCAACATGTCGAAAATAAAATCCATCCGGTCGTGAGAGCCTCAGTACACTTACTTTCTGGATACGCCTCGTATATATGTAAAAATAAAAAAAAACATTTTTGGTAAGAAAACCGCAGAAAACTTATCAAAAGAAGACGAACTACAAAGAAACTTTTGTAGATCTTTCGATATGTTATAGTTCCACATTCGACTTTTAGTGGAATGTAGTGTTTGTGTATAAAGTTCATATAAAATCATAAATTTTGATAAGACTTCACAAAAAGGGTTGTCTTCAAGTACTTTCCAAAGCTGTCACACGCAGTCCATTTTTCTTTGTGATACACATTTTTTTTAAATGAAAATCAGACTGGAACCCTCCTTAACAAAATCGGGCAACTACGGGAATTAAAGCCGCAACCTCTAAGTTGGAAGACTAGCTCACTAAGTAGGCCACTGAGGCCACCGAGGCCACTGATTGTTGTATTTTTATATAGTGAAATATCGATTCAATTGAAATATTACTCAAAAAAAAACATCTTATTTCTAGAATCTTAGAAAAGACGTTTGTTTCACTATGTGGTGTTATGTTTATAATTTTTTACTAAAATAAATTAAACACTTATTTTTTATTCACCACTGTTTTATTCGAGTTGACTACAGTTTATTATACAGCCAATATAATAAACTGGTAGTCATTTGAGTTGACTATCAGTTTATTATACAGCCAATATAATAAACTGGTAGTCATTTGAGTTGACTAAAGTTTATTATACAGCCAATATAATAAACTGGTAGTCATTTGAGTTGACTATCAGTTTATTATACAGCCAATATAATAAACTGGTAGTCATTTGAGTTGACTATCAGTTTATTATACAGCCAATATAATAAACTGGTAGTCATTTGAGTTGATACCAGTTTATTACCCCAGCATTTTATAAAGCCAATAAGTTAAAAAATAAGCTGGTTAAAAAGGATACAGAAAGTAAACTGGCCAAATCTGGAGTTTATAAATTAAAATGAAACTACTGTGCCATATTTTTATATAGGCAATATAAAAGAGTTAGGGAACATTTAAGATGTCTTGATAATTTTTCGGAGCTCGCCAACTACTTAATCGAAAAAACAACCTTTCGTTTGATATTAATCGTGGTTTGGGGATTTTGCACACAAGCCGAGGGGGATTGCAGATGAACAACTTTGGAGATTAAAAAAAAACGTTAAATTATGTCTAAACGTTTTAAACAATCAAGTTAATTTAAATAATCGTCCTCTGCTAAATATGTTTCCCGTTCAAAAGCCATGCTTTTGACGTCTATCTTCTCTCCCACCTCATTAGCCACTTCTCCCCTCCTCTCCTGCATCGATTACAATAAAAAATGTATTTTTTTAGACAGAATTTAGTTCAACTTAACCTGATTGGGAAGACTAAGGTATTTGAAATCGGTAATGAAATTCGTGTCAATACAAAATAAATATTTTATTAAAAATAAAAAAAAGACCATCCATTAATTGAATATTACGCAATAATAATATGACTTTTGCAATAACAAAATAAACACGTTGAAATGAAGAAAAATACACCGTGTACTACTAAAAGAAATATAATATTAATATAATGTAATACAGGGCATAACTTTAAGAATACACAAATAATTTAAGATAATATTGACTTAAAGTTTTCTGTAAAAAAAACCCACCCATTCCAGAATCCATTATAAAAACGGTTCTCCTATCAGCTTTTCTAAATGTCTGTTCAGAAAAGCTATTACGAACTCGCAACACTTAATTAAAAATAGATGTTTTGTTCGAATAAAAATTAACTAGTTGCAACCCGTGAAATATTCACGGAAGTAAAACAAATTCTATATTTATGAAAATATATATTCATAAATGTAAAATTTGTTTATATATATATATATATATATATATATATATATATATATATATATATATATATATATATATATATATATATATATATATATATATATATATATATATATATATATATATACATATATATATAATTTATACATCGTCCCCTTTTACACCGGTTCAAAAATTGTTAGCAAGGTATTTAAAATTCGTTCAGTTATCACGGACCCACCGAGCTTCAAATTTCGAATTACTTTCGCAGAGAATCCAAGTATTCCTCTCTCGCTCTCTTGTATTCAAAATTCAATTCTCGTATTCTTTCTTCGACGACAACCATCGTATGGGTTTTGGTCTATTTATACTATGATTTGAGTAACATGTTGATATTATTTTTCTATCAATATTTTTATTGTTTAGTCCCAACTTTACTTTATCTATATGATCAATAATTTAAGAAAATAACAAATCCAAAACAATTTAGATTTCGAGACCAGAAACATTTGACGTAAAATCTGCAATCGAGTTTTTTTTATATCTAAAAGCTATTTTCTTATGAAAATTTGTCTAAAAGCTGTTTACTTTGACAATTTGTCTAAAAGCTATTTTCTTATGAAAATTTGTCTAAAAGCTGTTTACTTTGACAATTTGTCTAAAAGCTATTTTCTCATGAAAATTTGTCTAAAAGCTATTTACTTTGACAATTTGTCTGAAAGCTTTTTTCGTACGACAATTTGTCTAAAAGTTATTTTCTTGTAATTATTTATCTAGAAGCTGTTTTCGTATGACGATTTACTAAAAACTATGATGGTTTTACGTGAATGCTATAATTATAGGCCACAATTACATTTTAGAAAAATAAATTATTCATTTAATTCATTTTTAAAAGAATTTTTTTTTGTGTAACTTTAGATTTTTCATCAAGTGGTAATATTAATGTTCTAACCAAACGTACATAAAAATAACGACACCAAATTAAACCGTTTACCTAGTTCATAAGATTAAAAATATTCAGATATACACAATCCATTAATCTCAGTAATATGAAAAAATCTTTATAAATTTTACAAATGGTGCATGACGAACAGACTCGAACTTAAAATTAACAAATTATCAAATTTAAGGTTAATTAGGAAAATAACATTTATTTATATATAAAAAATAGTAATAAAAATCCTTTGTGGGCTGTTTGGGAGATACAAGATTGGGGTGTGGTCTTTAATGAGAGATCGACATTTGTTCCGTATGTGAGAAGCACGAACACTGCCTACATATCTGATAGGGAAATTCATAAAAAATGGGGAAAGTGTTTTTCGGGGGAAACCCATCCGAAATGGGAAGCGTCTTATAGAGAAACCCATCCGAAATGGGGAAAGCTTCTTATGTGGAAGCCCATCCGAAAATCTCTTAATTTTGAAGACGAGCTGATGGAAAAGTTAAAATTTATCCTGAGCCCAATATGGGAAATTCGATTTGAATTTTATTATAAAATGTTGTATACAAATAAATGGTCTGCATTTAAATATTGTTATTACGGATTTTTAATTATATTAGATAACAATTAACTTGTATCTATGATGACAAAAATATGTTTAGTACCCGGCGGTAAGTAAAACACATCGGGCTTAGGAAAGAGACTGTCGCTTTGTGGAGCGTCGTCTCTGTCGCACGATGCGCTAATTGTCCGTGTGACAAAGACGACGCTCTACAAAGTGACAGTCTCTTTCTTAAGTCCTATGTGTATTTCTTACCGCCGGGTACTGTATTAACCGTTCTTTACTCAGTTAAATCAAAATCCTTCTAGTGAAGTCTGTAATACTTTCCATAGAATAGGAAACATGGACGATGTAGCAAAATAATCCTTACGTAGTTAGGGCTTGTTGTTAGAGACAAAAATGAAAGTTTGGAGAAACTGGTGATCACGGGGACAGTTGAGGGAAGGCAAGCAGTCGGAAAGTGTCCAATGATATGGACGGATCCAATAAATAAGTTAATATGATCCTCTTAAAGCGCTGTGTTCAATATGTCTCAGGACCGGTAGGGATGGAGGCAGGTGGTGTGCGAGTTCGAGACGGAGTAGAGGACCACAACCCTCAACCTTGAACATGCGATGAAGACTTTTTATTTTGTTTTCTGCCATACGTTTTTTTGTTTTTTAATCTACTCGTAGATATGCGGGGGTGTGGGCTGGAAGCCCCCCGATGCTCTTGCGGTCGGGCTCGCCCTACATTGTCAGATCTTGACCGGGGGAATGTTTGTGGGTTGAGCCCGGACCTTTTAATGTCTTCTCTCTTGAATGTATTTTTTTTCATCTATTTGTTTTTTGCTCTTCTTATTCTACATGTTCAATGGTGTGGGCTGAAAAACTTCTGGTGTCCCCGTGGCTGGGCTCGCCCTATATTGGTGGGGTGTATCTTGGCAGATGGATGTTATTAGATGAACCCATATCTTTCGATAGCTTCTGATTTATAATGTATTCTCTTTTTAATGTGTTCTTGAAATATATCTAAATATATTATGTACATACTATGTTGCTATCAATAAACCTGTATTTATTTATTTAAGTTATGGTTTTCAAATGTCTATATATAGGCTTCCCAGGAATTAAAACATATGTTCGTTATATTAAAAATGGTATTTATATATAAAGCTTTGTCAACTAATACTTATCAGAAACTGTTTAATTCCCAGTCCTCCCCTAGTTCCTTGTCACTTAGCCCTAATGTGCTTGGCAGCGTAGCTAATGAAGTCACAATCTAGTGCAGTGCAGTGCAGTGCAGTGCAGTATACTCGTAGTGGTATGTCACTGTTCCTTGTTCCGTGTTCAGTGTTCAGTTCCCCTCGACTCGATACTCCCGGCTGCCTACTGAAATGTCGCTAATTCTATAGTATATTGGGTGTTAACATAAGTTGTGTAAATTTTTTCCAAATTTAAAAATGAGCACCAAAAGTAAAACAAAATGGTAAAGATTATACGTCATTCGAAAGAAAATTTTCTGCTCTACAAGATATTGTGTTTGCTTTTACGTTACATATATTATTTTATTTGATTACAAGCCTTCAAAATGGAATGTCAAGTAGACGAAAGTGAGCATTTTCGACACCTCCTTCTGTTCGCGTTCAATCGAGGGAATAAAGCTGCCAAAGCTGCTCGCGATATTTGCAAAGTGTACGGTGAAGAGGCTATGAATGAAAAGACAGCTCATCGATGGTTTTTGCGTTTCAAAAACGGTAATTTCGACCTGAAAGACATGTAGCGTTCCGGACGACCAGTGGACTTCGATGAGGACCGCTTAAACTATATTATTCAAGAAGATCCCCTTCAAACCACCGTAGAATTGGCTGAGCAGATGAATTGTAGTCACATGACTGTATATCGCCATCTATACAGTCATGTGACTCCAAGTCACCTGCTCAGCCAATTCTACGGCGTTTAGAAGAGACTTTTCATGAATAATATGGTTTAAGCGGTCCTCATCGAAGTCCATTGGTTGACCGGAACGCTACATGTCTTTCAGGTCGAAATTACCGTCTTAGAAACGCAAAAACCATCAATTAGCTGTCCTTTCATTCATAGCATATTCACCGTACATTTCACAAATATCGCGAGCAGCTTTGGCAGCTTTATTCTCTCGATTGAACGCGAACAGAAGGAGGTGTCGAAAATGCTCACTTTCGTCTACTTGACATTCCATTTTGAAGGCTTGTAATCAAATAAAATAATATATGTAACGTAAAAGCTAACACAATATCTTGTAGAGCAGAAAATTTTCTTTCGAATGACGTATAATCTTTACCATTTTGTTTTACTTTTGGTGCTCATTTTTTAATTTGAAAAAAAAAAACAGACACAACTTATGTTAACACCCAATATACTCGTATTATGCCAAGGCTCCTTGTCTAAATATATAACTAGATTAAACCTCCAGCGTGTGTTTATTATTTGGTATAATAAAGTCATGTTTAAGGTTGGTTTATTTTTTTACAACGTATGTTCAATTTCAACCAATAAAATGATAGAAATTAAAATTTTGAATGCACACGAAAAACAAACTATAAGATGTTACAATAAGTATGAAATAAAAATAAAGGGTCTTTGAAATTGAGCGGTTTTTTCAATTATATTTTTTTAAATTCTTGAATAAAATACACAATTTTCTTTGATTTCAAAGATACTTTTTATTGGTCATTGAAGTATGACATTTGAACACAAAAAAAAACAATATCCGCCAAATGTCCACCTCTTGCACCTCCACAGATGTCCATTCTTTTATCAAAAGTTTCGATGACATTTTGGCATAATTGCGGTTCTAATTCATCAATAACGCGAATAATTTCGATTTTCAGCTCAGGAATTGATTGGGGGTCATTCTTATAGACCTGGTTTTTCACGTAACCCCAGAGAAAATAGTCCAACGGTGTCAGATCACATGATCTTGGTGGCCAATTAACATCACCGTTTCTGAAGGATACAATACATAAAATAATTCAACAATTTGAGCGAGTTGTTGTATTGTATACGACTTAATTTTTATAAATGTCATACATTACACTTCTCAAATGTCACAAAACCCAGGCAAATTCACGACGCCATCTGTGTTTTATCTAAGAATTAAAAAAACCGTTCAGTTTGAAAGATCTTTTAGTTAATATGATTCATACAAAACTATTAGTAGAATACATATATTATCACGTACTAGGGTCTAGGATGCCCCGTGGATTAAAAAATAACAACATACACTCAAAAAAGTTTCAATAAGAAAAATGGAAAAAATGATATTAAAAAAAAAGAGACCTTAAAGGTCAAATTTCTATGAGAAAGTGTATGGATGTAAAAGAGGCGAAGGGTGTGTGTCGAGATATACAAATCTGGTATTCTGTCTTCTCTGCCTACCTCGATGGAAAAATGGCGTTATGATATATATCTATGTGTAAAAATAAAATAAAAAATACTGATGCAATTCACCCACTCTATACACATCAAAAACATTAATGTAGAATTTATTTATTTATTTATTATTACACATGACAAGAAATATACACAATTTGAGAAAAAAACAACAGGTAATTTGATTTGGACATATAATTTTAATGGATCTGGGTTTGTTGCCTTTCATTTGTCGTATCCCCAGTAAACTAGGCTTTTGCCTGTATCTCACTGAGGATATTTAGCATGAAAAAATAAATCGATACTTCTTTCCGATTTTTGACAACACAAAAAACCCTGTTGCACGCTCTCATCAACCTGACAAACAGTGACACTCAACTACAACTGGAAACATCTTGCGAAACTCAACTTCTCACACATTATCACTCCAGAAAGACCAAAAATATTCATCCCACAATATACCGCACACAATCATAAGAATAAAAATCAAAACAAATCCAAAACAAAAAAAAGAAGAAAAAAAGAAAAACACACAGAAACACAAATACAAAAACAACCAAAATTAAAACAACAAGAAGATACCCACACTCACGAGCTCACATAAATCCTTTCCACTCGTCATTCATCCTGAAAGCCCAAGTACTCAAAATCCTGTCGCAATAACAACCACGCTCCGATCGACTGTCTAAATGGTTTTCCTACCTTTACTTTTATTGAAGTCGGCACGCCATTGTATGTAATGGGAGCCAAATAAGCATATTGCCTTTGGACAAAAGAGGTTTTAACTCTAGGGATGGTGAACATTCCATTAGTTGCCATGCGTGTCATGTGTGTCTGCTGAGTCTGCATCTTCCCCTCCTCTCGATGGTAGTGCCAGAGAATGGATTTGAGATGTAAATTGGCTATGTTCAGGACCTGATACTCTCTGAAAAAAAGATTATTATTTTTTTTACAGGCGGTAAGTAATACACATGGTTTTGTAGAGCGTCGTCTCTGTCGCACGATAGCTCGATGTGTATTAGTTCTGTCGGGTACCAGTACCCGGCGGTACGTAATACACATGGCTTTGTAGAGCGTCGTCTCTGTCGCACGATAGCTCGATGTGTATTAGTTCTGTCGGGTACCAGTACCCGGCGGTACGTAATACACATGGCTTTGTAGAGCGTCGTCTCTGTCGCACGATAGCTCGATGTGTATTAGTTCTGTCGGGTACCAGTACCCGGCGGTACGTAATACACATGGCTTTGTAGAGCGTCGTCTCTGTCGCACGATGGTCCGATGTGTATTACTTATCGCCGGGTACTGTATTTAAGTACATCAATCGCTAATCAAATGCACATACATTCAAACCATCAGGTAATTTTTTAGTTGGGGTAGGCAGAGAGGAGAAGGAGCCAGATTTTCAAATAAACATGTTTATTCTCTTCTACGAGTATATCGACACACCTAGACAATTCCTTTGAATTTTTCAATTTCCTTTTTTTCAAAATATCCAACCATAATTGATTGTAATTATTTAAGGGGAAATAAGGATACACAAAGAATTTTTTTTTGTCGTTGTCAAAATTTGAATTTTTATAATCCTTTCGTGTTATTGACATTTGAAACGCGATTGAAAAAAACTCTTAATTTTAGTGAGTAATTAATTAACAGATGGGGACGACAGCGTCGACGATTCTGGTACCAACATGTACAGATAATGAATTCCACAAGAATTCCATACATAGCTCTGCATGGGGTGCCGGATGGACGGCGTAAACCAGGGAGACCCCCGAAACGATGGAGAGATAGCTGGAGCTCAGCGTCACAGGAGGACAATCCTGCAATAACAGACTCTTGAGTCTATAGAAAGTCTAAGAAGAAGAATAATTAATTATTCTTCCGGCTTAAGAGTCTTGATATAAAAGTTATGTAGAATCTAATTCCTTGAATAACAAAAGTAATTTATTCTTAAATATTCGAAATTATTATAACTTCCTTTTACGGACGAAAACTTTTAAGACTTACTTTATTTCTAAGATTTACTGACCAAGAACGAATGTCTTGTTATTATTATATTACCGTATATTCCGCATTTGAAGACACCCTCCCATCCTGCAAAGAAAAATGGACATATCTGAAGGTGTTCTTACCCAGTCCCTGAGATTAATGTGCTTTCTAGAATATTGTGGGGTTGGTGGGAGAAGACGGGAGATAAAGGAACGAGCAGGTGAGGCGGCGGCTTGGTACAAGGTTGTGTCGCTAGGAGGAACCTCATTTCTTCGTAGGGTGAATGGAATCCAGAACTTTGTGGATGTTCTGTACATACACATATAACTTATTTTAGACTCGTTAACATGATTTGTTTGTTGTTAATGTTTATTTTACTGATCTTTTACAAAATAATTATGTTAAAGTTGTGCATACAGATTCCCGTCTTGTCCGTTTTGGTGTAGGCAGAGAGAACAGATTGCCATGCTTATTCCTCTTTCCCATCAGTTCACAAATCTCCAGTGTGTCGCTTTAATTATGTAACTATATTTTATTGTTATTTCTTTCATAATTTATAAAACGTAAATCGCAAGCTGCATAAAACCACCTGGTAGGTCGCGGGTTGGCCATTCTTGGTCAAGACCTAATAAAGAAATATTAGTAGAAAGTGAAATAAAACCTCTCCCGTATCGTGGTGTTTATTTATTATTTTTTTACATTTGATGCAGGTAAAGATCAAATTACAAGAAAAGCTGATAAAAGATCTAAATATAATATAATAACACCAAATATCTTATTCTGAATATATGCAGATGCATCGAAGTGTCTAATCTAATTGACGCATGAACCACTTTCCTATTCCTACACTCAACTTAAATATTTTTATTTTGTAATATAATAATCTGTCAATTGTAATTTGTTTTATCAAACACTGTTTATTCCATTTTTTGTAACGGTATAGTATAACCCTACCAGTTTCAAGGCTTTCACCTCATCTTGTTTGTGCTCCCCTGAAGATGAGGTGAAAACCTTGAAACCGGTAGGGTTGTACCGTTACAAAAAAGTGGAATAAACAGTGTTTGATAAAATAAATAATATAGTATAATTTGTCAATTATTTTCTTCTGGGTTACAATCCTACGATTGGTCTGCACCAAGCACTCGATCCCTCCACTCATCTCTGTCATCCGCCAGTCTCTTCATCTCCTGGTAGCTGCCACAGCGCACATCCCGGATCACCCGGTCCATGTAGCTATATCTAGGTTACAATCCTAGGATTGGTCTGCACCAAGCACTCGATCCCTCCACTTATCTCTGTCATCCGCCAGTCTCTTCATCTCCTGGTAGCTGCCACAGCGCACATCCCGGATCACCCGGTCCATGTAGCTATATCTAGGTTACAATCCTAGGATTGGTCTGCACCAAGCACTCGATCCCTCCACTTATCTCTGTCATCCGCCAGTCTCTTCATCTCCTGGTAGCTGCCACAGCGCACATCCCGGATCACCCGGTCCATGTAGCTATATCTAGGTTACAATCCTAGGATTGGTCTGCACCAAGCACTCGATCCCTCCACTCATCTCTGTCATCCGCCAGTCTCTTCATCTCCTGGTAGCTGCCACAGCGCACATCCCGGATCACCCGGTCCATGTAGCTATATCTAGGGCGGCCTCTATGGTTATTTATTGCCCTCAATCATTCCCTTGACGATGGTAAAGATCAGGCCAGGGTGTCTGATGTTATGGCCAATCCAACTGGATCGTTGTTGGGCAACTCTATTTAGGAGTTGCCTTGTTTCTCCGACCCCACTCAATACCTCGTCGTTTCGGATGTGATCTCACCAATGGACCCTGGCCATGCGCCTGTATCACCACATCTGTCAATTATAGTGGGTTCGAATCCTAAGCCCTTTACAGAAAAAATGCTCTTTCAAATTGTTCTGTTATTTTTATTATAATTATTAATTTTGCAATCATAAATAGAGGAGAACAAACTGGTTACATGAAGACAGAACTCGTAGTATACACCAATGTTTACGCTAATAGTTAAGCTTTCTCCCTTCTCAATAAGAGATTATAAAGTTCCCCGACGTTTGCCAGGAGTTGTTACTTAGCAATGAATAGACAAACCCTCAAAGACTTCTCTATTTGCCGATACAAGTTGAATACCACTCGAGTTTGCTTTCCGTCGCTCCTTGGCTCAAGATCGTTCTAACTATAGATTAATGTTCCGAGTTAATTTATTGAAGCTGAAATATTGAGTACAGTGTTTGACTTCCATTGAAATATTTTGGTATCGAGTTTCAGTGATAACGAAATAATATTTTGAATTAACTTATTTAAAAAAAGTGCTATAAAGGTATTGTTTTTTTTTCTTTCAGATGACGGAACATTACAGAGTTTGATCAGTAAATTGTATGAGAGATGCGAAGATATTGATCTGAGAGTTAATGTAGCGAGATTTAAAGTTATGGTGACATAAAAATGTTAAAGGAAAATGAAATGCGATGTAAACATGAAATATTAGAGTGAGTTAAGGAATTGTGCTTTTTAAATAGTATTTTCTCAGATGATGGAAAGGAAGCAGGAGCACTGAAACAAATATGTTTTAAATTACTTATAGTTAAGGCATTAACATTGTGGAAAGTGTTTAAATACATTGTAATTTGTTTTATCAAACACTGTTTATTCCACTTTATTTAACGGTATAACCCTACCGGTTTCAAGGCTTTCATCTCATCTTCAGGGGAGCACAAACAAGACTCTTGTTTGTGCTCCCCTGAAGATGAGGTAAAAGTCTTGAAACCGGTAGGGTTATACCATTACAAAAAGCGGAATAAACCGTGTTTGATAAAACAAATATATTTTAGTCGGACAGTATCAAAATCTGCTAAGATGATAGTCCACCACAGTATTTAAGTACCATCTTTGATGTATCATGGGAGTGAAACGTAGACGTGTAAAAATACTGAAAAGAGCCGAATAATGTAGAAATGCGTGCTTTTAGATGAACACATGGAGTGACGATGCATGACATAATAAATAATAAAGATATTAAGGATGAATGTGAACTTAAGACTGAACTTGAATGTGATGAATGTGAACTTAAGACTGAACTTGAATGTGATAATTGTGAACTTAAGACTGAACTTGACTGTGATGAATGTGAACTTAAGACTGAACTTGAATGTGATGAATGTGAACTTAAGACTGAACTTGACTGTGATGAATGTGAACTTAAGACTGAACTTGACTGTGATGAATGTGAACTTAAGACTGAACTTGAATGTGATGAATGTGAACTTAAGACTGAACTTGAATGTGATGAATGTGAACTTAAGACTGAACTTGAATGTGATGAATGTGAACTTAAGACTGAACTTGAATGTGATGAATGTGAACTTAAGACAGAACTTGAATGTGATGAATGTGAACTTAAGATTGATGTATTAAGTGAGATGAAGATGAGCACTCTGAGATGGTTTGGGAACGTGGAAAAAAATAATAAAACAATTACGAGTGTAGTTAGCTTAATCAGCACGGCTTCTTCCCTGGAAGGTCGACTACTACAAATCTGTTACTTTATACAAATAATCTGAATACAGGTCTTCAAGTTGATGATATACATACTTTAGTAAAGCCTTCGATAGGGTCGATCATCGGATTTTGATATCAAAATTATCTAAATATGAAATTGAGGGCTGTATGGAATTGGGATGACGTTCATGGTATATTTCTGGAAAGAGTCTTGCTGTAAATATAAATGGAATACTGTGGAGGAAAATAAATCCAACAAGCGGTGTGCCGTAGGGATATCACTTGGTGGCTGGTGTGGGCTGAAAAACATCTGGTGTCCCTGTGGCTGGGCTCGCCTTATATTGGTGGGGTGTATCTTGGCCGGGGGACGTTATTAGATGAGCCCAGACCTTTTGATAGCTTCTGTTTTTTAATGTATTATCTTTTTAATGTGTCTATATGTATTATGTACATACTATGTTGCTATCAATAAACCTGTATTTATTTATTTATTTGTTAAGGATATATCCACGGTGGACTTAAATTTCTGGTTTTAACGGACGATATCAAGATATTTAAAGCAACACGATGCATTAATGATTATAATGTAATACAAACTGGTCTCAATAAGTTATTTTCATGGTGTCAGAGTAATGGACTACATTTGAATACTACGAAATGTCCGAATAAAAGTTTCCTCAGGACCAAAAACCCCATAAATTTTATTTATTCTATTGATTGCGATGGATCGAAAGCGGTTTTGGAGATAAGAAATCTAGGTGTTATATTTGATAGTGGTTTAAATGTTTCGAATCATATTTACAAACTCATTAGTAGTTGCCTGAACATGTTGACATTTATTAATTGAGTTTCAAAACCCTTTAAAGGAACACAAGCGATTAAGATTCTTTACATTGTCTTGGTGAGAAGTAAATCAGAATACAATTCTAGTACACGGACTCCCCATTATGCATTCCATTCCAGTGCATTGAAGAGAGTCCAACATAATTTTTCCCTGTGCTTTTTGAGGGTTTGAGAAGTAGTACTTGTCCGATTTCGTTTTATATATTTTGTTTTCAATTTGTATTTTATTTTAGATTTGTATTTCAACGATTTGCCTATGCTGTATGTATTTTTTGCGCAGTGCAGGCTGTCGGATCCGTACCACACTAAACACAACAATACCACCCCAACATATCAACTGACAGCTAAACGTCAAAAGTATAAAATCTCCACTCGCGATTACTATTCAACACTATAATCAGGACGTGGGTAGTCTTATAACATATTTTGTATTCTCAATTGACGAATGCACTTCAACATCATTGTGTTGGTAACATGTGATTTTACGATTTGGTACCTGTTTCATTCTAAATATTTTTGTTGTAATTGGGTAAAATGATTTTTTTATTTTGTATATTCTGTCAAATTTAATGTGTTGAGTACTCACTACTGACTCTTTTATATTTTTTTGTTATTTTTGATATTTTTACTATGTATAGTATAACTGTAAAATGTTTTTTTGATTTCTAGCAGGGGTGTGTGGAAACTAATTTGAACTAATATATCGGGGCTATCAGCCTATTGTGCCCAGTAGTACGTATGTACTTCTTACAACTGGAAATTGTAGGAATCATGTTAATGTTTCGATATTGTAATTCATATTTTATTATATTTTATTACTGTATTCACCCCCACTCTGAATTATTGTATTTGAAATATATTAATAATTGATATTTGCTATAATTTAAATAAATAATTATCATGAACGATCCATCAGATGGAACATAATTGTTCTTTTAGAGAGTTTAAGAAGGCAGGGGGGTAATTTAATAATATATCGTAATTCAATAAGATATCATGTAAGAAGGCAGGTGTAATTCAATAAGATATCATGTAAGAAGGCAGGTGTACTTCAATAAGAGATCATGTAAGGAGGCAGGTGTAATTCAATAAGAGGTCATGTAAGAAGGCAGGTGTAATTCAATAAGAGATCATGTAAGAAGGCAGGTGTAATTCAATAAGAGATCATGTAAGAAGGCAGGTGTAATTCAATAAGATATCATGTAAGAAGGCAGGTGTACTTCAATAAGAGATCATGTAAGAAGGCAGGTGTAATTCAATAAGAGATCATGTAAGAAGGCAGGTGTACTTCAATAAGAGATCATGTAAGAAGGCAGGTGTAATTCAATAAGAGATCATGTAAGGAGGCAGGTGTAATTCAATAAGAGATCATGTAAGGAGGCAGGTGTAATTCAATAAGAGGTCATGTAAGAAGGCAGGTGTAATTCAATAAGAGATCATGTAAGAAGGCAGGTGTAATTCAATAAGAGATCATGTAAGAAGGCAGGTGTAATTCAATAAGATATCATGTAAGAAGGCAGGTGTACTTCAATAAGAGATCATGTAAGAAGGCAGGTGTAATTCAATAAGATATCATGTAAGAAGGCAGGTGTACTTCAATAAGAGATCATGTAAGAAGGCAGGTGTACTTCAATAAGAGATCATGTAAGAAGGCAGGTGTAATTCAATAAGAGATCATGTAAGAAGGCAGATGTAATTCAATAAGAGATCGTGGTTAAACGTGTCCAGTGGGAGACATCATTAAGTCATATTAAGAGTGACTAAATATTCACATTGACTAAGGTCTAAATTCTAAATGTTTCTTACGGTTTGAATGTTCTTTGTCTGTTGGAAGTTTATTTTACTGTTAGAATTTTGTTTTTGCAAGTTTGTTCCACTGTTGAAGGCTTGTGTCATAGTTTGAAGTTTATTCCACAGTTGGAAGTTTATTCCTACAAATTTATTCCACTGTTGCAAGGTTGTTTCATTGTTGGAAGTTTGTTTCATTCGTTTCACTGTTGCAAATTTATTCCATTGTTGAAAGTTTGTAAACACTGTTGGAAGTATGTTTTTGCAAGTTTGTTTGACTATTTTAAGTTTATCCTACTGTTGACAATTTGTTCGGGGGTTGCGTGTTCGTGTATTTTTTTAAAAAGGGTTCAAGTCCAGTTTTCACATAGAATCTCTTTAACAACTATCTAGTTGGATGGAAGAGGTTGTTACATGGTAATAAGTTTGCCAGAATGTATTTTATAAACACTTTAGATTGTAATAATATACAGCATGGGGTAAGAGAAGTTTAGGAAGACCTGTAAAAGTGTAGCATGACCAAATTAGTATTATTTTTAAACAGAGAATTGCGATAAAGATATATTTTTTCAATGAAAGACTGTGGTTTTCTGAGTATTGCTCTTAGAGAAAAGTTACAAAAATAAAACCCATTCTGACAAAACCCATTCTGAGCTGTACTGTTGAGTATGATGATGCGTGACCAGGTTTATGAGTATGATGATGCGTGACCAGGTTTATGAGTATGATGATGCGTGACCAGGTTTATGAGTATGATGATGCGTGACCAGGTTTATGAGTATGATGATGCGTGACCAGGTTTATGAGTATGATGATGCGTGACCAGGTTTATGAGTATGATGATGCGTGACCAGGTTTATGAGTATGATGATGCGTGACCAGGTTTATGAGTATGATGATGCGTGACCAGGTTTATGGATAGAACATAAGCAAAATATACATGTTAGAGTAGAAAAAAATGAAATCTGTTATCTCTATCCGCCTCAATATGGCCTGTTCATGATTACAAGT
Source organism: Odontocerum albicorne (assembly GCA_949825065.1). Lineage (NCBI taxonomy): Eukaryota > Metazoa > Arthropoda > Insecta > Trichoptera > Odontoceridae > Odontocerum > Odontocerum albicorne. The sequence continues at coordinate 1,702,436 of OX463852.1, read as the reverse complement.
TCTTATTTTTTAATTATGAAAATACTGCAAAATATTCGCTACGAGAAAAATAACACAAAAAAAGGTTACGATTCTCTCGCTAAGGATACTCAATATTAGCTTTAGTATTGCAAAAAATAAAATTGGCGTCGTGTCCCCTTTGTCGGGAAGTAAGAAAAAAATTCCACCCTTCATGATGATACTGTGCGTTTTTCTCGGAAAAGAATTTAATCACCCGAACGATGAATACATCATACAGACGCCTTTATGATTTCATTTTAAAAAGATTTCTCACATTTTTTTTCTTTCTTCGTAGTATATATTGCTTATAAAAAATGTCAACAATTTTCACTCCAAAATAATATTTCAGTACTGAAATATATATTTGAATTGTCAGGTGTATATTTGATATTATAAGATATTATATCATGACCTAAAAAAATGTTTGATTTACAAAATGATTTTTGAGCTCCTTTTTTTCTTTTTTGTCGACGTGTAGAAAGTTTATTTCGCGTGAATATTGTTTTAGTAATTATTTAGTTAATTATAAATAAAATCCATCAATAATAATAATAAAAAGAAAATTTATATTGCTCTGTTTACAGAATCAATCCTTCTCAAGGGTGTTCCAATTCGGGACCCAAACCCACTATTATTGAGAGATAAAAAATATAACAAAATAAATGTGTATATATATTTTATTTTTATTTATTTATTTTACTCATGACAAGAAATATACATATTTTACGAAAAACCAACTAGTTATTTAATTTGGACACGAATAGCATGAAGAGCCTTAGCATGAAAATATAAATCGATACTTCTTTCCGATTTTTGATTTTATAAAACCCCGTTGCACATTCTCATCAACCTGACAAACAGTGACACTCAATTAACATACATATGTATACATCAAGCGAAATCATACTCCTCACACGTCATCACTCCAGACAGACCAAAAACATTCATCCCACAGTATACCGCACATAATCATAAAAATAAAAACAAAAATATAAAAAAAAACAACAAAAAACACCACACTCCGGAGCTCACACAAATCTTTTCCACAAGTCATTCCTCTTGACGAGTTACGAGGAATAGCGATCAATAACATATAATGATGTTTAGGTAGTATTTTCTCAAATGCCGGAAGAGTTACGAGGAATAGCAATAAAAAAATGATATTTAGGTAGTATTTTCTTAGATGAAGGAAGAGTTACGAGGAATAGCGAACAAAAACATGTAATGATATTTAGGTAGTATTTTCTTAGATGATGGAAGAGTTGTGAAATATATTGAACGGCGTGGAGCGATAGGAAAAGCAAGTCAATGGGGCACGAAAAAAATATACATACTCGAACCGAAAAGTATCAATATCTATGTTGTCTCAAGAAACGTATCAAACGTACCCGAAAAGTATCAATATCTATGTTGTCTCCCCAAAATCTCCCGCTCTTGGCCGAAATTATCCCTAGCCTTCCTCACCCCCCAGCCTCCAACCGTTGAAGTGTCTATATCGGTACCAGTTCGAACAGCATTTAGTCTTGTTTGCGCTCCCCTGAAGATGAGGTGAAAGCCTTGAAACCGGTAGGGTTATACTGTCACAAAAAAGTGGAATAAACAATGTTTGTTAAAAATAAATTACAATATCAATATCTACTAAAATGACAAGTATTCTAGTTCGTTTAATCCCATTTTCTATGTTAAATATATATTGAATATATAAACTACTTTTTTTGCCAAAATATGCTGGGATTAAAAGAGCTAATATCAACTTTGATGTATGCGAGAAAAACGTGGATATGGAAATAAACTGAATAATTTATGACAGAATACGGAATGATGTGATTAGGGATATGTGTGATTTTAAGGTCGATGTATTCAGTAAAATGGAATAGAGCGCTCTGAGATAGTTTGAGCATGTAGAATGAATGAATATGAAGAAAAATCAACTAAACTAAACGAATGTACCGTGCAAATGAAATATCAACGAAACGAATGTACAGTGCAAGAAATTAAGAAAAAAATATCAACTAAACGAATGTACAGTGCAAGAAATTAATATACAGTGCAAATTAATGCACAGTGCAAGAAATTAAGAAGAAATATCAATTAAACTAATGTACAGTGCAATAAATTAATGTACAGTGCAAGAAATTAATGCACATTGCAAGAAATTAAGAAGAAATTTCAACTAAACGAATGTACAGTGTAAGAAACTAATATACAGTGCAAGAAATTAATGCACAGTGCAAGAAATTAACAAGAAATATCAACTAAACGAATGTACAGTGCAAGAAATTAATATACAGTGCAAAAAATTAATGCACAGTGCAAGAAATTAAGAGGAAATATCAACTAAACGAAAGTACATTGTAAGAAACTAATATACAGTGCAAGAAATTAATGCACAGTGCAAGAAATTAAGAAGAAATGTCAAGTAAACGAATGTACAGTGCAAGAAATTAATATACAGTGCAAAAAATTAATGCACAGTGCAAGAAATTAAGAGGAAATATCAACTAAACGAAAGTACATTGTAAGAAACTAATATACAGTGCAAGAAATTAATGCACAGTGCAAGAAATTAAGAAGAAATGTCAAGTAAACGAATGTACAGTGCAAGAAATTAATACACAGTGCAAGAAATTAATGCACAGTGCAAGAAATTAAGAAGAAATATCAATTAAACAAATGTACAGTGCAATAAATTAATGTACAGTGTAAGAAATTAATGCACAGTGCAAGAAATTAAAAAGAAATATCAACTAAACGAATGTACAGTGTAAGAAATTAATATACAGTGCAAGAAATTAATGCACAGTGCAAGAAATTAAGAAGAAATGTCAACTAAACAAATGTACAGTGCAAGAAATTAAGGTTGATATATTAGAGCGCTCTGAGATAGTTTGAACATGTAGAACGAATTAATGAAGAAAGATCAACTAAACAAATGTACAGTGCAAATGTAAGTGGATAGCGTGGAACATAATGTTCAAGAAAAATATGGTTAGATCAAACGAATAATATTTCGAAAGAAGCAAAACTGGAAAGTCAGAGAAATCGATTATTTGCATGAAAATGTGTATAACATAGATAAAGTACAGGCGATAGATGTGTCGTGATGGGGAAGTCTGTCGCTCTATCCTCTCTGCCTACCCCTATAGAAAAACGACGTAATGGATGTTCGTATGTAAAAAATGTTTTTTTTTACCGATTGTTGATTAATTATTATTTAATTAATTCGTGGAAAATTTTCATTAGTTTGATAAATTCTGAGATCTTGTTACAAGTACGTGTATACCAAATGAGTCAACACTTAGCATACTGTATCAATTAAAATAAATTAACAACCTCTCTTACAGCATCTCTCTATACACTCATCAAAACCTTATTTAAGTAATTGAGAATGCTGAGAAATAGCTCGAGTGGATGTCTCGAGGGAAGATCACACCAATAATTAACACTATCGATTCTCGAAAGGTGTTATATAATTGGAAGTATTTTATTCAAGTAGATTTTTATTAGTGTCACTTAACAGTTTTCATGTATATAATTATCTACGGAATTGTAAAGATTTCCTTTTTCAGTCTTCTGGGATCTCCACACTAAAGCAATATACAGTACCCGACGGTAAGTAATACACATCGGGATTAAGAAAGAGACTGTCAGCCATAATCGACTAACTTCGGCTTTGTAGAGCGTCGTCTCTGTCACACGATTGTCTGTCAGTCACGACGGAACACGTGTACGAATGACAAAAACGACGCTCTACAAAGCCGAAGTTTGCCGATTATGGCCGACAGTCTCTTTCTTAAGCCCGATGTGTATTATTTACCACCGGGTACTTGTACATGCCTTTAAGTCACATAACCGCTTCGTCATAAAGCTTACTTTACTGGGGCGGTCGTGGTCTAAATCATTCAAACTAAGTACCTAAGTGGGCGCTTCAAGATCTAATTTATATTTTTCTTTAGCTTATGTGCTGCTTATTATAAAACCGTATAGCGCTGTTAACACATTCACTGCGTATAAAATGTCATACAGAGATGTTGAAAATTCGCGAATTTTTGAAAACCCATAACTTTGTTAAAAATCAAATTCTACTTTCTATTGAAACATCATATACAAGTGTAATCCTTCGTGTCTTCAAAACACATGAAACCGGCGACGAATCCTTATCGGGAGACGTTTATGAGTGCACTCAACATTCAAGGCTATTTTGTATGGACACGGGAGCCGTGTTCGACGCAGTGAATGTGTTAAGCAACATAAAAACTCTGCCTAGCGAAAGTCTGCCTATCGTCTTGGAAGTTTGATTTCGTGGTCGTGGGGAATTTAGGTTTGAAGTATGAAGAATGGTGATTGTATGTACTAGACGTAATTGTAATTTATTTTTATCAAACACTGTTTATTCCACTTTTTTGTGACGGTATAACCCTACCGGTTTCAAGGTTTTCACCTCATCTTCAAGGGAGCAGAAACAAGTCTTGTTTGTGTTCAAACATAAATTACAATACAATGTCTTTAAACCTCCCCAACGTTAATGCCTTAACTATAAACAACTATACGTAATCTTTTACGAAAAAAAATCACCTCTTTCCACTAAATAATTGACAGAATTTGAAATCAAAAATAAGTTCAAACAGAAATTTAATAAATGGTCTTTCAAATTGAGCGGTTTTTTAATACTATTTTTTTAAAATTCTTGAATCAAACACACAATTTTTTTTGATTTCAAAAATCTTTTTATTGGTCATTGAATTATAATATTATAACATTTAAATGCAAAAAACAATATCCGCCAAATGTCCACCTCTTGCAGCACCACAAATGTCCACTCTTTTGTCAAAAACTTCGATGACATTTTGGCATAATTGCGGTTCTTATTCACCAATAACGCGAATAATTTCGTCCTTCAGCTCAGGAATTGATTAGGGGTCTTTTTATAGACTTAGCTTTTCACGTAACCCCAAAGAAAATAGTCCAACGGTGTCAGATCACATGATCTTGGTGGCCAATTAACATCACCGTTTCCGAAGATTACAATACATAAAATAATTCTCAATTTGAACGCGTTGTTGTATTGTATACGACTCCATTTTTATAGATGTCATACATTACATTTCTAAAATGTCACAATACACAGGAAAGTTCGCGACGTCATCTGTGTTTTACCAAAAAATTTAAAAAAAAAACGCTCAATTTGAAAGACCCTTTGCAATCAAAACAATAGTTTCTAATAACATATACTCTTAGAAATTAGATATTCTGGAGATTAGAAAAAATACGTAAAATTAAATCTCAACATTCTAAATAACCAAGTTAATTTTAATAACAGCCCTTTCATAAATATGTTTCCCTTTTTAAAAGCTATCCTTTTGACGCTTACGCACTCCCCTTCCCTTATAAGCCACTACCCCTCCCCTACCTACCTGGTTGATTGATAGAGATGGCCACGTGGCATTAAGTCCGCCACAGGTTGTCCTTTATATAACAACAGTGTAATTCAAAACAATGTAAATTTCGCCAAGAATTGTTTTTTTTTAAATAATTTGTTTCAGTAACAGTTTAAAGACATCCACTTTAATAATCATGAAACAATGTTCCCTCTTCATCATGTTTAAGTTTTATACTTAAGTGCCGCAAATTAGCTGATCGACTTACTAGAAATTCCGGTCGTAATCAACCACATTAACACGTATGTCAATTATATATTCTTGAGGCGCAAATTAGCTGACCGACTTACTAAACCTTCCAGTCGTAAGTCAACCAGATTATCACGTGTGTCAATTATTTATTCTTGTGTTCCAAATTAGCTGACCGACTTACTAGAAATTCCGGTCGTAAGTCAACCCGATTATCACGTATGCCAATTATATATTCTTGTTACTGAAAAGTATACTAAAAAAACGTAATCTAGATACGATAAGAATTACGTTTTATAGTTTAAGAAACAAAAAAAATGTAAAAAGAATAATAGCAACATGTTACAAATAAAAAATAACCACACTCAAATAGATATATGATCCGCAGCCCTGGGGATTTAGGGGAGAAAGTCAGACCTACCTTACCGTTATACTATAAGCACAGGCTTCCGAAGCATCATCTGTTGCCTAACTACCCCACCTACAGTATGACAATATTATGGAACACCAAGGTCTGAGTGATTGTGATGAACCTGTACGTATTAAATTAATTAGTATTAAAATAATTAGTTGTAAGAATTGTTATCTAGTTATAAGCTAGTACAGGTGGCCCTCAACTTTCACACATAATTGGTTCCTGAAAATGTGTGCGAATGTTGAATGTTCGAAAGTAGAGGGATGTAAAAAAACATCAAAAATTGTATTTCAAAATATTTATTCATCAATAATAATATTTATTTATCAATAATATATTAAAAATATTTATTTATCAATATACGTAATTAAGTTAACGAGGCGTGTTTAAGTGCTTTCAGGTGTTTTCTTTATAAACTTGCCAAGAGTTAGTTGAATACCACCCTTTTTTTTCTTTTATTGATAAAGAGTTCTACAACATGCTGTGTCTTTCTCAATCACCCTACGTACTTGAGATATACGTTCTCCATTGGGATCAAATTCTTCCATGATAGTCACAAATTAGTTAAATGTATGAAGGCTTCATTAATATTTTTGATTGTCAAAGTCTTGACGATTTTATCAGCTTCTTCTTCCTCACTTTCATTGTGTATTTCATTTAACTCTTGTTGCTCAATTAAGTATTCATTTGACAGAGGTACTGAGTGAGATTCAATCAACTCATTAACATCTTCGTTTTTGATGTCCAAGTTTAGTTCATTCATTATGCTAACTATTTCATCTGTGATTCCGGAGTTTCTTCAGAAGTTATAAAATCACTCATCATTTGTGGGCATAATTGTTTCCAGGAACCTTTCATTGTTGACTCTTTTATTTCAGCCCACGAGTCTCCAATATTGTTTATTGCGTTCCGTATATTATAGTTATTTCAAAAAAGTGGGAGCGACTGCATGGAAGTGAACAATTTTTGCATTATCGAAAAAAATCTTGAATTTTTTAAAATGTGCAAAATAGCAAATTGCGCGAAAGTAGAATGTGCAAAAGTCGAGGGCCGCCTGTATGTAAGTGTTAACTATTTATAAGAAATTAAATATTAAGATTATTAAAAATAAAAATTACGTGTATAAAAGTTATAATATAGAAATAAGATTAGTTCTCAAGTAATACATTTGTGTACGGGTTTAGCCTTTATGCACGGGTATAGCCTTTGTGTAAGGGCATAGCCTTTGTGTACGGGTATGGCCTTTGTGTACGGGTATAACCTTTATGTACTGGTATAATCTTTATGTACGGGTATAGCCTTTGTGTACGGGTATGGCCTTTGTGTACGGGTATGGCCTTTGTGTACGGGTATGGCCTTTGTGTACGGGTATAACCTTTATGTACTGATATAACCTTTATGTACGGGTATAGCCTTTGTGTACGGGTATGGCCTTTGTGTACGGGTATGGCCTTTGTGTACGGGTATGGCCTTTATGTACGGGTATGGCCTTTGTGTACGGGTATGGCCTTTGTGTACGGGTATAACCTTTATGTACTGGTATAACCTTTATGTACGGGTATAGCCTTTGTGTACGGGTATGGCCTTTGTGTACAGGTATGGCCTTTGTGTACGGGTATGGCCTTTGTGTACGGGTATAACCTTTATGTACTGGTATAACCTTTATGTACGGGTATAGCCTTTATGTACTGGTATAACCTTTATGTACGGGTATAGCCTTTGTGTACGGGTATGACCTTTGTGTACGGGTATAACCTTGATGTACTGGTATAACCTTTATGTACGGGTATAGCCTTTGTGTACGGGTATAGCCTTTATGTACGGGTATAGCCTTTGTGTACGGGTATGACCTTTGTGTACGGGTATAACCTTGATGTACTGGTATAACCTTTATGTACGGGTATAGCCTTTATGTACTGGTATAACCTTTATGTACGGGTATAGCCTTTGTGTACGGGTATGACCTTTGTGTACGGGTATAACCTTGATGTACTGGTATAACCTTTATGTACGGGTATAGCCTTTGTGTACGGGTATAGCCTTTGTGTACGGGTATGGACTTTGTATAGCCTTTGGCAAATGTGTGTATCATAAAATTACTTTATCAAATAAATAAAAAAGAAATATGATCCATAAACTATACAAATTTTATATTAAAATGCAACAACATGTTTATGATAAGATCTACAACACAATTTTTTAATATGCAACCATTTTTAAATTCAACAGTGTCCTGAAAAAGCATTTTAATTTCATTTTCATAATTTTTTTGAACATTTGAAAGGACTTCCTATCCAATTATTTCACAAGACATGCGACAATAGAAAAAAAACAGGCACACATGTCACTCACACAGAAAATAATAATTGTGAAGCATTACGAGTTTGTATCAACCGAGAATTAAAATATCCATCCATGCTGAGTATCGGTAACTCGGCGCAATTAGAGTATTCCTACGTAATTGGCCTCTTTCTGCTTGGAGGAGCCAACTCCTACGATAACATCAGTCCCATTTCAATTGTTGTCATGTTGCTCGAGTTGTCCACCATTCCGGTATGCTACAAACATTCCGGTATGCTTAAAATATTCCGGTATGCTTAAAATATTCCGGCATGTTCCAAATATTCCGAAATGCTCCGAGATTTATTTGCACTAAAAAAGACATAAACTTTAATTTTAAAGAATAGTCATAATGTATCCAAGGTTTCAGCTTAATTTTGTCTATCTCCTTATTACAATATTTATCAATAAATTCAGCAATATTATCAATAAACTTTGTTCTTCTTCTTTCCAGTGTCATGTCAGGTCCCCTCAACGTTGAATATCACTTGAAAGTAGACACCTCTGTCCCCGGCAGCCCGAAAAAGATCTCCAATGCCCTTTATGCCAGTCCAATCACGTATATTGCAGAGCCAGGAGATTTGCCTCCTGCCAACACCTCTTCGGCCTTCTATTTTGCCTTGTATGATCAGGTGCAGTAACTTGTACTTTGCTCTTCTAAGTACATGACCTAAGTAGGACACCTTTCGGATTTTAAAAATATAAAAATATAAATATAAATATTAGGTTTATTGACAGCAACATAGTATGTACAAGATCGCACTTGAATAACACTTCTAAAAACACATAAATTGCAGACAATACATCAAACACAGAAGCTATCAAAAGGTCTGGGCTCATCTAATAGCATCCCCTCGGCCAAAATACACCCCACCAATATAGGGCGAACCCAGCCACGGGGACACTAGATGTTTTTCAGCCCACACCCTATTTTAATATTAGTCAGCAACTCTCTATCAACTTTGGCTCTTTGAAGAACCCTCGTGTTGCTGATCATATCCATCCAGGGTATCCGTAGCATTCTCCGGTGCATCCACATTTCGAATGCTTCCAGTCGGTTCATACTACTAACTTTGTTACTCCACTAATTACATTAACCCTGCTAAGCGCGTTTCTACCTCCTAGGCTCTCTTTTGCCTGAATAGGAAAGTCTCGGGATAGGAAAAAGATACGTGTGTAAAGGGGATTAATATGTTTATTTGAATAAAAAAGTAATTTATTATTAAATATACGCAATTAATGTGTTTGCCGATAAGATTATTTCAAAAAAAGCAAAACAATGCTCATAAAAGAATATTGCTTCCAACGTGCAATGTGCATGTGCAAGCAAAACTTGTACTTGACAAAAAGTGATGAAAGTAGACGACCGCTTCAACTTTTCTATCTTTACGTTAATTTTAGAATATTTTTATTTTGTCAATAGTAGGGTTCGAATCCCGAGTTACAGCGTCTTTGAGGGAAGTCTGCTCTCTAAATACCCCTATATAAATTAACCTTATATAAATATAGAAATACTATGTATGACAGAATAATGTACAAGGATATTAGGAAAGAATACTATGTATGACAGAATAATGTACAAGGATATTAGGAAAGAATACTATGTATGACAGAATAATGTACAAGGATATTAGGAAAGAATACTATGTATGACAGAATAATGTACAAGGATATTAGGAAAGAATACTATGTATGACAGAATAATGTACAAGGATATTAGGAAAGAATACTATGTATGACAGAATAATGTACAAGGATATTAGGAAAGAATACTGTGTATGACAGAATAATTTACAAGGATATTAGGAAAGAATACTATGTATGACAGAATAATGTACAAGGATATTAGGAAAGAATACTATGTATGACAGAATAATGTACAAGGATATTAGGAAAGAATACTATGTATGACAGAATAATGTACAAGGATATTAGGAAAGAATACTATGTATGACAGAATAATGTACAAGGATATTAGGAAAGAATACTATGTATGACAGAATAATGTACAAGGATATTAGGAAAGAATACTATGTATGACAGAATAATGTACAAGGATATTAGGAAAGAATGCGTACTGAAAGATAATGCAGTGTTTAAGATGAAGAAAGGAGTGTTGGGATGGTTCAGTTAAATAGAAATAATAAACGATGGAAGATTGACTAAAATATATTGTTTATAGTTAAGGCATTAACGTTGTGGAGATTTAATCAAACACTGTTTGTGCACATAAAGTGGAATAAACAGTGTTTGATAAAATAAATTACAATTGACTAAAATAATTTATAAACGTAGTGTCGAAGGTTTGAGATGTTTGAAAAATACCTAGAACCTTTAGGAATGGTTGCTCCTTAAAGGAGAGATGATGAGGATGATTGTTGATAAATAAAATACTCGTCGAAATCGGAATGTGTAAAGAGGAATTTTATTGACAGACGTCGGTATTTATAATATTATTGAATGTGTGCGGGAATGCGCGCACGATATATCGCTGTCTCGTATCTGCGTTTACAATACGATTCTTGTCGCATGTAGGTATTCATTCTGTTTTGGGAAACGGCGCGAAAGATGTGTTGCTTTCTCGTTTTATCATGGAATGCGCTCTCGGTTGATAGCGAGTTGAATGACCGATGCATGGACTTTGTTCATTGCTTGTCTCGGATTGTGAAGCTGTGCAAAGGTCGTCTCGTGGGTTCAGTGACCGCGCATGCGATCGCCACAAAACTATAAAAGTGTGGCACAAACAAATTAATCAAATTGTGAAACACGGAAGAGAGAAAAGCCTTTATAATAAAAACCTGTGGAGAAGTATCGTAAAGACTTAAAAAAACCTATGGGGTCTCTTAAGATTCTGACCATGTTTTGCAGTATATGAGGGACGACAATAAAAGTTACCTACTACCAATAGTCTGAAATGTGTAGGAATTACTAATACCCTTTAATTTGCAGTTTATGATATGTTCCCATCACAACTTAGCAAACAACAATATATCAAATTAGAATAGAACTGTCAGGGATTTAATAGAGAAAGAAGGCGCAGACAAATCGCGAGTACTGAAACTTCTTCCTCTATATATTGTAGAAGAGAATGTGCCAACCACAAATTGGCTTACATATTCACCGCCGGTGGCACCACTGACAAGTACTCTAAAACCCCACATAACCTTCTATTATATCTTACTTATGGCGAGTTCATTCAAGTAAATTGAATGTCAAACTAAGTATTTTTATTGATAAACTTGAACTTAAACTTAGGGCGCTTTTTTTTGTGTCCTATCTTCGGAAACACATTGAAACAGTAAGTAACAAGGTTTTTCTCTCTCCGTGGTTGCAGTCCTAAGACTGGTTTGCAGCAATAAAAGGTTTTTATTAAGTAGAATTAACATTATCCCGGCACGATATCTGGTAAATTTGGCATCCCTATATATGTCCAAGCAGAGAGTACTTGTTCCTGCCTGAATTTCCCGAAGCTGCAAAGGTCTCTCCCGCTGAACCCTCACAATTAAGGGTTCAGTTATCTCTGCTACGAGATGCTCTGAACCTCGTGACGTGGAAGTTTACTGGCAGCGGGGAACTAATTAAGCGTGCTCAAATGATATCGTGGAAATGCGAGATTTCATAGTTATGCTAGACCTCCAATAAATATTTCAGATGTTATTTGCATTCAAATTGAAACTTATGGTCATGCAATTATACTATCATCAGCGTGGAAAGAAGGTCAAATATTTTTTAAGGCTTTGAAAATGGGTATTGAAATACAAGATAGTGATTATGGAGTTATAAGAAGACTGCTGAAACTGATCCCTCTTCGGGAGAGGCTAGTAATGTTTGATGGGATATTTCTATGGAGAGTCTTGAAAAGGCGTTAAGGCGAATTTGTTTTCACGAAATCTCTTTTCAAAGGATCTTCCTGTTTTTCCTATATAGAAATTATCATAGTCGGCACATAAAAGTTTATACACACTACTGTTGCTTAGTATTCCATTTTTGCCTTTCCCGTTAAATAAGAGATTTTGTGAACACAAATCCGCCTTAACAAATACTCTAATTTATTCTGAAATGGAAAACCATACTTTTTCTATCGATGATGCCAAATTCTTACATATCAGTAGTAACGGAAATAAATTGGACAAATTAGAGGACTTAGAAATTTATAAGTCAGAACATCGAAGCGAACATCTGGTAAATATATGTATCCCAAAAATCTCTCCGCTTCTTGCCGAGATCGTCCCATGCCTCCCTCAGCCCTCAGTCCCCAGCCCGAATGTCCACAACCGTTAGAAACGTGTATGGTATATCGGTACCAGTTCGAACAAAATTTCAGTCTTGTTTGTGCTCCCCTGAAGATGAGGTGAAAGCCTTGAAAACGGTAGGGTTATACCGTTACAAAAAATGGAATAAACAGTGTTTGATAAAACAAATTACAATGTAACATATATGTGTTATTTATCCAATAGCACCTTTTTAAAACTTTCAAACCAAATTTATAACTCAAAGAATGCAAAGTTAAAATTTTAAATTGATCACAAAAGTAATACGAAAGCGAGGACTTAGAAACATTGGAGATATGTAAAGCCATTAGCAAAAATAAAACAGTAATAAATAATACAAGATTGCAAAAAATGTCACCTCTCATTAATTTTTTTCTCTGGGACAATATACCATAATTCCTTTGATACATGACACCAGTTGAATATGAATGCTGCTCTTGTAACGAACTGAGATCATTCCGCCCAATTCCCTCGACATTAACATCTGAATTTAATACAAGATGAAAATCCTGCAATCATGAAATTAATCATACAAAGTACTCTCAGCAGGGTGAATTACCTGAACAAACAAATCTTCAAAATTGGAGATAAAATAAATGAAGCGGCGATTAATGTAATTAATGAAAAAAAAGCAATTCCTTGTTGAATATTTCAATAAACTTTTCATGTTCGCTCCCATAAAATACATTTTAAATACAGGTCACTGTGCAATTATATGAGTCAATATATAGTATTCATCTTCCTAGTATCACGGCAGGTCCCCCCCAACGTTGACTATCACCTGAGGGTAAGTATCTTTGTCCCCGGCAGCCCGAAAAAGATCCCCAATGCTCCTTATACCAGTCCAATCATATATATTGCAAAGCTAAGAGATTTGCCTCCTGCTAGCCCCTCTTCGACCCTCTATGTTAACTAACCGACAACGGTTAGTCAAATGCTACGTTTGGTCAGTGTCATTATATGAAGTGGAATCATGGCCCCTCAAAGTTGGTAGTATGAACCGACTGGATGAATTCGAAATGTGGACACACCGGAGAATGTTACGGATACCCTGGACGGATACGGTCAGCAACACAAGGGTTCTTCAAAGAGCCAAAGTTGATAGAGAGTTGCTGACTAATATTATATTAAAATTCGAAATGTGTCCTATTTGAGTCATGCACTTAGAGGAGAAAAATACAAATTGCTGCACCTGATCATCCAAGTTAATATATTAAAATGACAATTTTAGACAATTTAGAGTTCTCCCATGACGTCTGACCTTAAATCCATTGTCGCTACTTTTATTTTCCCACTTTCTTCGGGCAGTTCTTTATTCGCCATTAAGTGACGTTGCACTTCTAATAAATAAAGAAGATTCTTATCTTCTAGTGTAGATCGCACTGGATAGGGACTTTTTTGATTTCAATAACTGCGGGGTGGTATTGGGATCGAATCGAACAGAACTGAGATCATTGTTTAATTATATTTAATTCGATTTTTTTTAATAATTGGCAATCCACACGCACTGGGATAATTTGTGTCAACACATTAAAGCCAAAACAGAATTAAAAGAGAAAGTGTAATAAATGAAAAAAAATTACAATTAAAGCTTTAACCCTTCCTTCCCTATGATGTGTAACTAGTACACATTGCTTCTAAAAACTTTAATATCTCTATAAATATAATAAATACTGGGTTCAGATTTTAGGTATTCCTCCGTAATACATTTACGCATTGAATGAAAAAATAATATGAATAATAATTAGCACTTATCGGCCAAATCAGAGTTATTTTGTGAAAATCGGGAATAAATTCACCGATACAATCAAACGTGTGCCAGTGTGTGACGTAGGTATATTCATTCTAAAAAAAACGCTATGGGTGAGGAAGTGACGCTATTCACGTCTCACTCTCACTCTAGTTCGGTACATGGGAACGCAAGAAATATAATTTCAGTTCGCTCGCTTCTCTCGCTTCAGTAGCTCGCGGTCATTCGTTTGAGGTGGTCGCATCGCCCGTTTTGTGAACGTCGGCCGATGGTTTTTTTCATGTTTTCAGTAATTCAATTTCAATTATTATCACTTTTGACTTCAAATTTAATTAATTTACGCGATTGGCTATGAATATTCTTATATTTCCGATTTTAAATCGCTCATTTTTACGCGTGCATTGGTGTGTATTGAATACACATCACCGGAACGCGCGGATTTTTTTAGCACTGGAAGGGAAAGGGTAAATGGTTAAACTTCAAAAATTTCACAATCGATCTATAAGTGGAAAGTTCCTCAAATAAAGAAGAAACGCAACAATTATTGGACGCAGTAAAGATATGGAATTTAGTATACCAAATCTGTACCGTAAAGGACTGCCGAAAAATACATGATCTATAGTTTCATCATCTATACCACACTCGTAGCTGGGATTCAGGCCACACAGTGGCCCGTCCGCAACGACACATGACTGACACTTCCATTTTGTTATTGTCATTATAATAAACCATGGTTTAAAAGGGTTAGGTTGTTGGATTAATTTATATCTAGAGCCTTTGTTTATTTACACCAGTTATATATCAATCCTAAGTCAATTGTTGTACATACTATAAATTGTTTTAATCTGGATTTACAATATTTTAATTGTAGAATATTAGTTCGTCTTTCACAATTCAGATGGGTTTCCTCATAAGACGCTTTCCCCATTTAGGATGGATTTCATATAAGACGTCTTTCACAATTCAGATGGGTTTCCTCATAAGACGCTTTCCCCATTTAGGATGGATTTCATATAAGACGTCTTTCACAATTCAGATGGGTTTCCTCATAAGACGCTTTCCCCATTTTGGATGGATTTCATATAAGACGTCTTTCACAATTCAGATGGGTTTCCTCATAAGACGCTTTCCCCATTTTGGATGGATTTCATATAAGACGTCTTTCACAATTCAGATGGGTTTCCTCATAAGACGCTTTCCCCATTTAGGATGGATTTCATATAAGACGTCTTTCACAATTCAGATGGGTTTCCTCATAAGACGCTTTCCCCATTTAGGATGGATTTCATATAAGACGTCTTTCACAATTCAGATGGGTTTCCTCATAAGACGCTTTCCCCATTTAGGATGGATTTCATATAAGACGTCTTTCACAATTCAGATGGGTTTCCTCATAAGACGCTTTCCCCATTTTGGATGGATTTCATATAAGACGTCTTTCACAATTCAGATGGGTTTCCTCATAAGACGTTGAAAGAGGGTTAATGTACAAAAGAAAATATCAAATAAATGATAAATATAAACACTTTTAAGAGATAATAATACATTTAAACACTTGTTAATTACCTTGAGAACAAAACGTATTAGTAAAATGCTATAAACATATTATATTTGATGCGATAATCGTCGGCTGTCATTGAAAATATAAACATAAAGGATATAATACTTTAATCAAAAAGTTTTAGGACTTTATTCATAAAATCGAAAATAAAAGTTTATTCATCAAAATCGATATGGTCCCCTTCAAAGTACTCCCCATCAACTGCAACGCACTTACGCCAGCGCTTGATCCAATCCTCGAAACACCGCTGGTACTCAATTTTCGGTATGTCCATCAGAGCCGTCTTCGATTTTTTCGTGACATCCTCTCGGGTGCTGTAACGCGTTCCGCGAAGCGGTTTTTTAAGTCGGTTGAACAGGAAAAAGTCGCACGGAGCTAGATCAGGTGAATTCGAAGGCTGCTGGATAGTATTCGTGTTGTTTTTGGTAAAAAATTCATGGAAATCATGTCTTTCGCGATTTAAACGCGGTCCTTTTTTTGCATGAAATTGAGGTCGTTCAGCATCAGTTTTGCAGCGACACGTCTGAGGCCCAAATCACTAACCAAAATGTCTTGAGCGGATCCATAAGCGATGTTCAAGTCCTCTGCCAGCTCTCTAATGGTCAATATGCGGTTTTCGGCCAACATTTCTTTGATTTTATCGATGTTTTCATCGGTTTTCGACTGCCACTGCGTTCGTCATCCTCGACTGACTCACGACCACTTCTGAAGCGTTCGTGCCACCGAAAAACACTTCTCCAACATTTCCAAGGTCTGCGGACCGATAAATTCGTTTTTTACACAAAATTTAATGCAAACTCGTTGATGCACAGTTGGTGCCATTTTCAAACTTGTAAAAAATCGAAAACACGCACAAAGTTAGATGTACTCAGTACAGCGTAACTTTTACAAATGTTAAGCTATGACGCTGAAATTTAGAGGGAAGTGTCAATGATAGATGTGGTAACCTAACGAAAAAAAAAAAGAATTTCAATCGGGTGACTGACAGCGCCCCACGGTGGCCGGTCCTAAAACTTTTTGATCGAGGTAGTATGCGTATTAAATAAAAAAAATATAGAATAAAGGGACAGGTAAAAAAAACAGATGCGTGAGACTCTCGCGCGGTAGAAGTGAAACTTCTTAGCTCCTAGGAAAAGTTGATTTTATGCATTGCTTTTTTTCCATTTGTTAACGATTTTTATTAGGATTAGGAAATGGTTATGTGGAATTTAATTCAAGAAAATCTCTCTTAATCAAATAAAAATTTATAATTTTTAAATTTTTTAATGATAAATATTAATAATTTGAATATGTAATAATTTTAATAATAATATAATACACTTAATAATATTAAAAAAATATTAATTAATATTAATAATAAATAATTATTAATAATGAAATAGTTAATAATAATGTATAAATAAATAAAATATTTAATAATAATAAATAATGATTTAATAATCATTTCATAATAATAAAATAGGACATTTTCTGTCAAACATCCATTTCGAATTATTCAAAGGAAGCGCGCAACGTATGTATGTTATATATGGGGCGGGACCGCCAAGCCTCCTGGGGCGGACCTCCAAATTTTCTTATATTGTTGAACTAAAGATCACACTATCGTTTATTTGAATAACTAGAACTGTTCTGATAATGTGCATAAATTTAGTCCAGTCTTTGGTAAAATTCTTAAAAAAAAATAATAATACTTTTCTAGATTCAACAGGTTTGAGATAAAAGTTGTAAAAGCTTTGGCAAAGGGGGGCTGGAGCAAGGTCTAATTTTAGACAATGAGGGTTGTTCTGTGCCCTCCACCTGGCCACGGAGGCTGTCTTGATTCTCCTGCTGCCTCCGACATCTTCCCATAATTATCTGGTGGAAATCAATCTACGTAGTTCATTCCTCGTGTTATTATACGAGAACAGGCCATTATTGGCATGTAATCGGGTGTCTTTGTATGAAAAATATGTTACCTAATTTGTCTATGTAAGCTGTGGGGAAATATATAAAATGGCTATGTATTGCATTGATTTGTATTTTAAGGGAGATTCAGGAAAATGAAAATGGATGTTTATACTTCTGATAAAAGTAATAATTAATCAAATTAAGTGGTATTTATTATAGTACAAAGCGCTTCCTTAACTGTTAAAGTAATATTTTAATTAATTAAATAAATCACACGTATTTTAGTATCACCTTTGATGTATGAGAATGGATTAGTACATATTGTGGATTAGTATATATTGTGGATTAGTATATATTGTGGATTAGTATATATTGTGGATTAGTATATATTGTGGATTAGTATATATTGTGGATTATATATTGTGGATTAGTATACATTGTGGATTAGTGTATATTGTGGATTAGTATGTATTGTGGATAAGTATAAATTGTGCATTAGTATATATTGTGGATTAGTATACATTGTGGATTAGTATATATTGTGGATAAGTATATATTGTGGATTAGTATATATTGTGGATTAATGTATATTGTGGATTAGTATATATTGTGGATTAGTATATTTTGTGGATGAGTATATACTGTGGATTAGTATATATTGTGGATTAGTATATATTGTGGTTTAGTATATATTGTGGATTAGTATATATTGTGGATTAGTATATATTGTGGATTAGTATATATTGTGGATTAGTATATATTGTGGGTTAGTATATATTGTGGATTAGTATATATTGTGGATTAGTATATATTGTGGATTAGTATATATTGTGGATTAGTATATATTTTGGATTAGTATATAATGTGGATTAGTATATATTGTGGATTAGTATATATTGTTGATTAGTATATATTATGGATTAGTATATATTGTGGATTAGTATATATTGTGGATTAGTATATATTGTGGATTAGTATATATTTTGGATTAGTATATATTGTGGATTAGTATATATTGTGGATTAGTATATATTGTTGATTAGTATATATTGTGGATTAGTATATATTGTGGATTAGTATATATTGTGGATTAGTATATATATTGTGGATTAGTATATATTGTGGATTAGTATATATTGTGGATTAGTATATATTGTGGATTAGTATATATTGTGGATTAGTATATATTGTGGATTAGTATATATTGTGGATTAGTACATATTGTGAATTAGTATATATTGTGGATTAGTATATATTGTGAATTAGTATATATTGTGGATTAGTATATATTGTGGATTAGTATATATTGTGGATTAGTATATATTGTGGATAAGTATATATTGTGGATTAGTATATATTGTGGATTAGTATATATTGTGGATTAGTATTTATTGTGGATTAGTATATATTGTGGATAAGTATATATTGTGGATTAGTATATATTGTGGATTAGTTTATATTGTGGATTAGTATATATTGTGGATTAGTATATATTGTGGATTAGTATATATTGTGGATTAGTATATATTGTGGTTTAGTATATATTGTGGATTAGTATATATTGTGGATTAGTATATATTGTGGATTAGTATATATTGTGGATTAGTATATATTGTGGATTAGTATATATTGTGGATTAGTATATATTGTGGATTAGTATATATAGTGGATTAGTATATATTGTCGATTAGTATATATTGTGGATTAGTATATATAGTGGATTAGTATATATTGTGGATTAGTATATATTGTGGATAAGTATATATTTTGGATTAGTATATATTTTGGATTAGTATATATTGTGGATTAGTATATATTGTGGATTAGTATATATAGTGGATTAGTATATATTGTGGATTAGTATATATAGTGGATTAGTATATATTGTGGATTAGTATATATTGTGGATTAGTATATATTGTGGATTAGTATATATTGTGGATTAGTATATATAGTGGATTTGTATATATTGTGGATTAGTATATATTGTGGATTAGTATATATTGTGGTTTAGTATATATAGTGGATTAGTATATATTGTGGATTAGTATATATTGTGGATTAGTATATATTGTGGATTAGTATATATTGTGGATTAGTATGTATTTTCGTTTCATTTCCTTCTAATTTCTGGGTGAAATCATACAACTTCTTTAACCACTGGCCTTACTGACCTAGTTATTAGCATGCTTGCTAAGTAACCAGATGCCCCTAGTTCGATTGCCGGCCTTTTGTAGTCCAGCAATTGAATCCGGGACATACAGAATTTTGCATTCAAATTTTCAGTGACAACCATCTCTTTTAAACTTATTTTTTTCTTATGTGATCTAATATATTACAATACAACTTGCTTTTACATCAGTGAAACTATTGAAATTCGTTTGGTACGAATATTTCGATTGTATAAAGATACATTTGACGATGTTTACTTGCAATGTCTCAAATGTAGAGTTACCAATTGGCAGTACAAATCTACTATATTTTTTCTGCATTTTATTATATTGAGTTACGTTTTAATTGCGTAAAGCTCAACCTGGCACGCTTTTTGTAATATAGCAATGTCTTCCAAATAAATGTTAAAGATACCTTAAGTGATAACCAAACTATAATCATTTAAAAAAATCAAAGAAAATCGAAGCTTCTAAAATTGCATCTAAAATTGCCTTTAGTTTGAAGAAACATAACTGGGGGTAAGGCGAAAAGTCATGATAAAAAGAGCGTGTTACGTGATGTATCAATCGGGATAAGATAAAACTGTGTGCGTACATAAAAATAAATAGAGAGCAGTCTTCTCTGCCTAACCCAAAAGAGACATGTATTACGTGATGATATGTATAACGCTATCTATGCACGTATCTTCCATCCAAAACCATTGAGTGGAAGACAAGTGCCAAAACAAACGAACCATAGAGGTCATCAAATAGTAATACACTTTAGTTGATATAATATAGTTTGGCGGATTAATTGCTATAAGGCAATTTCTTTCAGCTAATCAGAAAAATCAAATCCAGATAGAACCCTTTTCAAATAATAATAATAATAAAATTACAATTTATATACCGACTCTACTTAAGGGTGCTATAAGTCGGGGTTCAATCTTAGTATGATTGACAGATTAAAAAAAAATATAACAAAAAAAACCTATTAGAGGGTAAGAAATTAAGGTTGTGATAGTTTTTAAAAATCTGGATTTCGACGGGAATTAATCTCGCAACCCCTGGGCCGGAAGACAAACACCCTACAAATAAGGCTAAGGAGGTCGTCATTTTATCATTGAACTAACCAAAAGTTTCGTCACTTTCATATAGCCTTTATTAATACTATCGATTTCACTCCCAGCATGTATAAATCGGACACTAAAATCTTTTCCTACTGACCTCATCCACATCAATATGGTCTCCTCATTACGCCGCCCATGCACAAACTTTAGAACGAGTACAAAACAAATTTCTAAGATTCATTAATTTTAAACTTGGACTACCCCATGAACATGAACAAATACATTATCCCTAATTGTTAAATGCAATAAAACTCTTGAAGCTGTGTGACAGAAGAAAAACAGCCGATATAGTACTGCTATACAAAATCATTCACTCAGTAAACGATGCACCTCACTTACTCGCAAGCATTTCATTTCGTATTTCCACTAGATCGACAAGACAGCTCAATCCCTTTTATACCGAAAATTGCTACACTAATTATAAAATCAACTCCTCTCCTAAAAATATCTTTATTGTTGAAAAACTGAAATGAGTTTTTCAACAATTTAGATATTTTTAATATAAGTATATATACGAGTAGTATTCGCCAGAATATCACGACAATATTTAGAAATAGCCACTAACTTTGTGCTCTCCTTTATTAATATAAATAACCTAGTATAAACGAAACATTAAGGACAATACTTTGCCTCTGGAGTTGAGTAACCCTGCATCAACATGTGGAAGGTTTCGATTCTGCAAGGCAACTTGCATCTCGTTCTACAAGTGAGCCCACGTGTTTTCTATATCTCAAGATCTATCCATAAAATTCTCAAAAAAAAAAAAAACAATTTGTGCTCTAAAATATATAAGCGTTATTCTAGTAAAAACAAATCTGAGTTCTTTACCTCTATAAAATAAGTCTTCGACAATTACGTAAGTCTGCTTGGTGAAGTTTGGTAATATTTTGTGGTATACATACATAACATATATTGAACTTAAATGTACATATAATTATTAAATAATTTTAAAACAATGACTGTAATTTATTATTACTACTGCTTTTTGTATCTTCATGTTAGTTTAAGATAAAGTTTTGTATTATTTGTCAATAATTTTAAGTACGTGTATAACCTGTCACATGTTCATTTGTATATAAAGACACTGTTGTGTCGTTAATAAAATAAAGTCAGACACAATTTATTCCACTTTATATAACGGTACCGGTTTCAAGGTTTCCATATCATCATCAGGAGAGCACATACAAGTATTGTTAAGGAATAAACAGTGTTTGACTAAAAAAAATACTAAAAAATATTTTAAATAGGCTTTAAACTAAAAACAGACTATTTTTAAAATAGTACAGTACCATCGGGAATCGAATCCCAATAACCCAGGTGGTGTCAGGCCAATGGAATCCAAATAACCCAGGTGGTGTCAGGCCAATGGAATCCAAATAACCCAGGTGGTGTCAGGCCAATGGAATCCAAATAACCCAGGTGGTGTCAGGCGAATGGAATCCAAATAACCCAGGTGGTGTCAGGCGAATGGAATCCAAATAACCCAGGTGGTGTCAGGCCAATGGAATCCAAATAACCCAGGTGGTGTCAGGCCAATGAAGGTCGACGTTTAAAAATCTTGCACGAGTAAGTTTTAAACCGATTTGGAAACAGTTTTTTTTTGGCGTATCATCGGGAAAACGATGTATTGTATCATGTTTTTTGACTCTATATAATGTGAGAAAATAAATTAAACTATTAATTGTGTGACAATATTTACTTAAGAGACCCTCCATGGCCTAGTTGATAAGACGTCTGTCTTCCAGCCCGGAAGTTGTGGGTTCAAATCCCGCTGAAACCCAGATAAAAAAAAAGATTCCAGTCTCGTTTACACTTTAGGCCACTTTAACAACTATCTTGTTGGTTGGAAGAGATTGCCGCATGGCAATACCCCCATCAGGTTGTACTGTATACAACGAACGTGTAATACAATACAACATTTTATATTCTAGTCTATATATTCTACTATATATATTTACTATATATATATATATATATATATATATATATATATATATATATATATATATATATATATATATATATATATATATATATATATATATATATATATATATATATATATATATATATATATATATATATATATATATATGTCATTTTGGTTTTACGGTTTATCCGCGTAATTTGAGATAATTGTCTCCGAGCTTTCGACAGAATCGCATCTGTCATCTTCTTGGGAGTTATTTGCAAACTGTTTTGTGTAGTGATGTTGACTTTTGTTTTAATTCGTCTTCTTTTTCTTTTTCTTTCCTTTTTTTGAATCGGTTGCTCTGTCTTTCACTAGTTCTTTTAATATTTTCAGGTAAAGGTTTCAAGTAGGACGTTATTGATTGGTTTTTGGTAGAGGTATTTCTTATTGTATTGCTGTTATCCGTTGGAATTACAGGATTATACGTTTCTGGTGCATTAGGATTAAAAAGATGAATCCATACATCTGCGAGGCTTCGGGCTTCATCTCTATGATTTAAGCTGTTTGGTCTTTTCATAATCTCTATAGCTTCTCGGAATTGTCTTTCTGAATTTTCATTTATTCTGGCTAAGGTCTTGGATTTCTGTATATCTATTTTATGTCCCTCGGTTAATTTGTGTAAAGCCAGAGTTGAATGAATATTTTTATTTTTTATATCACGATTATGTTCTTCAATTCTTACCTCTATACGGCGATTGGTTTGCCCTATATAAACTTTTTCACACGAAGTACATGGTATTTCATATACTCCATGTGATTCATTGGGTATTGTGTCTTTAAATTGATTTAAAAGTGTCTGGATATTTTTGTATGGTTTAAAGATTGTTTTAATTTTATGATTTTTTAGTATTTTGCTGATTCTGTCTGTTGTGCCCTTTATATATGGCAATTTTACCATTTTTTCAATATACTCTTGAGGCTCC